>BPTQ01000006.1:178105657-178158160 GCA_019973895.1 Chrysanthemum seticuspe
TTCCAGTACTGTTTAGTATTTTTCTTGATTTAATTCAGTTTTTAAGCATTTTTAATTAGCATTTAATACAAAAAATTAAGAAAAGGTTTAAAAAAATAATTTTTCATTTTTCTTAAGTTAAGATAAATATAAAAAGTCAAAAAAAATATTTTTCTAGATTTTTCTTAGTTAAATTTGTATTTTTAAGTAATTTAATTAGTTTTAAATAGTTTTTAATTCCTAGAAAAAAGAAAAATAATCAGAAAAATATAAAAATAGTTTTGGAAATTCTATTTTGTTATTTTAGACTTTTCTAAGTCAAAATTTTATTTTTCTAGCTTTATTTCCTATTTTCTTGTATTTTAGGCTAATATTAAATAGTTAAAAATAGTTTTTAATTAATAATAACTAGACAATTAGTTATAAAAATAATTTTCTTTTTCTATAAATTTTCTTTTATCATTAGGTTTGTAAAAATATCATTTTCATATTTTTAGGATTAATATTGTGTAAGTTTCACATTTTCATTTGTACGTAACGTAGTTTTTAAATTAAGTTTTATAAAAACATAAAAACAAAAACATCATTTTAAATATAGTGATAGCGTTTATTTAATATTTTTTATCTTTTTAAATTTCCTTTAATTTGCATTTAAGCCGTTGTAATTTGTTGGCTTTTTCTGTAGTTATAATCATATCAGATCTCTTTTTCTGTTCAATCTTCTCGATCACTATACATTTGGTGATCCATTGCATAGCTCACTGGGACATAACGACCCGGGGAAACACTATACTCCCCTGATCTTCATTGAGTTCGTGTCTGAACCGTTTTAAGTTTGTTACGGTCGGCCATTCACAAGTGGCCGGCTTGAGTGATAAAACTTGACGGTTTTGCACGGATCAAATTTTTGGCGCCGCTGCCCGGGAGCTGTGCTGATTATCCTCCGTTTAGCAGATTAGTAGTTTGAATACTCACTCTTTGTTCATATCATCCATCTCTATCTATATATATATCCATATTTTCTTATAAAAAATCCAAAAACCCAAAAACAGCCAAAAACATATAAAACACAAAAATATTTTCCTTTTGTTTCTATATATGTATCAAAAATAAAAATACAAAAAGATTTGTCGTTTTCTTTAATAATAACAATATAAAAGATTACCACCGCAAACCAATGCAGTGCACTACCTAACTGGGGGTGCGACCATAATAAGTTCCCGAACTAAAGATTTAAAACTTGCCTTTGTGTCCTTGTGATTGGTGTACCTTTTTCAAAGAAGCCATTCATCTTGTGATTATTGGTAAAGTTCACTGTTGTTTTGCCTCGATTTTGTGTTAATTGATTTTGTTGTGATATCTACTTGTCAGAACCAGAAAACCCATAAAGATTCTTCTCACCCCAATTTTTATAAAACGTCTTCGTAATTCCCATTTCTCTCCTTAACTCTGAGTTTCCTTAGAGTTAACTCTAGTGTATGCGCACTCGCTCTTCTAGATCTGTGAGCCCATTTCGTGAGCTTGTCAAGATTCCAAGAAGGCGTGTCCGTAGACTTTCTGCTCCTTCAGTCGGATCTGAGATCCGGACTGCTCACACTACTTCCGTTATCATGGCGGAAGAACGCCCTATGTGTGAGCTTCTCCAGGCACCCATCGACGGGTATGGAGATGCTATTGTTGTACCAGCCATTGTGGCTGAAAATTTTGAACTCAAAACCGGGTTACTGAATCTTGTAACCTCAAATCAATTCTACGGTTTTGAGCGGGATGATCCTCATGCTCATATTCGATGGTTTAACAAGATTGCATCTACCATCAAATACAAGAATGTCCCTACTGATGCTGTTAAGCTTCTTCTGTTCCCATTTTCTCTTGAGGGGCAAGCCCGGATTTGGCTTGAAAAACAACCCCCTCAGTCTATTGAGACATGGGAAGATCTGGTGAAGAAATTTGTGAATGAATTCTATCCACCTTCCAAAACCACGAGTCTTAAAAATGAAATCATCAAGTTCACTCAAAAGTTTGATGAACCCTTCAGTGAATCGTGGGATCGTTTCAAGGAATTGCTTCGCAAATGTCCTCACCACGGTTTCTCCGAGTTGATGCAACTCGATACTTTCTACAATGGAGTGAGTCAATCTGATCAAGATTCTCTCAATTCCTCCGCGGGAGGAAATTTCCTAAGCAAAACTGTCAAAGAAGCTTTAGCGATCATTGAAAACAAGTCTAAAGTCCACACTGTACGAAGCAAGCCGGTTGTTTCCCAAGTCAGTGTTGGTCCTTCTTCTTCATCGCCCGTGAGTCAATCTAGCACCGATGCTAAGATTGACAAACTCACGGAAGCTATTCAAGCTTTGGTTCTCTCCAACCAAAAGAAAGTATCTTTTCCACAAACTTCACCTCCTGCTGAAGTTAAGAAAGTGGAAGTCTGTGTTACTTGTGGTGGCCCCCATGCTTATTATAACTGTATGGCCACCGATGGTAACCCTTTTGAAGCTAATGTTGTGGGCGGGATCTCTAATCAAGGAGGCAACCAATATCGTGCTCCTATAGACCCGAACCACCGTCCTAACCACTACCCTGGACCTCCCGGTTTCAACCAAAACCGTAATCAAAATCAGAATAGACCAAACCAAGGTTTCCAAAACCAAGGTAATTTCAGTCAAAACAACGGTTTTCAAAATCAGAATCAAAATTTTCAACATCAAGGAAATTTCAATAGAAACCCAGGTCAGGGAAATTTCAACCAAGGGTATTTTCATGGTAATAACCAAGGAAATTTTCAGAATCAAGGCCCTAATCCTAACAATAGAGGCCAGAATTTTCCTGTGCAAACTCAAGCCATTGTTCCAACTGGACCATCATCTGATGAGTTGTTGAAACAATTCATGAAATCCCAAGAGGAAATGAATCGGTTGTTGGTTAGCCAGATTTCTGACATTAAGAAGTCTTTAAATGATCGACCCTCGGGCTCAGGTACTTTACCTAGCAACACGATCGCTAATCCGAGGGGCGATGCAAAGGCGATCACAACCCGAAGTGGTACTTCATATGCTGGACCCGCTATTCCTACTACCTCTTCTTCTTCTCTCCCGAAGGTGGTGGAAAGCGAACCTGAGGCTACAAAGGACAAGGAACTTCCTACTAATAACGGAAGTACTAGCACTGTCCATCCTCAGGTTGTCCCCAAACCCAATATTAAACCTGGAGTTGTTTTTGAACCTCCAGTTGGTAACCCCAAATCCAAAACTTCTATTCCTTACCCCTCACGTTTACATGAGCAAAAGCTCCGCGAAAAGGCTAGTCATCAAATGGAAAAATTCTTTCAAATTTTCCAAGAGCTACACTTTGACATAAGCTTTGCGGATGCTATCATGTTGATGCCCAAGTTTGCATCGACTCTCAAACACATGTTGAGCAATAAGGAAAAGCTGTTTGAAATGGCTAAGACTCCTTTGAACGAGAATTGCTCAGCAGTCTTGTTAAAGAAGCTTCCCGAGAAGCTGGGAGATCCCGGAAAATTTCTTCTTCCTTGTGTTTTTCCTGGGATGATTGAATGCTTTGCCCTTGCCGATCTTGGTGCAAGCATCAATCTGATGCCTTATTCAGTGTGGAAGAAACTTTCTCTCCCGGAACTTATTCCTACCTGCATGACTCTCGAGCTTGCAGATCATTCTATATCGCGTCCTCTTGGCATCGCCGAGGATGTATTTGTGAAAGTAGGAAAGTTCCATTTTCCAGCTGACTTTGTGGTTGTTGATTTCGATGCCGATCCTCGGGTTCCCCTCATTGTTGGAAGAGGATTCCTGAGGACGGGCCGTGCTCTTATCGATGTATTTGAGCAAGAAATCACTTTACGTGTGGGTAATGAAGCTGTTACCTTTAACCTTGATCAAACTTTGAGGTACTCCTCAAATTATGATACTGAATCAATTAATCAAGTCGATTTAATTGATATTGCTTCAGAGGAGTACTCTCAAGAGTTTCTTGGTTATCTTCATAATTCTGTGAGTGGAGATTCCACCACATCTTCTGAACCAATCATTGCCGACTCTTCCCCCTCTCTCACTCCGTTTGAGGGAGGTGACTTCCTTCTGGAAGAGATCGATGAATTTCTTGCTACTGATGAATCAATTCCGCCTGGAATTGATGGTGTTTATGATTCGGAGGGAGATATCCTTTATCTTGAGCAATTGCTTAATGAAGATCCATTATCTTCACTCCCTCCGAAAGAAATCACAATTGAGGAAATCAAATCAGTACAAACTTCTACTGAAGAATTTCCCGAGGTTGAACTTAAGGACTTACCTCCTCATCTCGAGTATGCATTTTTGGAGGGTAATGATAAATTACCCGTCATAATTGCTAGAGACTTGACTGAGGAGGAGAAAACTGCTCTCATAAAGGTCTTGAAGTCACACAAGCAAGCAATTGCTTGGAAACTCTCCGACATTAAGGGTATCAACCCTGAGTTTTGTACTCACAAAATCTTAATGGAGGATGACTTCAAACCAGCAGTCCAACATCAGAGAAGGGTGAATCCTAAGATTCATGAGGTTATCAAACAAGAGGTTCTCAAACTTCTTGATGCCGGTTTGATTTACCCGATCTCTGATAGTCCTTGGGTTAGCCCAATTCATTGCGTTCCAAAAAAGGGTGGCATTACTGTTGTCACGAATGAAGAAAACGAGTTAATTCCAACTCGATTGGTTACGGGATGGCGCGTGTGCATTGACTATCGCAAGTTAAACGAAGCCACCCGTAAAGACCATTTTCCTCTACCCTTCATGGACCAGATGCTTGAGAGATTAGCAGGGAACGAGTACTATTATTTCCTGGATGGTTTCTCGGGTTACTTTCAGATCCCCATTGATCCGTTGGATCAAGAAAAAACCACATTCACCTGCCCATACGGGACATTTGCCTACAGACGTATGCCTTTTGGCCTATGTAATGCTCCTGGCACGTTCCAACGATGTATGATGGCAATTTTCCACGACATGATCGGGGAAACTATGGAGGTGTTTATGGATGACTTCTCGGTCATTGGGGACTCATTTCAGACATGTCTCTCCCATTTAGACAAATGCTAAAAAGGTGTGAAGACACCAATCTATGTCTAAACTGGGAGAAGAGCCACTTTATGGTCAAAGAAGGCATAGTCCTTGGCCATAAGATTTCTAAAAATGGGATTGAGGTAGATAGAGCAAAAGTTGATGTTATTGCTAAATTACCTCACCCTACTACCGTCAAAGGTATTAGGAGTTTTCTAGGTCATGCCGGGTTTTATCGTAGATTCATTCAAGATTTTTCTAAAATCGCTCGGCCTATGACCCATCTTCTTGAAAAAGATGCTCCTTTTATCTTTTCTCCTGAGTGCATCGAAGCTTTTGAAACACTAAAGAAAAAGCTTACGGAAGCACCCATTCTAGTTGCCCCCGACTGGGACTTACCCTTTGAGCTCATGTGCGATGCAAGTGATTTTGCTATCGGTGCAGTCTTGGGGCAACGCAAAACCAAGCATTTTCAGCCGATCCACTACGCAAGCAAAACTATGACTGAAGCTCAAACCCATTACACCACTACAGAAAAAGAACTATTAGATGTGGTGTATGCGTTTGAAAATTTTCGGCCATACCTCATCTTGACCAAATGCGTGGTGTATACGGATCACTCGGCTCTCAAATATCTCTTTGCAAAACAAGATGCAAAGCCGAGATTGCTCCGTTGGGTTCTCCTCCTACAAGAATTTGATATCATTATTCGTGATAAAAAAAGGGGCTGAGAACCTGGCTGCTGATCATCTGTCCCGTCTAGAAAACCCTCACCATGATGTGTTCGAGAAAAAGGAAATAAATGAAACATTTCCTCTCGAAACACTCAATGTGGTTTCTTTTCGTGGAGACTCTTCTACCCCATGGTTTGCTGACTTTGCAAATTACCATGCGGGTAACTTTGTGGTGAAAGGGATGCCGTCCCAACAGAAAAATAAATTCTTTAAAGATGTGAAACATTACTTCTGGGACGACCCCTACTTGTTTAAAATTTGTGCGGATCAAGTCATCCGGCGATGTGTATATGGTCAGGAAGCTATTGACATTCTCAAAGCTTGCCATTCTGGACCTACTGGGGGACATCATAGCCCCAACTACACCGCCAAGAAGGTGTTTGATTCCGGATTCTATTGGCCCACGATTTACAAGGATGCCCATGAATTCGTCAAAACCTGTGACGCTTGTCAACGTCACGGGAATATCTCACAAAGAAATGAAATGCTGCAAAACGCCATTCAAGTGTGTGAGATTTTTGACATATGGGGCATTGACTTTATGGGGCCATTTCCTTCGTCTCGCGGTAATAAGTACATACTCGTGGCCGTTGACTACTTGTCAAAATGGGTTGAAGCTAAGGCTTTGCCCACCAACGATGCCCGAGTTGTTGTGAAATTCTTGAAATCTCTATTTGCTAGGTTTGGAACTCCACGAGCCATCATCAGTGATCGTGGTACGCATTTCTGCAATGACCAATTTGAAAGAGTCATGCAAAAGTATGGTGTAACTCACCGTCTCTCTACTGCGTACCACCCCCAAACAAGTGGGCAAGTGGAAGTTTCTAACCGGGGGATAAAAAGAATTCTTGAGAGGACGGTTGGTGAAAACCGTGCCTCTTGGTCGGATAAGTTAGATGACGCACTCTGGGCCTTCCGTACAGCTTATAAAACACCCATCGGGTGCACTCCATACAAGCTTGTGTACGGGAAGGCATGTCATCTACCGGTTGAGCTCGACCACAAGGCATACTGGGCCTTGAAGCATGCTAATTTCGATATTCAGACAGCTGGTGATCATCGGAAAGTTCAAATGAATGAATTAAATGAACTCCGTGATCAAGCTTACGAGAACTCTTTGATCTATAAACAAAAGACAAAGAAGATTCATGACTCAAAAATCAAGAACCGTGTTTTCAACGTCGGTGATCGAGTCCTTCTTTTCAACTCAAGATTGAAGATTTTCTCGGGAAAACTAAAATCCCGCTGGTCTGGACCATTTACCATCACTAAGGTTTATCCTTATGGTACCATTGAGTTATCTCAACCCGATGGTCCAAACTTTAAAGTGAATGGTCATTGAGTGAAGCATTACTTTGGAGAGGACATACCTCCTGTGGTTGTCCCAGATTTACAAACTTTCCCCATGAACCAATGAATACGGGGATCGAGTCAAGCTAGCGACTCGGGAATCAAAAACAGTAGCATGCCATATGGGTTTTCACCCATATTTCTGACTTCTTTCTATCTTTCTACCACCCTAGTGTGGGGGGGGGGGAGGGGGTTGCCCCACATGTTGTGTATATAAGTCTTATTCAAAAAAAAAAAAAAAAAAAAAAAAAAAAAATCTTTCTAAATAATGGCCGTAGTATTTCCCTTTTACGTTCTCAGTTTCGGCATAACCGCCGGTACTTTGAATATTGCGGGCAATATTCATTTCTAAGTGTGGGGGGGAATTCTCACGAATTTTATCATGTAATTATGCCGCCTAATTCCCCCGTTTATGCCGCCTAATTCCCCCGTTTTTGGCCAAAATTTTTTTTTGGAGTAAGTGTTCTACACTTACTCAATTGGTTATCAGTCCGCCTTGTCTAATAAACAAAAGGATTGGCTAATCCAGGAGCAAACGGATCTTGGTAAAGATATCTCAAATCCGTTGACGGCTTGCAATTTGCCCAAAATTGTATGGTATTCAGCTCACCATATCCTAAAAAGTGAAGAGTTGGCTAGCCCGCAAGTTTATGGCTTGTGGTAAAGGCAGTGGAAAAACCATAATTGGTAATCAGCTCACCAAAGATAATATTGATAATTTATCTAAGAGTTGGCTAGTCCAGAGCAAACGGCTTCTGGTAAAGACAAATCAAATCCGTTGGAAGCTGGTGGTTTGCTCAAAATCACATGGTTATCGGTGTACCATGGTTCTTACTTGAACTGAAACATTTGGCTACTCCAGAAGTAATGGCTTTTGGTAAAGAGATTCAAATCCATTAAGTTTTTCTCAAAATATTGCTAGGGACTAGCAATAGTTTAGTGTGGGGGATTGATGAGTGTGTAAATACTCATCATTTTTGGTTTAATCTGAACTGTAAAACGTTTAAAAATGCTCAGAAATGCATCAAAATACTGAAAATATTCCAAAATTGCATTTTATATGTTTCAGATGCAAAATGTTCAAAATCAGATGAAAAATGAGCTAAGTTTGCATAATTGGCAGTTTCAGTCCCCCAAGTTTCAAAAATTGTCAGAAATAGTCCCTGAGCTCATAATTTCAAAAGAAAAATCACCAAAGGTCCTTTTAAAATCATAAGTTGTCAAATTTAGTCCTTTGGTGAAAAATATCAAAAGTTTTGAGAAATTACAAGTTTGGTCCTCCAAGTTTAAAAATTGGCAAAAATGGTCCTTGAAAAATTTGAAAATGTCAGGTTTGGTCCTTGAACTATTGATACTTGTCACTTTTAGTCCTTGGAGCAACTTTTCAGAATTGGCAGCAAAGGTCCTTGGTATTTCAGAAATTGCAACATTAGTCCTTGAGTATTAAACCTTTTATACACCTTGGTCCCTTGTCAAAATCCCATTTGACCCCCTGCCATAAGCCAAATTGGACCCCTGTCATTAAAACTTTGGACCCCTCCAACATAATAAAACCAGTCAAACACCCTTTGACTCTCCCTTCCCTCCAAACTCACGAGATACCACTCCCATCATCACCCCTGCACACGCCTGCCTGCAACCTTCCCCCTCCTCCATCATCATACCCCTAATCCTACCCTCCACCTCACACTCAAAGCCAAGGTGCATTTAATGCACCTTTAAACCTAACACTCAACCCCAGCTGTAAAAACAGCTTTTGGCGCCAAATTCATCCAATGGCCAAAAATCTATTTTAGCAATCCAAAGGCCAAGATTTTTGCTGGGATTTGAAGAGAGAGGTGAGAGAAAGAGATTGGAGTATAAAAAGGAAGAAAAGAGAGTACTTAGTTTTATTTTCACAATGTATGTCGATTTTTAGCTTATCATGTCTTAATTAGTTTTCAGTTGTATTTTCAAACTTCTTTATATCAAACTCAAGTGTTTTAGTGTATGGCAACTTATTTCAAGTATAAATTCCAAGTTTATGTTGAAGTTTCATACTTATATGCCACTGTTGAAACTTTCAGTTTCTAACTCTCATGTATAAGCTTCAATCAGCTTATTTATAAGCTCAAACAAGCTCATACTAGCTTATCATAGCTTTTTGTGAGCTTACTTTTAAGTTTCAAGCATCTTTAGATATTGGTCAACAAAAGTCAACTTGGAGAAAAAATGGTGTGAAATGGCTATGGGTTGGTTCAGAGCTGGAATGGGGTTGATTTAGAAGCAGTGGGTTGGTTTAGAATAGGTAGTGGTTCTGGTTTCATTGTTGGCAAGCCATAGTGGCTAGGGACCATGTGTAAGTGATTGTCAAAATTTCATGCATAATCTGTTTTTGTATTTATAAGTAGTAAAGCCTGTTTTAATAGTTGTGTTTAGGTTAAGTAAGTTTAGTTTGATCAATAATTTATGCTTGTTCAGTCTTTAGTTCAGTTTTTGTTTGCAAAACTGTTAATATAGGGTGTTTGGATCTGCTGAACTAACTGTCTTAAAGGTTTAGTCAGTGGTAGACTCTTGTTGTCTTTGGTTTGTTTAGTTCTAATATACTCTTATCTGTCTTAGTTTGTGCCTGCAAAACACCCAAAGTCAAAATTGTATTTGAATCTGTCATAATGCTTAACTGTTGAGATTTGGCAAAACCAAAAACTTATTTTGTGTTCAAAAATCATAAAGCTAGCTTGCAGTGTGTTCATTACAACATATTTCATCAATATCAGGCCAAAAATTGGTTTCAAATTTCATTTTGGTCAAAGTTCATAGCTGTCTTCAAAAAGTCAAATTGCAAAAAGTCATTTTGGGCTCAACTGGTGAGAATTATCTTGAGTTCATTTCTGGGACATATTCAGTGAAACTTGAGATTATAAAAACTTCAACTGGTCTCCTTACTTATCAGCATTTTTGTGGATTTTTGTTATTTTTATATAAGCTGCAAACAACTTCTCTATAAGGCCTTAATTGCCCTGTTCAGAACCTTAGCATAAACTGAGTTTTTCTCAGTTTTGTGCAGGCTTGCACAGGGTTCATCAGAGCTTGTCTAGGGTTGGTAGTTGGTTCATATGAATTTAGCCAGGTCTTGTTTAGGTCCCCATACTTGGTTTTTGATTTTTAGCTTATTTGAGTGCTTATCCTGTGGCTGCAACAGACCCCTCAAAACTGTTCTTAAGCCTTTAACTCAAAACACCAAATCTGTGTAATTTGTCATTCCAGTGGTTAAAAACAGTTAAGACTTGTTGCATTTTAGTTCTTTTAGCATTTTAAAGCTTCTGTGTTCAGTTGGTACCTTTTGGTGCTTATTTGCTTAAAATTAGTGCTTATTTATAAGCACTTATCATAGCAGTTGCTATTTCTTGTACACAACCATCTGTTTTTCCATTTTTCCTAGATTCCTAATATAATTTTAGAGTGTTCTTGAATTTTTCAGATTTTTCCAGTACTGTTTAGTATTTTTCTTGATTTAATTCAGTTTTTAAGCATTTTTAATTAGCATTTAATACAAAAAATTAAGAAAAGGTTTAACAAAAATAATTTTTCATTTTTCTTAAGTTAAGATAAATATAAAAAGTCAAAAAAAATATTTTTCTAGATTTTTCTTAGTTAAATTTGTATTTTTAAGTAATTTAATTAGTTTTAAATAGTTTTTAATTCCTAGAAAAAAGAAAAATAATCAGAAAAATATAAAAATAGTTTTGGAAATTCTATTTTGTTATTTTAGATTTTTCTAAGTCAAAATTTTATTTTTCTAGCTTTATTTCCTATTTTCTTGTATTTTAGGCTAATATTAAATAGTTAAAAATAGTTTTTAATTAATAATAACTAGACAATTAGTTATAAAAATAATTTTCTTTTTCTATAAATTTTCTTTTATCATTAGGTTTGTAAAAATATCATTTTCATATTTTTAGGATTAATATTGTGTAAGTTTCACATTTTCATTTGTACGTAACGTAGTTTTTAAATTAAGTTTTATAAAAACATAAAAACAAAAACATCATTTTAAATATAGTGATAGCGTTTATTTAATATTTTTTTATCTTTTTAAATTTCCTTTAATTTGCATTTAAGCCGTTGTAATTTGTTGGCTTTTTCTGTAGTTATAATCATATCAAATCTCTTTTTCTGTTCAATCTTCTCGATCACTATACGTTTGGTGATCCATTGCATAGCTCACTGGGACATAACGACCCGGAGAAACACTATACTCCCCTGATCTTCATTGCATTTGTGCTTAAGCTGTTTTAAGTTTCTTACAGTTGACCATTCACAAGTGGTCAGCTTGCGTGAGAAAACTTGACGGTTCAGCACGGATCAGTTACCATCACACATGCAGACTTAAGGGCTGTTCTCCTCATTCCTGACATCATACCAACTGAATTCTCTGCTGCACCTACTGAAGAGACTGTTCTGCAATTCTTGATTGCTATTGGGTACGACGAAGCTTCAGGGGTTATTAATAAGCATTCTCACGTGGATCTTAAAAACATTCCTCAGCCTTGGAGAACCCTTTATATCATCATCACAAAATCTGTTTCTGGTCGTGACAGTGGCTATGAGCATCCCAAGCTCTTGGAACTGCAAATCTTTTGGGCTCTGATCAACATGAAACACATCGAAATTGAAGCTCTGATATGGGATAACATGATGACCTTCCTCAAAAAGCTTGGCTCAAAGATTCCTTATATCAGATACACAAAACTGTTGATCTAAAGAGCTCTTGGACTCAATTCTGATATCCCCAAAAGAATCAATGACCCCGACAATCTTGACGTGTTGTCCGAACCCACTCTAACAGTCAGATTTAAGGAGTCAACCACCAAGAAACAAGGTGCTGTGTTGCCAGATATCCTTCTCACAGATGAACTCAAACAGCTCTACTCTTATAAAAGATATTTGGTAGCTGTGAAAGAAAACAAAGTTGGCTTTCTTGATGAAAAATCTTCTGGTACGCCTGCAAGAAAAACCAGAAGAGGAAGTGCAGGAAGTGCTATAAGCACTGAGAGTCAGAGGAAGTTCCCCAAGAGGAATCCTCCTCGTAAAAGGACTGTTCCTTCTAAGGAAGTTGTTCCCATTCCCGTGCCAAAGCCTGAATCGCCAAGAAAGCTAGTGGACGAAAGCTCTGAAGATACACAATCAGACGAAGAGGTCTTCTACTCTGAATCTGCAACCGAAGCACCTCCTTCAGTAGCAAAACCTCCCAGTCCACCAGCAGATATAAGCAAAGGGAAGACTCCAGTGATTGAGCACGAAGAGGAAAGCTCAGAAGAAGAGCCACTGGAAACTGATTACAGGAGGAAGTTCAAATTCGTTAGACTCCAACACGTTGCGAAAGAATTTGCTAAGGATCAAATGGGTGGCCCCGGAGGGTCAAGTGGTGAAGTTCAACCTACACCAGATCCTGATGCGGTTAATCGACCCGATAAGGGAACTGGTGCCACCACTTTAGAGCAACAACAAAAGCAACATGAGGAGTCTATTGAGCATGCACTAAGGAACCAGAAACTGAAAAGTCCTAGAAAGATAAAGATGTTGATTATGATAAGTTCCTTCTGGATAGTCCTACACGTTCTAAGGAGAAAACTTCTGAACCACCAAAGGACCCGGAGTCTCCTCACATCTCATCATCATCAGATTCATCTTCTCACTCCTCACCACCACCATCAAAAAGATCAACCAAATCAACATCCAAATCAGTGAAGAAGCCAACTGCATCTTGGATTTCTCAAGCTAAGACACGAATCGTTAAAGCTGTCAAACAGGTCAGAAAGAAAGACGTGCTCTACAAGAAAATGAATTTCTTCGCTGATTAAATACAGTATCTTCATGACGAGAATGACGAGATGAAAGTTGAAAGGGCGTATGTTCAGAAGCTCATGAAAGATGATCTTAAAGGGAAAATGGACGAAATGATCAAAGGATACACTCACAAGTACCTTCTTGACTTTGTTCCTAAAGTTACAAAGGAGTTGTTCACCAAACAACTTTATCCGAATCTACTTCATCTGGCCAAGCAGACTATGAAATCAACACCAATGCACGTGAACATCAATCCAGTTGATCCCATAATCTTCTCAGATGCTAAGTTAGTTGACCGACTGGTAGCTCAAATGTCTAAACGATCTGCAACACTTGCCTCTCACGAAGGTAAATTGCTTGAAGCATTGCTGGAATACCAACTAAAATCAGCATGCAGAGAAGAAGCTGAAAGGCCTAAGCGTCCACGCGGCGATGAAGATAAGGATCAAGATAAGAATGACGAGCATAAACGCCCGAAGAAGTCTGGTGAATCATTTTCTATGCAACCTCCACCCAAACGGACTCCAGCTCAACAAAGATCTCCTCCTCGTTCTTCTACTGAAAAACCTCAAGATTCTGAGTTACCACCCCAGACTCAGAAAACCGGTGATCACTTTGAGTATACGGGTGGTGACGATGAAGAAGTCTCTGAGCCCCAACAACAACCCAACTCTCCTGACATAGCCAAGAAACCAGAATCCTCCTCTAGGCCAAAGAAGAAGAAGAAGAAGGCGCCTATGACTGACGTCTTATCATGGCTAGACGAGGATGATACTGAATTTGAATGGTTCTCGAAGCTTGTTGATTCCACTCCCTACCCAGCTGAAGGTCAAGAGGTTCCAGAATGTAGTACATTGGAGCATGCGAAACTACTACAAGAAAAATTCCGTGTAAAGAAGATGACGAAATCCGAGTTGAAGCGAATCAAGAATGAAGCATTTCAACTTCTATAAGACAGTTCGGAAAGTGCTATTGAAGTTGATTATCACCTTGATAATATAGCACGAGCTATGTCTAATAACATGGATTGGATCAACCCAGAAGCAAACATCGACTTCACCAAACGGGACAACCCTCCATACTACACCGACTGGTCAAAACCTCTACCAACAATTGGCCAACCAGATCAGCCTAGGATTCCATTCCGATATTTCTTCAACAAAGACTTGGAATTTCTTCTACACGGTGGCGATGGTTCAAGGAAATACGCTACATCTCTGACACTTCCATTCCCGGCAGCCATATACTCTAACTGCATAGCCATCGAGGAAAGGGCTAACCACATGTTCTCCAACAATGTGGAAGTATATGACCGTGATGCATTGTATGGGATTCACCATTGGCCAGAACGCCGACGAATCTACTACAGAAGCTGCCAGTTTCAGAAGTCTCAACATGAAGTGTTCAGTACTAAAGCAATCGTGGCCATTCATCATGTTGATCTTTCGTCTAAATGGGACTACACTTTCCTCAAGAATATTGTGGTCAAAAGGCAAGACGAAAGGGATTATGCATTCTCTGAAGCGGACTTTGAGAATTTGTCTATCAATGACATTGAAGACATGTACCTTGCCAAAGTACAGGGTCGCATGAGACAATTTTCAACTGAAGTACAACATGAATTCATCAAGTCCTTGCTTATCTTCATCAGAAGCATAGTCATCAAAGAACGTGTAGAAGATCTCCAGCTTGCAGTTGAATCATATCAGACCCGTGTCAACTTCACTCCACCTCAGCTAGATCTTCCCGACATTAACCAGCTTTCACAACACACACTCATCAGCCAACCATTCAGAGTGGTTTACATCAGTGAAACACACCGCAACTACTTGATGGCATGTAGAGATCTTCACAAGTTTGGGGATCACATATTGAAGAAGGTTAGGGACGGATTGGCTTATAGGTTGAAGGATATTCATGAAGGTATTGGGTCACAAAAGCGATGGAATTCCAAGGAAAGACGGGATGTAAGGAGGATCATCAAAAAGATTGATGAAAGGTTGTATCGACGGGACCAGTTCAGAACTCTGGAGAGCTTTGTAGGCGGTCGTCCCAAGATTGCTCTCGCCGGCTATCAACGCCCAGTTCGCATTCCTGGAAACATTGATGGACTTCCTGGTACCCCTTGAACTGCTTCTATTTCATAATATTTTGGATGTGTGAATATATATGTCTATGGCTTGTGCACACATTTCAGTGTACAACCCGTTCTTGTAAAGAAAGGACCCTATGGTACGCTTCAGTGCCACAATCCTTATATAAGGAGCGAAAGCTTCTTACTTTTGAGTAAAACCTATCAAACCTTTCATTTTTTAAGGTTTTGCTCAAAAGAACAAGTACTTCCCCTTATGATTTTTCAAAACCTCAACCGTTTATATCACTTGTTGAGCGGGAGTATTTGACTAAAATCTTTGTTCACAAAATTGTTCTCAGTGGTACTTTTCCCATAAAACTCAAAATGGTCATATTTATTCTCAACATTTCTTCAAAAATACCATTTATATGTCATTTTTGAGGGGGAGAAAATTATGTGATAAGAAATATGTTGTGATATTGCTATTGAATCATCGTGTGAAAAGACTTCAACCCATGAATTGACGGGATCTGAACAGTCTTACATTGAAAAGATTTGTCTTCCAAAGACTTATCCAAGTAAATTGTACCTATTCGAGAAGCTCTTGATAGACATGAACTTTGACGGGTTTGACAACCTTTCGAGGTTTGTCCACATCTTCAAGGTAGTTATTAGAGCTAGTTGTCACCTAAAAGCTGACAATGTATCTCTTTAACTATGCAACGTAACCGTATCCCTTGGGGAATTGTCTATCTTGAGTCGATCAATTCAAAAGTGCGAGCTCTTTCCTCACTGTGCAGATTTCTGTTAAAACTCTTAAGCACATGTGGAGGGGGAGTATTTCTGAAAATCTAAAACTCTTGAAGTGTTCAAACATGTTTTTCATTCACAAACACTTTGAGAGATTTTCATGAAAAATGGTTTTATGGCAATGGAGTTATAAGGTGATTAAGGTTAGGAATAACCGTCATATGATCCGCCAGAGCCAGAGGGATCTACCCAAGGACACTACCAATAGTTAGAATTAGAAGTCCTTAGGTATGATTGTAAAAAGGAGAAAATGAGAATCGGAGAAAGAAGGAGTTGAAGAATTAAAAAGAAATGCAAAGAAAATGGTGAAAACAAATAGCCCTCCAAATTATTCAACTTAGGGCAGACACCGGGTTCAATTCATATGCTACTGGTTGTCACTTGATGATGCCGGTATTGAAGATTAAAAGTCGTCATGGACCCAGTGACGCATGCACTAAACCTTTTTAGCCACTCAAGTTTCTCCCAACAGAAGCTTGTTTCATTCTCACATGGAACCCTACATAATCTATCGGCTTTCTCTTAGAGATTGCTGATATTGAAGAAGGAGACCCTCTCCCTAGTCTCCGCTCAAGAAAACCAAAATGCACTATTGAGTCTAGAGCCACGAGATTCATCAAAAGATCTCTTAGGAACACTTGACATTTCATCACTTGTCGTTCAACAATAAGAACGTCAGTGGTACGTTATCGAGTCCTTCACAGATCTTAGCAATCTATCGAGAACATTTATGAGAGGTTCACAATTGTGATCCTCAGTGATTGAATGGAAACTCCTGCCAGGGTCAACATCAAACAGCCCTGACAGTAGGTCACTTCGGTAACTCCCCATGGATTACGCTTAGTGTGTCTCAAACGGTCTACAGTCGTGAGGTGATGCTTCGGTGTACCTCAGCGACTCATCTGAACTGTAGGTGTACTTCGGTACATCGCGTTATCTCAGTTGTGGGACTCCAGTTCAGGAATGGCCTTTGTGAGAATTAGAGTTGTGTTTTCACACTATGTTGTTAACACTCTCGAAGTTCAAACTTATAAGTGTCGGAATCCGCTTATTACTAACCGTTTTCATGTTTTCTTCTTATGGAAGCTCTGGAGCGGAATGATCGTGCAGATTCTTCACATGCTCATGCCAACATCATCAGTAATGGAAGTTCTATCTAAAGGCAACACAAAAGTCAGAATGATTCTTCGTCAAACCAAAGAATCTACAAAGTTAAAGACTTAAAGAACTTCATCAGTACTGAAATCCAACGTCAAAGAGCGTGTGAGCATGCTGAAGAATGACGTGGAGACACTGGAGCAGCGAAGCAGACCTGAGGCAGACTTGATGCAGACAACAACAACATACTATCACTACCATCACAAAGAACAATGATCAAAGAACAAAGTTAAAGATGACGTCAAAGCAAAATTGTTTAAAGAAAACAATTTCTCTACACTGGGGAGATTGTTCAAATCAAGGCAATTCTTCTCACAAGAAAGAAGAATGTCAGAAGACGTCAAAGCTACTATTACATCAACGCCTTCACCGTTCATATTCATTCATCACCAACACTTAGGGGGAGATTGTTGGAATCACTCCTAAACCTAAATTAAGTGTTAGTGATTCATATGTAATAGTTAGCTTAATTATGGCCTTTATGTTTGTTATTAGCCTTAAGCTTATGTAGAAGGCCCATGAGCTTAGGCCCAAGCCCATAGGAGAAAGGAAGGGACTAGGAGTGTTGCCCTAGCTTCCCTCCTATAAATACTCTTGTATAACCCTCACTTGAGGGTTGGTTGTTCAATTTATCTCTTTCACTCATACTCACGCATAACTCTTCATTATTCCTACGCGTATGTGTGTTTGGTTTATTGTTCATCCGCCTCTCTATCTCTTCTCTTGATGCTTGTGTTGTAAAACTAGTGACCTAACATAGCCAACTGTGTATCTTGCAAAACTAATGAGCACAATTAAATTAATCAGGATCACAAAAACATTATATACTAAAGCATAAACCTAATCTTCACCTGATATGTTCCGTCAAGCAGGACGAAGAAGTGTTGCGCAAGTGATGACCTAAGGACATGTATAATTAAGCTTTAGTTGAGAAATGTAAATATAAAAGACAACATTAAAGCATTGAAGTAACCAACAAAAAGTGCTCCATTTAAGTTCTTAACCATCACAAATTAAAGCACAGTGGATAATTGAATGCACAAATAAGGTAGAACAAATAGTGGGAAGTTAAGATATAAAATCAGTTAGCAAGTAAATGTCAAATATAAGAAATCTGAAAAGGAATGTGAAAATTATAAGATCTAGTTTTCCAAATCGACATCTAAGCTTTCTCATCTTCTGAGTGATCAAACACGAAAATGCAACTGCTCATTTGATTATTTTTTTTTTATATCTCATTTATATAAATTATGTAACAATAATTACGATTTATTAAAATATATGAACGATGATATGTACAAAATCATGTTGGCAACTAATTAAGTTCATTCATATGTACAAAGTCATGTTGGTAACTGATCAAGTTCATTCATGTGATTGCTAACTTAATCATTCAACTGATTTAAGCTAAGGTCCTAAAGGGGTGTTTCGGTTACATTATTATAAAACCCATATTCAAAGGGACTTTGCACAAAACAATATTTTGCAAATGCTGTTAAATTTTATACTTTTGTGCGTAAGTTGTGTTTCATTGGTTGTTTGGTATTTGACATCATCGAAGAAAAATGGCATGGAGCACGAAGGACAGAAACAAACGAACATATTTCTCCTACAGTGCCAATGGTTTTGGTCCACAACAATCCTATATGGCTATATGTTGTGATTCTTGAGCGGTGTATTATTCATCGAATGCATTAATTTTGAGAACGTAAAATTGCCTGCCATCAGTATACATTTGTACGTAAAAAGTCGTACCTTTCTCTTCACGATGCTTCTGAAATGTATGCTTCCATCCATACACCTTCTTCCTTCTTCCCAACCGCCCCTTTCAGAAACAAATCTAATGCTTAGCTGAATTTGGAAAAGCATGTAAGTTCATTATTTCCGGCTTATGAGGTTATCAAGTAAAGTATAAGCTCATAAGACTAAAAAGTGAGCTTTTCCAAATTAAATTAATCCTATAAAGCTAAAAAAATAGATAATCCAAATGTGTCCTCAACATAACCACCTCCTAATCTCGAGCCTAAAAAGAAAAGAGATGAAAAATAATATCAACTCATCGGTAGGTGTAGAAGCCATTGTTGATGCAGTTTCGGATGCAGCTTCTGGTGGTGCCTGCTTACTCCATTCCGCTTTTCCCTTGCTCCCTTCCCCTTCTCCTATTGTTGATGCAAAAACCCATAAAGAAGCAACAACATTGTTAATTACCAGCTAAAATAAGTATTGATATGTTTAAGTCGATTGTAAGTATACCTTTAAACAACGATTCAACTCTATCAGCTAGCTCCCATTTGAAGACATCGAACCATCTTCAAGAGACCTGATTGGAGTATCCTATAAATACAAAGAATATAACTGTGAATCGAGAAATGCAAAATACCAACAACAAACGAAACTAACACTCAAGAAAGAATGTTATCTACTCAGATTATATATCTGAAAATGGGAATGAACTAAGAGACACTGAATTTCTATCAGCATTTCCTACGACAGCCTGACTAAGGGCATCGTCAACAATACACTTAATACTAAAATTGAACTTTTAACAATAGTAATTTCTGTACATCCAAAAAGTTAGCAATAACTTTTAATTTAACCAAAATACCAAGCGACATGAAACCAAAGAGGATGGTTTACCTCGTCTTTATAAATCAATGTTTCAGTAGCTCTTTTCTTCCAAATCCATGAACTGTCCATTAGTTGAGATATTCAAAACTTCATTAATTACTTAAATCACATACAATCTGCCATAAACAAAGTATTACACAGAATTAAAATCATAATCTTAATTCACCAAATCTACTTATAAAAAGCATGATTACAAAACCATTAATTTTAATTCACGAAATTTCAGGAGAATATTTATACTAACCATATGAATCATCAACAAAAAGTTGACCAAGGATCTATCGACTATGTCACTCCTGCAATTCATTAGATATGGATAGAATCACGTTAAAAGTGTATCATTGACACAAAGAGCAAAACTACTATAATGTAAACATAAATGCGAAAATTACTCTTTCGAATTTGACTCTTCTAGAGCCTCAGAAGCAGTAGTAACCTGAAACCAAAATCGCATTATCAGCCACATGCCCACATATCACTTCATACGCACCAAACAGAAAACAATATACAGAAAAGACATGTTTTTATGTCCCATTATTCATTCCAGTTCAAAAATCAATTTTGTACAGAACATCAATAAAATTAGAACAAAAACAGTATGTCATTTCCAAGTAAAATAAAGTTGTCTATTGATCACATCTTTGAAGCAAACTTTTTAAACAAAGATGTCACTACACAAATTCAGCTATATATCCAACCAAAAACATCATTAAGTCCATCCAGAAATGAAATGATAGCTAAATGACCATCTAATTCATTAAAAAAAAACCTTCTTGGTTTTATCCAATTCAAAAGTATATATCTTCGCATTCTTGGCATCGACATGAGTCAGTGTATACCCTTGACAATAGTCATCGAAATAGATTTTCTCTTGCTTCAGGAAGATATTGACTTCTTTTGCAAGGTCTTCAATTCTCAATGATTTGAATTCATCTTTATCAAAAATCATATCAATTTGTCCCTTATCATGAAGCAGTGTGGCACACATATTCAAAAACTTTTTCATTTCACCCTCTTGGGTCGGATCAATGAAGTAGATTTGGTCTAAATTAACGGATAATTGAAGCTGAATCGAGTAAAAAGAAAAATAATCTTATGGCAAAAACAACCCAAAATCGAAACCTTAACTATTGGGTTTTGATTATATGATTTGAGTGTTTGTGATTTTTTTTAGGATTTATGTAGAAGATGGTGGATTCTAGAACGCGGAAAATATAATGTACTTTTTTTTGTATATATATATATATATTTTTTAAAGGTGAATTTCTTATTAAGAGCTTTGTGTCGCGATTCGACAGCGGGAGGTCTAGACTACGTTGTCTAAACCGGGTCCGCGCTAGAGAGCTCCCTCGAAGCGGAAATGCCTATATCAAATACCCGATGGGGGGAAAACCCCCTACTAATCCGCCCGAAGGCACGACAATTAATAGGAGTAAACCCTTGCCTTTTCCAAGATTCGAACCTGGGGTAACCAGGCCCAACCCCTTCATTAAAGGACTACCTTGAAGGAAAATCCCTCATTCAAACCCCTTGCAGGATTTGAACTCAAGACCTCCCTCCCCCAAGAGCCTTTAAGGACTCCAAGGTGGCCAACTGAGCTAAGCCAATTGGTTTGTATATATATATTTAGTTGTACTATTTTTGTATATGTGTCATGTTTTGACAGCAAAAAATATGGGACAAAGGGAAAAAAAACATCAATAGTTGACGTGAATAGTACCTGGTTACATTAGGCCACAAAGAAAACCATCAACAGTTGACATGAACAGTACATGGCTACATTTCGTCCACAAAAAAGGGAACCGACACACTGTACATGCCAACAGCCATTTCCCATCTTTAAATGTATACTATAATTTAGAGTGTTGTATAAGAGCTTATACTAATTAGTTTTATTATTTTCTTCTAGGGTATTTGGATTGGCTTATTTTTCCAGCTTATTTTGGGCTTATTTGTTGACCTTATGGCAGCTTTTTCTATAAGTTTTAGGGGTTTATGGGTTTGCCTGCTTAGTTTTGTTGTTTTCTTAGTGGGTGTTTAGATTGGCTTATTTTTAAATTTTTAGGTTTTGTTGCTTTCGATTATTGTTACTGCCTTTTTTTTTTTTTTTTTTTTTACTCTTTTTAATTTTGGTTCTAACATATGCTTTTGTTATGTGTAGGATTGAATGAGATACATAAGGCCAGTTACCAATATTGTGGCAGGGCAATGACATTAAAACTGTGGTTGTAGCCATGATGATGAGCTGAAATAAGGTTTTGTTTTTGCTGGCGAAGGCACTACCGTGGCTTTTGGTAAGACAAACCGAGTCTTTGTTGTGCATGTTTTGTGGTAGATAGAAGTAGCGCAACAAACTGATGCTTTTATTTTATTTGGCAAACAAGTGACCGACAATTGGTGATGCGATATTTGTGGCCATATCAGCTACAATATTGCACTTTCAATATGATGTTTTGCTGATGCTTACTGGGCCACGTGTTCTTACATTGGAACACGGCAGGAACCTTCAATGCTTACATATGCTTATTATAGTTGCAGTTAGTTTTTATAAGATGAAAACAATTGTAATTTTGATTATAAGAGGCTGTTATGAACATGTTTCTTAATGATTTATTATAAATTATTGTTTTTATTACATGCAGTTACACGATTTGGGATTTTATTAGGAAAAGCATAGGCTTGACAAGTGGCTAGCTTTTCTGTCTAATCATGGGATGCATCTTAGCTAATCGAATGTTCAGGTCCTTTTCTTATCACCTAACTATTGGTATATCTATAATCATAAATTCGAAGTTTTGAGGTTTAGAGTTTAAATAAGGCACATACATATCTGTTTAGACTGAAAACAAAAAAAAGTATAAACCATTTTACGCCTGTTGGACAGGCGAACCCTGGATAAAAGTTGTGATGTGTCTAAGGAGTAAGTGTAAAAATGCTTGTGCTTAACATCGGAATAAATGGTAATAATTAAATTCTATTTTCCCTGATTTTTCCAATTACGTACGTTTTTACTTTGAATATATGTTATGAATTGAATCGTTATGAGTTTTCAAATGTCTTTCTTGATTTGCAGTAGGTTGTGTGCAAACAAAGGGATTGAACGTTACGAGCACATGTAGTTGGTACAAAATTCATCAACCGCAACTGAACAACTGAGGTGTGGGAGTGATGAATGAGTATGTGATTGTTTCGACTGGCGGGTATGAAGCAATGAGCCAGTGGTTATGGAACGTCCACATGCGCTATGAGCCAGTTGGTTGTATGATTATAGGCCACTGTCCATCCTCTCACAGATTAATGTCGTGGTGATATTTTATTGTTGAAACATTATTTACTAACACCCGTATCTCGGCGGGGAGTTGCATTCGGAATGTGGTTGCAGCCACGCCGCGCCCATCTAATTGAAGACAATGAGCTTTCTTTGCACCGCTGCCTTTATAAAGAGAATGTGTAGCAATAATCTTACATTATTATGATCCGATGTACTGGTTGATTCGCAATTTGAAAAAATAGGCGATGATGATCCTTTTATGCATCTATGGTTATTGGAACACAGTTTACGTACGTCTGTATCTTGGCGGGGCAGCCACATCACAAATGTGGTTGCAGCCATGGCGGGTGGTTCGTGTTATTCTTATTTCAGCAGATATGAGCCTCATTTCTAGTTCGGCAATTCAAATGTTGAATTTTTGTACGTGCATTTAAAAGTCTGTGTAAAACAGAGCTCGGATATATATCGGGAATCTTCTTCACTAGTTCATTTCTTGACTATGAAAAGTGCTAAACAAAAGATTTAGGGTTGAAATTGTGAGGTAAATGCTAATCATAATTTTTCTAAACTATTTTTCTAAATTAATTTTTATTTTCACATCCAAATGCAATATACTATATAATAACTAAACATCTCTAACATTCTATAACAATGATATTTATAGCAATTGCTTTGACATCGGATTTTTTGACACTAACTAAACTAACGTGTACAAACATCCCGCAACAACGCACGGGCATATATACTCGCTAATAATAAAGAGATTTTTTTTTCATGAGTTGCAGTAGTTTTTGGTTATGTTAGAAGCCTCACATTAATTATTACTGTAATTATTTATCTGTCATTGAATACGAGAAAAGAATAACATCGTTAAAGGAAGATGCATCTACTTTAATAGGTGCATGTAATTTGTTCTCACATTTTTTATTTTATTACATCGTACAAACTTTAAACTCATAAATAAACTACGTATATCGAAAGGGGAAATCATACTTACATTACAATGTAGGCAATTTCTTACATTTTTTTTGAAAAAAAAGGTAGGGACAGAGGGAAAACATGTATCAGGGACTTACCGCAGGGACTGAACTGTACATTTTTAAAACTTTTTTCAAAGGAAATGTAGGGAATTGCCTTACAATGTAGGCAATTCCCTATTTTTCCTTTAAAAAAAAAGGTAAGGGCCGAAAGAAAACATGTATTAAAGACTTACAGTAGAAACTGAATTGTACATTTTTAAAACTTTTTTCAAAGAAAATATAAGGAAGTTGGTATGATTTCCCCCTATACATTTTCTTTGGAAAAAAAAAGGTAGGGACAAGGCTAATTTGACATCCCCAAGCTGGTGGTGAAAAACTGAAAATAAACTAGTAAAATTAACTCCACATGTTAAAACCAAACCCCATTTCAATTCGCGAAATTACTTGATCTTCTTCGATTAACCCCCCAAAAACAAAATCAATTTTACAAACCCTAAATTACATCAACAAAATCTCAATTACACGAATTCATTCCGTACAACAATATTCACGATCACGAAATTCAAATTCATTCAATTTATATGAGAAAAAAAAATGGATTATGAACTGTTTAATGACTACACTGAGGAGGATTATGCTTATGCAGCTGATGAGATTGATAATGATAATGTTAGTTTCTGTTCATTTTATTTCATTTATTCTATTGTTACCTTAATATTTAAGTAAATTTCATCATAATTATACGTTGCCTCGGTAGCGCCTATTGTGTTAGTTAGGCTTTATGTAGACGATAAGTGTTCGAGGTGATTTCGGTTGTAAAAATTATTGTTAGCTTAATTTAGAACTGAATGAATCCTCTCATCATTATTATATGTTGCCTCACTAGTGTCTAGGATTTATGTGTTGAATTATTCGGCCGATAATTGGATGATTAAGTTCATATTTGGTGTTCTGTAAGAATTATGTAACCAGCATTTCAAAATAGATAAGTTTGATATGAAGTATATGTAGGTATGCTAGCTTTGAGGTTAAAATGACGATTTCGGATTTAGAATTGTTATGTATATTCGACAGAAATGTGATGATTAAGTTTATAGTATGAGTTGCTCTTAAAGTTATACGATGAGAGATTCGAAAGTAATAAGTTTGATATTAGATGCTCAAGTGTATTTTTATCTATTGGAATGGTGGGACTATACATAGGTATATGCTGTATTGATTGTATTCAGCTATTATAGTGCATGATGGTAGATAAGTTTGTGTTTAAGATCTGTTGTACTTGTTTAGTTTCGGAAGAGATGAATTGATGTTTCGTGTAAAATGCAGGAGAACGTAGTGTTGGAGGGTGATGAAGGGCAAAGATGTGGGATTTGCATGGATGGCGTTGTTGATAGAGGAGTTTTAGATTGCTGTCAACACTGGTATATGCTTCATTACTTATCGTGATTGAAATTGCTGTTAAATTTCGTTGGTGGATATTCTGAGATTAAATTCTATACTTTCTTTCATTTTAGGTTTTGTTTTTCATGCATCGACAACTGGGCTAGTATCACTAACTTATGTCCACTTTGCCAGAATGAATTTCAGTTGATCACTTGTGTTCCTGTAAGTGATGCAGTTCCTGTTTTTGTTCTATTATATACTTCATTGTAAGCTAATTATAGAAAAGTATTGCCTGCGTATGTGGACTAACATGCTTCCTACAAATGAATATACCACTCTGCTTCATTGTTTCAAATTAGTTTTCTGTTTCTTGATTATGTGATCCTTGGAGTGATCTGAACATTTTACGAGTTTGCTATTACGTACTATAGTTGTTAAACTCTTACGAGTCACGAGTTGACTCTTACGAACCGAGTCAGATTACCCCTAAAACGAGCTGACTCAGACGCTGATTCTTAACTGACCTTGACTCTTACGATTTATTCACCGAGGCTTCTGAGTCGAGGTGACTCGTGACTCATACGAGTTAGAAAATCATGTAAAGGTTTAGTGTTTGAAGCCATCCAGGTGACTTCACCCCATCGACACTCCCCTCCTCGACTGCTCTTGAAAACAAAATTCTTAAACGATGATCTTGTCCATTTGAGTGCAGCGTAACTGTCTGCACTAGCACTAGCACTACATGAGTTACTGTTTTCTTATGACTATAAGCAGTTGATTTATATCTTTAAGCGAGCTTCTAGAGTAATATGCATAAGGTCGTAGGACCAGTTCACAGTGATATGTAAATTTATTGACAGTTCACAGTGATATGTAAATTTATCGTACAATTAACAGTGTTTTATAAAAGGAATAAAAAGAATGGATGTTTTGGATGCTTACTCTTAAGTTTGCTTGTCATGAAGGTATACGATACTATCGGAGGTGTCCAGCCTGATGATGGTTCTGCAAGGTAACAAAATTCTTGCACAAATATTTTACCATGATGGCGGAGAACAACTATACCTCTGGCAAGATGCCACCTCTTTTTTTTGAGCTAGTGCTCGTCATCATGCTGTTGATGTAAATACTAACAGTTTAGGTTTGTAGCAGTATCTAATATGACTTCCTTTTGTTGTTCCAATGCAGAGATGATGATGATGAAGATTGGAGTGTTGAAGGAGATAATAACACTCTTTCTTTTCCATCATACTATATTGATGAAAATGTAAGTCCCATTCAATGGACATTTGTTCCTGAAGCAACATTTTTTTTAAACCTGTCAAATACACGTTATCCATATCACTAGAATGAAGGATAATGTATGCGCTGTAAAAAATATTTTGTATGCTAGTTGTTTGTTAAATATAATCAAACATTCAGAAATCTTAGTCAGGCTGATTGACAGTTCGTCTTTGATGCTTGTGAGGCTAGTGGATGCATCGTCAAAATAGATTCACTAAGAAAACATGCTTAAACAGCGTGGTAGCGGGGATTAGTAGGGAGAACTCAAATAGGTCTCATATTTTGACAAGAAAGAAAGATATAAATTTTTGAAGTCGTGTAAATCTGGTTGAGAGATATTGAGCTTTCATGATAAACATATTTTGAGAGATTCCGCATTTTTGATACATGTGTTGGTATCTACAGGCCTCAGAACTGTATTTACTATATGATCCCCGAGGATAAAGTTATTGAAAGTTTCAGTGCTATTTTATAAATTCTAAGAAGCCTGTGCTTACAATTGATACACATCCTCATGCTATTTTGATTGTCTTTATTTATGTTTTCGTCATCATGTAGGCAGTCAGCTGTTTGGAAGGAGACAACTGCAAAATTCGAAGCCAGTCAGCAAATATTGAAGAAGATCCAGATCTTGATACATCAATCGCTTGTGATTCTTGTGATTTGTGGTATGTTTTTTGTTGTTAAATTGGTAATCTTTGTAAATTTATAGTTTACTATGTCAAAATTCTATGATGTGAAGAGTGCTAATTGATAATTGACTCATGGATGTAGGTATCATGCCATATGTGTTGGATTTAATGCTGATGGAAGCTGTGAGACTTCGTGGCTGTGCCCAAGGTAATATATGTAAACTTTGTACAAGACATGTCTCAGTCGAAATAAATACAATATGCAAACTTTCTTCAAATCTCAAGGTTGGAAACCACTACTGTTCAAGGATTTGGTAACATACTTCACTTGTTTATACAGGTGTTTACTTGATGAAGCATCTCAAATGTCGGAAATGGGGCCAAACAACCTTCATGGTTCTGAAAGTTCTAGCCATGAGCATTTAGGGGATGCCACTTTTCCCATGAACATGTCTGTATCTGTTGCTGATGCGGGAGAGACAGCTGTTGTTGTTTCAAATATTAACGGAAATCAACAGACCGAAATACCCTGTGAAAACTCGTTTTTAACTGTAAATACGAATAAAGACTTGAAAATTGGTATGATAGATCTTATTTGGGATATTTGTTCATGTTATTTGTTCATGTTTTGGTTTTGCACTAACAATTCTGCTGCTTCTATCGAAGGAAATCAAGAGGATGAAGAAAGGAATCAAATAATGATGCCAGATTCTGATGTTTGTGCTGAGATGGGGATTTATAACACATCTGGAGATGATAATTGCAAATTGGAAGAACAGTTGGCTGAGAAAGTTATCAAGGAACCGAAGATAGAGGCGATGGCACTAGATTCTTGTATTTCACAAGGAACGTCTACATTGGTCTCAGAATCCTCACTGCTCTTTGAGTCAAGCGGGAATTTCAGAGAAGACACAAGTGCATCTGATAGGTCAAAAACTTCAGAGTTGTATGAAGAAAACAGCACTCTTGAATCTGGTATATATGCTTCCTGCCTCTTATCAATTTTTGCTACATCAAGTGTCCTCCTTAATATTAGCAGACATTGATTAGTGAATATAAATGAATACATTATATCTTGCATTACATCTTCATTTCTTTTCCTAGCGCTTATAGCTTGTAATTATTGATTACCTAGATAAAGATGATGCAACTGCAGAAGTGATAAAGAAGAAAGTTTCTAAAGTACGTAGGCTACCAGGTGCAAACTCTTTCCAGGCTGTTTTAACTGAGCATCCCAAACACTTTGTCCTTAAATGGGCCTCTTGATGGTGCTTTAAAACAATTTAATCCCTTGACTGGTGCTTACTTATACCTCCTAATTGCTTTCAGCTGCCAAAAACTCTGATAAGAAAGAAAAAGCTGGCGGAAACACAGGTGCAAAAAGAAAGCAAAGAGATTCCAGGTTCTTTTTCTTACTTGCTACTTCTTTGTTTTGCCACCGATATGATGAAGTTGTCGAATTATGTCTCATAATGGAGGGGATGTAAAAATAGATTAAGGGGCTTTGTTTTGGAGTTGATAGGTTTTGTTTCTGGAAGATTGCTTTTGAATATTTCAAAATAGTTGAAGAGTTCAGCACATAGTTTGAAAGCATAAGCAAACTTGCACGTGACATGTGGGGCATGAGAAGCAGGATAATTATATTAAAATGAGTTTGCTGCATGAAAAGCAATTTAAGAGAAATGATCAGTGAAGAATATTAATTACTCTTCAAGTGGAACTATAGACAATGAACCTAAATTGCTCAAATAAAAATGATAAAACAGCAGAATACTAGATTAAAGAGTTCCACTACCATTGCCTGTCACAAGTGCTGTTGATGCTTTCATGTGGTAATATAACATGATTTTATTTGGATTTTTGCTCATTCACCCGGCAAGCTATCAAGAATGCTTGAATGATTTATGAGTTGAGATAAATGGCCGGATGCCAAAAGGAAGTTGAAAGCTGACAAACCCAAAGATTATAAATACCCTTTTCTTTTATTTTCGTGAAAACGTGAAGGGAGCTAAATACCTAGATGGACAACAAGACATCTGATGCCATACTGTAAATCATGTATCATAAGATACCCTGATACCCTTTACAAATGTTCACTATCCCCTAGATTTGGCAATATCTGCATATTTACATACATATTGGTTGATTTGGGCTGTTCGTATAAACAGGCCAACAAAAAAATTACCTAAACGAGGAACGCGTCAAGTGGGTCGAACGGGTTGAAAGTTGCCCAAAGTCTATGTCTAATGCTTACAATCTCTCAAATCATTTTTTTGGGGGTAAAGTGTTTAACCCGGTAAATGTATTACTCCTAAAAACAGTTGAGTACATAGGATGTGGGCGAGTCCCACATCTCAGCCCGTTACATAGGCAAACTACATCACAATAAAAACACAAAGAAACTACATTTGACTAAAAATATAAACCAAACATAGAACACTACATTTGACTCAAAAGAAAGACATCAAACATAGTCTATTATCCAATATGAGGTCTCGGACCAGCCTACATAGGATGTGGGCGAGTCCCACATCTCAGCCCGTTACATAGGCAAACTACATCACAATAAAAACACAAAGAAACTACATTTGACTAAAAATATAAACCAAACATAGAACACTACATTTGACTCAAAAGAAAGACATCAAACATAGTCTATTATCCAATATGAGGTCTCGGACCAGCCTTCATCACTCTCCTCCTCATCTTCCTCCACGTAGTTCTCAACAAAACCTTCATGCTTCTCCTTTTCATACTCGTAAGTGTAGTAACTACCTGGACTCGAACAACTCTTCCTCTTGTTTGAATCCATGCTATTCACTTAATCTTCTACTTGATTCAGTCCCTGATCTTCCCTTTGGTTCACCACCTTCTTGATTGACGGTACACCTGAATTTGTACTATCGACCTCATCCTCATCAGTCATACTACCAAGAATGTCAAAAGCATTTGAAACCGATGTACGCGTATCAACTTTAGCCCCATTCGTTGTCTTTTTCTTACCCTTGTTCGCCTTTATAACATCTTTCTTTCTTTTATAGACAAACAAAGGTTTATTTTTCTGCCCAACTTGAACATTTCTCATATCTTTCCTAGGTGCATTTACGGTTTTAAGAACATCCGAGATGATCTTTTTAGGGCATTGCTCATCACAGTGACACAGTGTCCAAAGATCTTGCATGTAGAACACCTTGGGGGTTTCCATTCTTATTCAACCCGCATAGTATGAAGTATGGTACCTTTACAATCCATTCTAGGAATCGCCACAACCATAGACTATTTCAACTCCAAATCAGCCCGTAACTCAGTCATAGCCCTAGCGTAACTCAAATCATTTTTTATTCAGAGATTTAAGTTATTGGGTCATAATACTGATTGTGTAGTCATAATTAAGTCTTTGACACATGCATCATTTGTAAACAAATATATATATATAAAAAAAAATGATATATATATAAAAAAAAATGGACAAAGAAGTATTAGCGGTACCAGAACCATTTTTTACCCGGTTTCCTAACCCACACATTTAGGTTTTAATCTCACATATTAATGGTTGTCATAATCTTAGTAGCCTTTTGAGTTTGTAGATCCTTTGTTTCTATCTGATGCCTACTTTTATACTTATTGTAGTGCTGAGGAATTGGAACCCAAAACGAAGATGCAGAACACTTTGCCTGCAAAGAGTGCTAAAACTGAGAGGAGAAACCGAGTTGCTCATTCTATAAATGAACCCCAAGAATCTGTTCCTAATGACTCTAGCAACTCGAATAAGTGCATTGTGAAGAAGCGAAACGTGGTCACTGATATAAGAGATATAGTTCAAGGGACACACAACAGACCTTCAAAGCGACTTGCACCTGAAGAGACCTCATCTGGGTTGAGGATAAAAAAGATCATGAGAAGAACAACCGATAATAAAGACTCGTTAATGCAAGTTCAGAGTTTAAGGAAGGAAATTAGAGAAGCTATACGTAACCGATCATCTAAAGAGGCTGGCGATAACATTTTTGATCCAAAGCTTTTAGCTGCGTTCAGAGCTACTTTAGCAGGACAAACAACTGAAACAAGACCACAGCCGGTGGATGTGAAAGCAAAGAAGGCTTTGTTGCAAAAGGGAACTGTACGTGAGAATTTAACCAAGAAGATCTATGCAAATGGTGGGAAACGAAAACGAGCATGGACCCGTGATTGCGAGATTGAGTTTTGGAAGCACCGATGCTCGAAAGTATCGAAACCTGAAAAAATTGAAACTTTGAAATCTGTTCTTGATCTTCTTAGAAAGGGTCCTACTGAGGTTAAGGAGATTAAAAAGGAAAATACCCTAGAGAGCGGTAATTCGATTCTTTCAAGATTGTATGTTGCAGATGCGTCTGTTTTTCCCAGGAATACTGATATCAAGCCTCTTTCTGTGCAACCAAATGATTCTTTGGTTGATAGTAAGGTGACCAAGGTTGCTGTTCCATGCAATAACAGTGGACCTGCGCCTAGGAAAGTAAATCCAAATAAGAGCTCAGACCAGTCATCCAGATCTACAGGTGGGTCTCTTGTGAAGGCCCAGAAGGCATCAGGCAATGGAAATGACGTTAAATTTGATAAAAAGAAATGGGCTCTGGAGGTTCTTGCGAGAAAGACTGCTGTCGCAGGAAACAATTCCTCACAGGGACAAGATAATGCGGTGCTCAAAGGAAATTATCCTCTACTGGTATGTCAAAATTTTATTATGTACTCAGTTGGTCTCATTTAAAGATGGCAAAATAGGAGAGTTCCGTTGGTTGGGTAATAGCCGAACACGTAAAAGAATGTCAACTTTTTAGTACGTTAAAATGGGTTTGGCTAAACTGTCAAAACTTTTTTTTAAATAATACGATAAAACTGTTTTGTATTACATAATAATATAAGTTTTCTAGATTTAGGAGGTCTTGAGCATTTGAGAACGCTTTGGGTGATTCTGACCCCCCCTCCCCCCTGTTGACCCATTTGACCTATTATCTTTTTTAGCTGAGTTAAAAGCTTGTTTGTTGGGGATTAAAAAAGCATCCAAACGGGTCTCGATTGCCACCTTAGTCACTGCATACGGTAAAATTATGTTGCTTTCTTTTTGAGCAGGCTAAACTTCCAGTCGAAATGCGCCCAAGTTTGGCATCTAGTCGCCACAATAAAATCCCCATTTCCGTTAGGCAGGTATGATGTGTTCTTGATGTACATATACTTGCACTACTACAAAATGTTGGAAATAACTTCATAAATTGTTTTTATAGGCTCAACTTTACCGACTCACTGAACATTTTCTGAAAAAAACAAACATGCCAGTCACTCGGCCAACTGCAGAAATAGAGTTGGCTATTGCAGACGCCATCAACGTAGAAAAAACAGTTGCTGATAGATCAAACAGCAAGCTAGTTTACGTCAATTTGTGTGCTCAGGAGTTATTACACCGGTCAGATAATATGGATTCTTCTACCGCCCCGGAGTCAGAACCTAAACCTGACCCAGAAACTGTAACGGGTGATGATATTCCCACCAGTGCTGATGTTGATGTTGATGTTGATGTTGATGAAGCCCTTAGAAATGCTGGTCTCTTGTCTGATTCTCCTCCAGCTAGTCCAAATCAGTACGAAACAGATGATACAAAAGAAGAAGATGGTCCTGATAATGTATTTGAAATAGATCCTCAACCAGAACTTGATATATATGGTGATTTTGAGTATGATTTGGAGGATGAAGACTTTATTGGTGCTAATCCAATCAAAACCACCAAGCCTCAACAAGATGATACAAAAATAAAGATGGTTTTCTCTACACTTGACTTCGATAAGTCAGATAGTGCTTGGCGTTTTGAGGATCATGAAGCACCAGTTGTGATGGAAAATGCAAATGAAAATAATAAAAAAGAGAAAAGTTCACTACTTGAAGGAGGTGAAGATGAAAACCTTGATGAATGTGAAGACATATATGGCCCTGACAAAGAACCTCTTATTAACAAGTATCCAGACTTAAAGCTGCCTGATTTGATAACTGATAACAATGTTGCAAAAGTAAAAGACGACCAAGGATCAAACCTAGCAGTCAAGGCATGTGCACTACCTAATGGAAATAGTTCAGAAAATTTAACAGATTTGTCCAATAAGTCTCTAGAAAAGGTAGAAAAGAAGGAGAAGAAACCACATGCTGACAAGAAGCAGCAGTCTGATAAACGCAGTTCTGTATTTAAAAAGGTTAGTGATGCATTTGTTCAGAGCGCTAACACTTCATTTCACTCTAATGAAAATTGTGACCTCAAAATATTCCCTTTATCACAAAATAGTTCCATGTTTGTTTTAAAAATTCAGACGACCTACTCGTCCGATTCAAATTTGATGTAGGTGTATATATTTGCTGAGCTCCAAAAGTTGTCTCTGTCCCAAAAGTGAGTTCATTATACATGTTTGGCCGACGTTCTTGGGAATATGTAGAAATACCTCTGCATTTATGTGAGAATGAACACTCTTGGATATATTGTAGAAATAAAAAAGCAGAAATAATCATCATATCTAACAATCATTAACTGTTCATTTTTGCAACATATAGGGTCTTCTTGCATTGCAAGGTTTGTAACGAAACGCCTAACATGATAGTTCGAAAAATTCTATCGAATGTCTTTGCATCTATGACAAACAAGTTAGTGAATTTAGTTTTTCTTTCTGATTCTAGTAAGCTAATTGTTTCTTTGTAACCCGTGCGCAGGTTGAAGCATACATAAAAGAACACATCAGACCATTATGCAAGAGTGGGGTGATCACAGTGGAACAGTACAGATGGGCTGTCGGAAAAACAACTGACAAAATCATGAAGTACCATTCAAAAGATGCCAATGCCAATTTCCTCATCAAGGAAGGGGAGAAAGTTAAGAAACTTGCTGAACAGTATGTTGAAACTGCCCAAAAGGTAGAAAATAACAAATAATGGTCTGCTGAGAACAGTATGTTGAAAGTTTTTGAACAATTTCATGTGCATATGATTAAATCATGTTAGAGCAGTGGTGAAGGCCACCTGAAAGGTAGATAGCAACAAGTATGTGCTCCATCTTGCTCCAGTTCCGGGTGTTTCAAGTTACTGAAGAATGAGGCTGCCCAAAAGGGTAAAAACTAACAAAGGCCGAGACTAATGATGTAATTTTGTTTGTCGAAGATTTCTAATGAACATGAGCTTTCAAAAGCTTATGAAGGGATTTTGATCTTGCTGAGGTTGCCTGGAAGGAACTCTGTTGATTGTTCATGTTTCTGTTTTGGAAATCATTGAAGAAATGAAAATTGTCAAATGTGGTACATCTTTGGGGATCAGAAGAAATGTGAGTAAGTGATTATGGCGAATTAGTCGATGGTGGAGGTATGTCTTACCTTAAATGTATAAATGAATCCTTTTCCCTTATGGGGAATATGTTCTTTTCCTGTAGATAATAGTGTTACTGTGCTCTACGTTCTTCTCAATTTAACTTACAAATAGCATAATTCATAATTGCACAAACTCTCCGTATTGCTTTAATTAAATTGTTTCGCTTAGTGTCAGTCAAATCAGTTCATATAAGTATGTTTTTGGATCAGCAATGAAACGGGTTAAAGTGCAAGTATGAACCATGGAACCATAAAATCAACCCCGAACGTGTGTGAATAGCAAGTATTTTTGTCGTGTATTATGTACATTAGTTGCCTACCAATAATCCCAGAAAGAATTTTTAAAAGTGGAACTGCAAAATCGTTCCTACTTCTGATCCTTGCATCTGACGTTCCAAAACTTTCCACATTTCATTAGCTATTTTGCACGTTTCACACAACAAAAAAACATTTCATATTCGGGAAGATACATTATAATCCAGGAACCCATTTTACTATATACTTCGGAGAATTTCTAATTTATTTATTTCACACAACGAAAAAACATATATTTATATGGCACCAAAGTTGTCCCAATAGACTAACAATCATGGTATCAAGACCTTGGCTACTACCGATACTAGTCACATCTGTATAATCTATTACTATAAAGAATATGCATTTGTTGACTATACAGAAGTCAATATATTTGAAGGGGTCAGATAGTCAACTGACCACACACACAGTTTATCCCATGCCGACGATGCCTTCACTAACACGTATCATGATCAGCCTGAACATGGCTGCTGGATGGCTTGCCTATCTGCAGACATTCGACTGGCGGGATGGCCGGTGATAACAACTCACCGAAAGTCTTCCAGCAGAATGGGTCATAAAGATGGTACCTTTCTTGAACTGGCTTTAGATTGATACCGTTTAGGTGCACATCTGTACATGGCATACTGTCACTACACGCCAAATGCACCGGCTTGACTGTGTATGTTCCTCTTATCCGTTCATAGCTGATTCCTGATAGTGCGACAGCAGATGATTGGTTTCTACAGTCTTCTTTATCGCAGTAGTATTGATCGATTACTATGGGTAGCTGAACTTCGGAAACTTGAATGTTTGAGAACATTACTCCTTGGACAGATCCTGATCCACCCTGCATAGTTACAGTTTGACCTAAAAGTCAACATGTATGTTTTGTTTCTTTCTAAAAGAGCATAATACGGCAGGCATGCTACTTTACCTGCCATGTTTTGATCCGGACTCCATTCATGGTGTTATGCATCATGATATCCCGAATAGTGACATTTGAGACGCATGCTTTCGTGTTATCTTTTCCTAAACTTCCAATGCTAATGCCATGACCCGGTCCACAATTAACATTATGTACATATATGTCTGAACACCCGGTCTGTATTGAAACACAATCATCTCCTGCACAAATAACTAATGCTTTAAGAACTGATCTTAGCATCTAAAAACTGTTAAATATTTGTCATGTTTTCATCTAAAAGTACTGTTTTCATCTATTGTGATAAAATCTTTTGGCATTGGAAAAAAATTGATTCAGGAGGTAATTACCACATGAGAGATCGGTAGTGTGTATTAACACGCTCTTAGAATTCTGTAAGTGAATCCCGTCTGTATTTGGGCTATCAGCAGGCGAAGAGACTTTAAAGTTATATACCGAGACTCCAACACAATTATCGAACTTCAGGTGGCATTGAGGGCTGTTCTGGATAGTTATGCCAGTGACCGTTACATCGAAGCTTCCATAGAACCTCAATGCCTATTTCAATACCATAACATATATCATCAAAGTCTGTAAAGTTATAACTTTATGTATTTCTTTGTTAAATCAGATGGTACTTACAGTTGGTTTGATGCTCGGCATTTTGCCTCCGAGTGAGCTGCTTATCTGCCATATGAGCAAATCAGCAATGTTAAAAAAGAATTAGTTATGGCTAGGGGTGCTAAAAAAAACCGTGAAACCGACAAACCGAGCCGAACCGCTTAATCCGAAACCGAAAAAACCCGAAACCGAAGAAACCGAAACCGATAAAAACCGAAACCGAAAAAACCCGCTTATTACATATCGGTTTCGGTTTTTATATTTAGATATTCGTGGTTAACCGAACCGAACCGTATATAATATACATGAAGGTTTTTAACTAAATATTTAAATAATAGTACAAGTATCGATTATATTATTACACTACTCTTATTGTATAACGAATTTTTTGCTTCTAATGTACACGTTTACTAAACATCTATGTGTGAAAATAGATTAATGTGTTTGTAACATATAAACGTCGAACAAATATTTTTTGTTAATGTGCCATGTATGCTTATTTGAAAGGAAATTATTATGACGAAATAATTTTAAAATGAATTTTGTCTATTCAATATTATTTAATACACTAAAATTGCGTTTGATCTTTTAGATCATGTTATTGTTCATACGGTTCAACTTGTTTAAATGTCTAAAATGGTTAACCGTGAACCGAACCGCGGATAACCGCTCATTTCGGGTAACCGCATGTCCGGTTACCCGCCTAACATGGTTCAGTTTTGGGTAATAAAATGAATTACCCGCCCCGCAATGGATAGTTAAAATATCCCAACTAACCGAACCGAACCGCCCCATGAACACCCTAGTTATGGCAAGTGGTAAAAGTGGCAATTTTAACCTATTTAGATATAACTTGTTGATTCGAGTTGCGTTTTATTAGGTCAAATAGATACTATCAAAAAGTTAAATGGGTCAAAATTTGTACAAAGTGCATTTGTAGTGTATATAAACCTCCCAAATTAACCTTGGTAAAAAATATTATTACTCGGTACACCTAAGCATTACGGTAGCTATTTATTAGAAGCGGATGAAAGTGTTTGCGGGTCAACCCAACCAGAACAAAATACTACTGATCCTGACTCCCGCCTAGCCTGTTTATATGCCACCTCTAGTATGTTCTTGAAGTAAGTAATTACCGATGAATTGGTGCTTTGTTGATGTGTGCCATTGATGGGAACTATTAGTTTTAGTTCATCGTCGAGTGGATTGCTTAATGGAGTGTTTTTCCACCAAATAGAGCCACTGCCATCTATAGTTCCTCCCCCTTGAATGGTGAGTCCAACTAGTTTTGTGAACAAGATCCATTGAAATAGCCCTGAACCATAAGGTTTGAAGCTTGATGGAGCAACTATGGTACCATCAACCTGTCAAAATCCCATAGAAAGTTAGCACATTTAGCTTAGTTCATTGTCCAACCTTTTAAAGTATATGTTTATACATTTGCTAACTAAATATTACTCTTAGAATTAATAATCACACATGTTTCCAGACCTAAGTGATCATTTAGGTCTGGAAACAACTCAGCGCATCAAGAAAGTTAATGAAACTTTGAGAACATCTTTTACTTAAAGGTTTATGCCATTCAACAATGATTTATAATAAGTTATTAACTTTCAGAAAGTGCTTAAATATGCACATTTTGATGCCGTGTTATAAATGTTTTGATAATATTTGGACTACGGAACGTCATTAGAATGCACGTGTCAAACACTTTTTAAAATTTTATAACATATAGTAAAAGTAAAATAAAATAAAATGAATACAAAGGCCGTCGGTACATCAATATAAACACATTGCTAGCGTAAACCTTTAGTTAAGAAAATACAAGTGATAAAAACATGTGTATTATCTTGGAGCCTTATTCATCTTTGCTAGTTTTACCTTGGAGCCTTATTCAATATATTTATCTTTGTGTTTTTTTTAAAAATAAAAATAAATATCAAAAAAAAAAAAAAAAAAAAAAAAAAAAACTTTGTTATGTCTATTTTACCCTTTAGATTCTCAGTTGCAGTGGATTTAAATTGACATTGGTTAATACCTATCATTTGTTGCATTTGTAATGACTAGAGAGTAGAAAGTGTATTATTATGATATGATCACGAGTGCATATAAAGAAATGTACCTGAAAAACAATGTTTTGCTGGCAATATGGACCAGAAAATGTGATGGGGCCCACAAGGAATTTGTTTGGTGATGGCACAATAATTTTTGATGCCTTCACTTTACATGCAGCTGCCCAAGCACCTTCGAACGCCTGTTCCATTTTAACAACAAATATATTTATAAATTGTAAAGAAGGAATAAACAAATTACAAATGTAAGTGTATTGTTACAAAATAAATAAGTTACTTATGAAAACGTAATTAAACTTGTGTTACACACAATAATTAGAATAACTCAATAATTTAAAGGGAATTGTTAGACACATGCTTTTTTTTAAATGCCATTGAACATGGTTCAAGTTACACAGTTAATTTATTTTGTTACAATATCATACATTCTCTGTTTATGCAATTGCTGAATTTTTGTTGGCACTTTTAAAAACATTGTCAGCTTTTAGAACTTCATCTTTCCCGAAAAATGGATAGCCCTGTAACTGTAACCTCTAATTTCTAACCCACATGAAGTACGACAAATAGAGGTTATTCATACGGTGGCTATAATTTTAGATGTACCCTCCTTATATTTTTTGTTTTTTTTTTTATTTTTTATTTTTTTATTTTTATAATTTTTTTTATATCAAAAAGCTATAAACCTGAAAATGCGGAACAGTAAATATAAAGTTTAATAAGTCAAACGTTTAAAACTGTCAGAAATACGGAACAGAAACTGACAAAAAACTGTGTTGTACTGAAAAAAGTGAAGGACAAAGGGAATATTCCCTGTGATGTGACCCACTAGGGGGTATTAATAGTATATCCCTTTATAAATTCACATAACTTAGTACGGAGTATCTATTAGTTACTCGATTAAATTGAACATTTGTAAGTTTCTTGCGATAAAAATTTAAAAGTAAGTATTATAACCATGCACTCACAATTTACAGGTGTTAGACCGGGCGTAATAATGAGTTGATGATTGAGTCTTCCTTTAAAGAGGACACATCCATCTTACTACGGCCTATCAACATGACGCGTCTTCAAGCTAAAATATGTAAGACTCGGTCTTATGAACGACCGAATCATGTAGCGTGTGTTTGTATGAGTGTGTGTTTTGGTGTGATATATTTGTGTTTAAGTGATGTATGTTTTGATGGTGAAGTTGGTTGTCTTAACACATTAAGTTAGTGGTGATGTTGATTGTAGAGAAAGAAACATGATGTGTGACTAAGATGACAGTGATAAATGCGCTCTAATGAGCCAGCCATGTTTCTAAAAAGAGTGACCATCTTTCTTTTCTTGCCTTTCAATCGTATGTTGAATTACATATAATAACTAAATTAACGGAATCATTTTATGAGTGGTCCCTTTGTTGAATTACATATAATAACAGAATTTCACAACTCTTTTTTGTTTTTATTAAGTATTTACCATGCATAATTATAGTGGACATGTGTTCTTCCACCAACCAAACTTTTTCACATTTTGTTTTTGTATTATACAAAAAAGTATAACCTAGATGAAAACAATGTTATAGATAATTACTTAATTTTGTTATCTTACAAGTTTCCGATCTAGCTGAATGTGCATGGAATTCATTATTCCAATTGATACTTATTTTTTAAATATTTTCCTATAAAGAAAAAAAAGGAGTATAAGATACTAAAAAGTTTATCACTTTTGTTGGTGCTCTTCTTGTTGTTGTTGCTGTAATTGTTACTAAAGTGAGACATATGTTTGTTCACAAGGCACTAATTTAGAAGTTTAAATAAAAAGACTCTAACTCCATTAAATTATAAATCAGAATTATATAAGGTAAATTATAAGTTAATATAATATGTATTACATGCATTTTTTAATTAAAAAAAAAAATCGAGATGAACTAATGCACCATAACTATACCTTGAGGACACTTGTGAAACAAAATAAATGAGGCTTGTGTTCCAAAACAGAAATTTCCTAAATATATAGAAAAATAAAACTATTTTATATTTTTGTTACTTTTTTTTCCTTTTTAATTTATCCTTCTTACCACACACATTGTGACACGTGTTACCTCTTCTCACTATCAAACTAAAATGTGCATTAACAAGTAACATTGTACATGCAAATATTAAACTCCATCAATCCTCCTAGAAGTAATTTATATGAACCAATGATTTAATATTTAGTTGACATTTATGCAAAATGCTACGTATAGTACCTTTGTATCATCAGTAATTCCATCTCCTTTGGCGCCGAAACTCATCACATTATACGTAGCCGCATCATTAGGACCACCACCACCACCACCAGAGCCTTTTTCTGGTGGTGGCGATGGAGCATTGTGTTTTGGTGCAGGCACCGAAGACACTGGTGGTGGTTTCGGTGCAGGCACAGAAGACACCGGTGGTTTATGAGAACTCGACTTTGACTTGGACTTTGATTTACCATTGTGATGATGGTTGGAACCGGATTTCTTCTTGGACAATGAGGTTGATGCACTTTTAGAATGCCTCCAATGCCTTGATGCATTGCATGTGTGATCATGAGTAGCTGAACTCCATACTAAAATCGCGATTATAATCGTTAATGTGTAGCTTCTAATACTCGAACAACAAGGCATTGCTACAAAGAGTGAGTGTGTGTGTGTGTTTTCAAGATGAGTTTAGAGATATGCATGTTGTGGTGTATTTATATATGGACTAATATGTTACCTCGTCACTTGTTTTTTTTTACTTGCTTTATTTCATATGCTTAGCAAATAAAATAAATTTTACTATTAAATTTGATGCATGGTTATTTAAAATTAAGCTAAATTTGAGGATCATCATATGGCAATAATTACATTATCCCATCCGAATTAAAGTAGCTTTCTTTTAAACTTAAATGATAAACCTTTTAAAAATGAGATTGTCTAACAAATGCTCATAAAACATAGCTTAAGATTCAATAATTTATTCCGGACTTTTCTTTTAACTTAAAAAATGCATTTAACACACGTTAATTAATCTTATAATTTAATTTAATTAGTTTGAATTTTATAATTAATAAACTTAAATTTCCTTATATAACCCTCTAAACTAGTGCTTTTGAGAGCATTGGTTAAACAATTCCTTTAAAAACTAACACGCGATCACATAAGCCTTCGTACTATTAGACAAATGTCACTCAAAACTTTTTATGCCGAAAGTATTTAGACACATATTTAGGGAGTTTTTATTTTTTAATTTTCATATCTATATGCTTAAAAACAAAATTAAGAATCGATCTATAAACTCAAGTTTCCTGGAATATGGCAGTTGACAGCCTATGCTAGTATCGTAGTTGTAATTATGATCATATATATAGACGAGTTATTAATAGTGACAAAATATTCTGTTTTATTCTTTTTAACAACTATATTCCAATTTTTATTATCAGAATGACTTTAACCGAAAGACAATACTCTTTTCTTTTTATGTACGGTTATAAAATAATCAATATTTAAATTTCAAAAAATGGTAACTAATATTTGTAATATTGTATTTAACTTCCATTACAAACAAACAATTATTTACTAAAAGTACAATAATAGTATTATTTCTAACAATAAAGCAAATGCAAGCAACAAGACATTTAGTACGAGTCTTTCCTTTTTACATATTCTTGTTGATCATAAGCTTCTTTAAAAAAAAATTTGTTTGCTTATAACAAAATAAGAAAGCCAATATATATGTTGTTTTCACTTGAATTTTGCATACTTAAATAGTTCAAATTTCAAAACCACTAGAATATACGACTAACATTTTTCGTAAAGACATAAAAAAGTATTATTTTTACTACGTATAACACAAGTTGTAATAGAATTTACCAGTTACCACTAACTAAAGCGATAGTGTTAATAAAAAAGGCCAAAATTAATAAGTAACGACATGTGAGTGGGGGGTCAATGTAAGAAGACTCACATGGAATCATTCACGAGCCTCTTTTTGTACTTTTTGTCTTCTAAACCTTCTATTGATCATGGGACAAGGATCCTCTCAAGTTGTAAGCACAACTTGACTCAAGTTGGGGCATTATGAGCCATTGGATTTAATCCAATGGCTCAAATCAAAAGAAGTTTCTTTTGATTTGAGCCATTGGATCAAATCCAATGGCTCATATTACCCCAACTTGAGTCAAGTAACTTGAGAGGATCCTATCCCTTGATCATGAACCCACCCATTTCACTTCATTTTACCCTCACCTTTTACCCACAACAATACATAACAGTAGTCATTACAATATTATCAGAAATGCTACTGTAAATTGTTAGAATGATAAACGAACCCCGTCCATATATCTAAATAGGTCAAATTCGCGAAAAATAAGGTAGAATTTAGCTGGAGTAAAATGAGCATTGTCAGATTGACCCACGTAAATTTTTTTCCACCTAAATAGTTGTCGCGTTATATGTACTAATGTACGGATGTTATATTGATACTATCATAACGCATTTTGAGTAAACAACCACAAGGTAATATGCTTTTGTAAAACATCGATAAGCAACAACAACGACAATGTTAGACCAGTTCAAATGTCTTGCCCGAAGAGATTATGTAAAAGTCAATGTTCAAGTTAACTCAGCTTCACGATCAAAAGGGTGTGCATTCGGTTAAATCTACATTTTTGTAAGTAGCTCATTCAGCATGTTTGTTATTTGGAAATCTTTTTATTGTTGGATCCGTGTCAGATCAAGCAAGATTCAAATAGAATTTTGATGAGTTCATGTGTAGAATAGTTAACTTTAATATGACAAGAGTAAATTACACCGTTCGTTCCTGTGGTTTGCTCCAAATCACTACCGTAGTTCCTGTTCTTTTTTTTTTTGCTTTTTTGCTCCTTATGGTTTACATATTGCACGCTGTAAGTCCTTATCGCTAACTGCCGATATCTTTTTCGTTATCTCAATGGCACCGTTAGTCCTAACCAAACGATCACTTGCAGCGTTAGTCCTTTATACTAACGACCGTTAATAACTCAAAAATTTTATTAAAAAAAAATCTTTTCTACGCGGTTTTTATCGTTTTCGCCCGTTTTCTTACGTTTTCATGCGTTTTCGTCCGATTTTATACGTTTTCGTCTACTTTTTCTACGTTTTTATACAGTTTTTTACGTTGTGATACGGTTTTGTCTGTTTTTATACGTTTTTCTTTGTTTTTTATGCTTTTGTCCGTTTTTCTTACGTTTTCATACGTTTTTATCCGTTTATATACGTTTTCATACGCTTTTTTCCGTTTTTCTTACGCTTTTGTCTGTTTTTATACGTTTTCATACGCTTTTTTCCGTTTTTCTTACGCTTTTGTCCGTTTTTATACGTTTTCCTTCGTTTTTTACGCTTTTGTCCGTTTTTATACGGTGTAATTTTAAAAAAAAATGACGTTTTTTTTAATCTGATTTTTTTTTCCGATTTAAAAAAAAAATACGTTTTTTTTAATCTGATTTTTAAAAAAGTTTTTTAATCAGATTACGTTTTAAAATCGGAAAAAACTTTTTTCAAAATTAAGGTTTTTAAAAAATTACGTTTTTTTTAAATCGGAAAAATCTTTTTTATAAATCAGATAAAAAAAAACGTAGTTTTTTTTAAATCGAAAAAAACTTTTTTAAAAATCAAATAAAAAAAAAACTTATTTTTTTTTAAATCGGAAAAAACTTTTTTAAAAATCAGATAAAAAAACGCAATTATTTTTTTAATCGGAAAAAACTTTTTTAAAAATCAGATTAAAAAAAACTTATTTTTTTTTTTAAATCGGAAAAAACTTTTTTTTAAATTAGATAAAAAAAAACGTAATTTTTTTTAAATCGGAAAAGATTTTTTTTTAATAAAAATTTTGAGTTATTAACGGTCGTTAGTATAAAGGACTAACGCTGCAAGTGATCGTTTGGTTAGGACTAACGGTGCCATTGAGATAACGGAAAAGATAACGGCAGTTAGCGATAAGGACTGACAGCGTGCAATATGTAAACCATAGGGAGCAAAAAAGCCAAAAAAAAAAAGAACAGGGACTACGGTAGTGATTTGGAGCAAACAACAGGGACGAACGGTGTAATTTACTCATATGACAATTGGTTATACTTATTACATTAGGTCGGAGGTAATGGTTATCAAACCTACCACCTTTTGGGTAAAAGAGATTTTTCACCCTCGTAAAATGCAATACCAAATCACCATTCAACTTATCATCAAACAGGTGCAATAGTCACTACCAAACCCACCGCCAATTTAACAAATTTAATTAGAAACTAAAATAAACCTTCATTCATAATTAAAAACATTACATTAATAGTTAAAAACATAACCAATAATCTAAATAATATTTCTCATTTGCGAAAAACGACAATGATCTTCAATAACGAAAGCAATTTGATGAGGAAAAAAAAATATGGTTGGTTGAAAGCAACTCAACATATTTTTTGTGTTTTGACGGTTAAGGTTTAGGGTTTATGCATTGAATAAATAAAAAATAAAAATAAACAAAAAATAACTAGGATTTTTCCGAATCACCGGCTAATAATCGATGACTGAAGGATAGCAAATTTTGTATGTGGATCTTGCCTAAAGGTTTAATACCATGTAAGATAATAAAATAGTTTTATTAACTGAAAATTACATATGAAATAGCATCTGTATTTATATTAAGAGCAATGTTAGATCCATAAAAAAAAACTTTACAAAATTATATCCATATAATGAGTTGTCAACTAAATGTGAAGGGTAAAAAAAAGTAAGAGAAATAGATTGTGATGCAATATAATTGGACAACTACACTTGCCAACTCATTATGTGGATATAATTTTGTAAAATTCTTATAGATCTAACATTACTCTTATATTAAATATATAGTTTTGATAATAAGCAATATAATCCAAATTCTAAACCTAATAAACCTAAACTTGCTATTGAGTTTAGGCCAACTTTGTTAAAAAAATAAAAGGTTTAGACCAACTAACTTATTGTACTCGGTACAATAGGTTTCCTTGCAATAGAAATGAGAGAAAATATTGTACTCGGTATGTGATAGATTATTGATGATCCAACACTGTAGTGAGAGGTTGTACCAATAAAGGTACATGCCAATACCAGCCTGCACAAAATTCCGTGCAAATATGATATGCACCCACAGTTTTTACAAACTGTACTTGCTGGTTCTTCTAAATAATTAAAGTGATACTCCCTCCGTCTCAAATTTATTGTCAGGAGACAAAAAACACAAAGTTTAATAAAAGTGGGACCACTACAATTTTAAACCACACAAATAGAATATTCCCTCACAAAATTATTTTTTTATTACTAAAAATGGAAGGTGGACAATCATTTTGAGACAACCCAAAAAGGAAATATGGACAATAGATTTGAGACGGAGGGAATATCAATTAACATATGGACAATTAAGTCGATACATAATATTTACTCAATCATTTTTGATATATAGAATGTCATATATTATTACATACTCACGGATCAACAAAGTTAACCTATGATTACACTCAACGACTCGAATGAAAGTTATACGTCAGCTGATTAGCTATTTATAAATTACTATGTAATAAAACAAAAACTATAAGCACATACTTATTCATACAATGGGTCTCCAACCCCCGTTAATACTAAGAGACCTCAGTGCAAGAGTCAAATGGCTTGCTATGGGCAATTTTCTGCCTAATGTCATAACCATACTGCACCAAACCCATAGTCATGTTATTGGGACAAAAGCGATAGGGTTGGCGACCATTTTTTTTTTTTTTTTTTTTTTTTTTTTTTGAGTGAGTGGGGAATTTTTTGTGAGGTGTTATGAGACCCACTAATGTCTATAACAGTTATAGCTGGGGATGGTGTTGAGTTGAGGTGACAATCTAATACTAACTCCGTCCCAAAATTATAGTCCCCGTTTGATTTTTTCGGTCTTTCTTTTTGAACTTTGACCTTAAATATTTGTGTTCGTGTCATGCAATACAATGTACTAATCCAACTTATATTGTTATAACTACAATTACTTCTTAATGATAGAATGGATGACAAAATCTTCAACTATTTTGCCATTTGTCGTGCTTAGAAAGGTAGAAGATAAGTAGAAACAAATTCTAAGATAATATGTCAATGCTCGTCTCTAACGTGCATAGTGGAGCTAGAAAATTATGATCGAGAGGATAAACTTTGAAATATTTTAATTAGTTTGTTAAGAGAAACACATTACAAAAATTGATAGATATTTTAAATTTTACGCTACATTTTTATAGCTAGGGACACCTTGCCTCCTTTCTGTCTCCGCCTTTAGTTATTTATTTAGTTATTTACTTGATACCATGTTTCAAGTCACGAAACGTATAGCTTTTGATGTACGAAGTATATTAAAGATCGTTTTTGATCCATCAATTCCTGTTTTGGAAAGTATACAAATTAACATATGCTCTAAACCCGATTGTAAAACAGATTACCCAAACAAGAAAGAAACACGTACGAATCAGGTTTTGATGCATCAAAAAGTAGCATTGAATTCAATAATAAAATCACCAGTTCGCCCTTGTGTTTATGTGAAAAAATGCACGTGAACTTGAAGACATCTCGTGACCTTATTTTTCTCCCTTGGACTTGTCAGGCCCAATCTATTTTTTTAAGAAATACGATCAATCATGAATCGGTACGTGTCACCTGTAGGGGTGTTCATTAGTTTCGTTATCGGGTTATTTAGTTCGATTTCAGTTAAAAGAATTTCTCAAAGTAAATTTGAAACCGAATCGAATCGAATTCAAATTATATTAAACCAAACCGAATAACTAAAAACTGAACCAATAATAAAAATTACATAATTTTGAATCATTATTTATTTAATTATACATATACTCGAATAAAAAAAAAATTCAAACTTAAAAAATGTTATATTTATATTATTAAAGAGTTTTGAAGTTTTTTTAATATAAATACATAAAATATATATATATATTTATGTGAATTCGATTTTCGGTTCGGTTCGGTTTTCATTTGCTACAATTGTTGATGGAAAGTTGAGAAAAACGATAAATGAATTGTTTTTTTGATGATATAATACTGTTGTGACGTAGAAAATCCACAACCACGCGCTCCACATTTACCACCAGCCTAATGTGTTTTGATCCACCCCTTTTTACTAAGGAGAAATGATAGGATTGCTAAACCTTCATAGCTAGCATCATGATGTTAGTTGTTGACAATGGGTTTATTTATTAACAAATCAATAAAATACTGCCACTCAACTGTAAAAAGTTAGTCAGTTCTTTACCTACCAATCATCTCTCTTTACTATCGTAATATTTTCGTAGTTATTTTTTACAGTATAAATTATCTCACCCTTTAAGTTTAAAATATAATCTAAATCAGTCTCTTCGTATATAAATAGGTGACAATTGTTACGCTTGGTACCGCAGGATAATCATGAATTCAGAATTTTGAGAATCGTAAGGACACTTAGAAACGATTTGAAGTCGAGTGTATGAGTGTGTATGGATAGTTTCTCGAGATTTTGTATTCGTACCAACGATATGCTATTGATTTGCCATAAAATTTCTAAATATTTGTGTGCTCTCGTTTTTAGTTTTTACATGTGACTAGCTTGTTACTCGAAATTTTAACCTCTCCTCTCTATAAATAACCTGTTGAATCGGGGATCGAGATGGTCACATGCTGTTAAAGTCTACAATTGTTGACAATCAAGAAGAAACATAGTGGCATTGTATGCATGAAAGTGATTATGTTGGCCATAGTTCATTATCTTGATTATTTGAGGTGGGATGTCATGTATTTATTTTTTTTATTACTTTTCTATATTTTTTTCGAGGTCTCGTAATAATATCTTGCTTTCCCCCCTCCCCTCCAAAAAAAAAATAAATAAATAAAAAAATAAAATAAAATAAAATAAAAATCTATATATTCATTTTGTGACATATTAGTTACCTTTTATCTTTTGTATAAAGAAATCTAAAGTGAAATTATAATCGACTAAAAGAAATGAAATTATAATATCTTCATAAAAGAGTTTGCATTTGAGATTAAAAAAAGGTAGTATAACTATTAGAGTCCTTAGGGGCTCTTGGGGGAGGGAGGTCTCGAGTTCAAATCCTGCAAGGGGTTTGAATGAGAGATTTTCCTTCAAGGTAGTCCTTTAATGAAGGGGTTTGGGTCTGGTAACCCAAGTTCGAATCTTGGAAAAGGCAAGGGTTTACCCCTATTAATTGTCATGCCTTCGGGCGGATTAGTAGGGGGTTTTCCCCCATCGGGTATTTGAAATAGGCATTTCCGCTTCGAGGGAGCTCTCTAGCGCGGATCCGGTTTAGACAACGTAGTCTAGACCTCCCGCTGTCGAACCGCGACACGAAGCATCTTATAAGAAATTCACCTTTCAAAAAAAAAAAAACTATTCTACTTATAATTTCTGTGCATGCACGAGTTTTTACATAAACTTTTTATTATGTATTAAAATTGATTAATATTTTATATAGAATTTTGTGGACGAATGATTTGTCTTTGTTTAACTTACATAGTGCCGAGGTTGTTAAATTTAGCTATTGACATTATGTTTTGGACAATATGCGTGGTTAATAGCATGTTATGATCACTGATAAAGTTAAAAGATAAAGTTTAATTTTTTTTTCCGGATTTCCTTGTTCAAACTTTAAATAGAAATTACATGCCTTCGTGGTACGTAATTATATATAAAATCTTGTATGTTTATTTTCATATCATAGTAACCCGCGCTTAAATTTTGATATCTATATTCCGGCTAACTATAATTTTAGCCTTAGTTATTTGAACGTTTTATAGTTCATCTTAGGACAAATTACGTACAATGCGTATCAGTTTTAGAATAATCCATCACGTTAGCATTTAGCTTTGGAAAAGCAATACAGCACACTCAAGATCCAAATATATAAACATTGTTTGGCATGTGAAACTGAAAACAGTATTATGGTGTGGATTGTGCAATAATGTTCAAAGAACAAAATTCTCTTGTCATTTTGTCACAAATTATTTGTTTTTATTCATTGAAGACTCACAGGTGGAAACTGGGCCTATTATATTCACAGCCAACAAAGCTAATGCTATCCTCTTGAGTAGGGTTTCACGGATTACTTTGGTCTTTTTGAGGCCCCAAAATATCGACATTATTTGGTTTTTGGGACAACATGATCTATGGCTATCCTTCTTTTTCTCTTTACTTTATGTTTTCTTCTTCTTTTTTAATCCTTAAATGATTTAAATGACCCGTAAATGAAGGCATGAAAAGGGTATTATGACATTTAGTGTTAATCATTTGTATTAGATCATGTTGTACTCTATGTGGTGGTTGTAGTAGAAAGGTAGATAGATAGGTACATATGGGCCATACATATATGTATTGACAAAATAAAGAAAAGTAACCATTTCTTTAGGCTTACCAATCATTTTTATCCCTAGAATATATGGTTAAAGGTTAGCAATGGTAAGTTCTTTAGGCCATTCATTTTTTGTAAAAGAAAATGCTAACTTTAATTGTCAAATCTTAAATCATTTACTTTTTATCTATCACAAGCAACTTTCGCTTCTATAAAACCGAAAAGAATGTTAATAACTAGATCCAATTAATAGACTTAAAACTAGGTATAACTTTTTTATTGAACACTTTTAGTAATAAGATTATAAACCGAGTTGCATGAAAGCCATGATCACAAAGAGGAAAAAATTATTCAACGTGTAAGCCCATTGTTTTTAGATCTCTTTTTAGGTCTAATTTAATTATGTCTATTAATCATTTTTTTTTAATCTGAAAAGGTACTCATGTCTTACAATGGTAAAACACGTACTATAGTTACCTTTTTCCTGATATTCTAATTTACATATGATATGTCATAAGTTTGGACATTTGGTCAAGTAATATCAAAATATAATTATTTGGATTGACATCAAAATTATTGTATAGTTGTTCGCTAGATTGAATGACGACAATGTCTGAGTGACAACTAAATAATTTAATGCTAGTACCGTCCTTAAGGTTAGGCAAGGTGAATGATCTTTCGAGCAGAGGCGTAGCAAGGGTCTGCTATTGCGTGGATCAAATAATTTTCGATATACTAACCAGTATAAAAAAAGCCTCGAAATTGAATAATTTTTTTACAATAGTAGTGAATTCTTAGACGTTTTGCAAAAACCATCATTGTAAAAAACAAAATGTGAATTATTATTGAAAAAGATTTGCTATAGGCTTTAATCATATTATTGTAGGCCGACATAAATGTACAACACATATATTTATGGCTTTAATAGTGGGTCTGTCCCACCTTACAACCTATATGGCTACACAAAGCTGGTTATTCAGTTTGGTTAATTCGGTTAAAAAAATTTTCTTGATAAAACTGAGATCCAAATTTAAATTGGATTAAACCGAACCAAAAATCAAATTTGAATTTGGTTCAGTTTTCGAGTTACATAAATTATATTCTTTTTCATTTAGTTATATAAATTATAGCGCTAAAATATTTTCAAAATTAAAAAATGTTATATTTATATTAGGAAAGAGTTTTAATGGTTTTTTATTTTTATATATATATATATATATATATATATATATATATATATATATATATATATATATATATATATATATATATATATATATATATAGGGGTTGGATCATTTGAAAAGTTGATCTCAAGAAAAAAGTGAGAGAAGCTATGAGATGATGCCAAGTGTCCTCTTTCCCCTCCCTTTTTTTCTCACCTAAGTTCAAGGGCCTCTTTGTCACATTTTTTATTTTGCAAGGGCTATTTTGTAACATATTAAATATTTTCAAATTATTATATTAAGTATTTCAAAGGGCTTTTCAGGACTTTCGTAGATCATGCATTGAAAGATGTAAATGACGAGATAGAGACTTGCTTGCATCTTTTTAAGTAAAAACTGGATTTATCCTTTCATTTGAAATAGTAACAAATATCTAACCAATTTTATACAAGTATTATCAAAATCAGCATGACAATGAAACAATATTATATCATAGTAATCTTCTTTTGTCAGATCATGAATCCGGGCTCGCAAATTTTCCTCTCGTGCACGTTTTGCAGTTTGAACTTACTCGTCAAGAGCTATGGGTAACTATTTTGGTCATTTAAACCGTTTGTTTTTCTTCTCATCACTAGCAGGTACTGATTTATTCATGTTGTTGAAGACAAGCCTTACATTTATAGCATCATAATCAATCCTAGTTCAAACAATGGCAATTGCAATCGAGTAACAGACAACACCAGGAACACCACCTGTAGGTGCAAAGCCACTTTCTATTAAATATAACCTGAACAAACTGCATATTTTCTTCATAAAAATCATTGAAAAAGCAAACTAGGATTGAATGATATACAACGTGATAAAAGTACCAGTGAACAAACGGCAGAAAATATCAATAGCCTCCATGGAAACAAGCTCCGAAAGTCTATCTGGTGTGAATACAAGGAACTCAGGTTCACAAGTTCTTAGCCTGTACTAGGAGCAGATATTGACTAAATTTAGTAGTGCATCAGACTAACACATGCTCACATATATACAAACAAAAGCAATTACATCGATAATAACAACAATTCTATGGAATCTATTAGAGAATCAAACATGCATAAGAAGTCAAGTTAGGGGTGTTTGGCTTAGCTTATCAAAAAAGCTTATGGCTTCTGCAATAATCCATTTTTAAAAATCTCAATGTCTCAACGTTAACGGTAACAAACTTGATCCTAACTAATACTACGATATTTACATTCCGAACAGAAGTTGTTGTACTTATTTAGTCATGGACGATCACTACTCTTCTTTTTGTTTGCCAAATTTACTGGTTTTATCAATGGGTATCGAGAACTGCTCATTCAAGTTTGACGTTTTGCACGTGCTCTCCTTTTAAACGCTCGGGCCTAAGTACTAGACTGTTTTCTTCTAATGATACTATATTATAACAAAGTAACAGTACGACTAAAACTATTATGAACATATTTTAACCAATCTATAAACAATGATAAAGTTTACTTTCCTATTTAGGT
>BPTQ01000006.1:178158170-178564739 GCA_019973895.1 Chrysanthemum seticuspe
GCAAACTTTACTTTACATGATGTTTGCCTGATTAAGTATTCCTGATTACGTTTACGTTGTAACAAAATCCAAGTGGGTGTTTTTCCAAGAGGTTGTATCAGATCAAAACCTCAACTACTTAACAAGGAAACGATTTACTTGAGCAGTAATGTCCATATTTCTAAAAACCTTGCCTGAATAAATTAACGTAGACAAATTCCATGAAATCACGTAGGCAAATTCCTGGAAATCACGTAGGAAAACTCCATGAAATCACGTAGGCAAATTGTTCGTGGTTTACAATGAGTAAAACTGGGTAATGGGTTGTGAGGGCAAAACGGTTATAAATTATATATTACTTAGTATTAGAGAAACGTTAAACATAACATAAGACGATCAACTGAGTATTAGAGATAAGCAGATTAAACAACGACTTTGTCGATGAACCACATAAACTTACCGGACCTTTATTAGACGATGGAGGACTCTACACCGAAGAAGGTATCAAGGTATAAAGGAAGGTCACGTAGGGCCACTCAAGTACTAATGATGCCCAAATAGCCTTTTACTTCTACTACTGTTATAATTTAATTTAGGACTAATAGTATTACAACTCAAGTACTAATGATTGCCCAGTACCTGGCATAGGACTAGAACTATCTTCCTTATAACAAAAACCAAGACAAAAATTTCCATTAGATAGACTGATACAATAAAGACCATAACGAATAACTGATACAAATGCAAACTATATCGTTTATTTTCGTACACCTAAACTCACAAACCTATCTTCGTTTCCGAATACTAATACGCAAATAAACTCCCAGCTTATTCTTCAATCAAAAGTAATAGATTATGATTACAAAAATGAAAGAAAGAAAAATTTAGAGAAGGTTAAGATTTAACATCATTTGAACACCCTAGATGATCTAGTCGAAACTTCCATTAAATTTAGAGGATGTAGTATAGATAAATAACAGAATACTAAGATTAAATCCTAGACAAAAAATATAGCATCGACTGATTCATCACATCAAACCAATTTATAGAAACTTTAGTGCATTCCATAACGTCCCTCAAAAGGCAATCCAAGGATCAATTTTTATCGTCTAACTCCGAAATACAATCAAAATTTACACATGAGACGCACGAGATATGTCTAAATGAACATAGCTACGATTATAAAGTAAGCATACAACAGCCCCTGTAAATGGTATCATGACCGGAGTCAATAACAAACAATAACTCACTGAGTTTACCGGTTTCAAGTATCAAATATATTTTCGAGTATAGACAATCAAAACCTTCGAACTTTTTAGTGTTTTAATAATATTTGTAGTTTTAACTATGCTCATATTATCGTAATAAAATCTCCATTTCTTACCCTTCTAGAGCAATGTGTCTTGATATTTCCGTAGATAAACTTATAAATTACGTAGGTAAGTCTTGATATTTCCGTAAACAAACTTATAAATCACGTAGGTAAACGTACAAATTTCGTAAACAAACCTGTAATAATCACGTAGGTAAACATATCGTTCTCAAAGCTATTACCGAAGAATGACTATTACCGAAGACAATTCCGTATTAGAAACGAGTATAATCTCTCAAATATTATTCAACACTAAAAACATATCGTGATATCGGCAATTAGTGAGTGAGATCCATATGTTGGTTCTTGCCCATATGTTTTAAATACCTAAGATTATAAACCATCGCGCCATTCAAATACACCAAGTAGCTGTTTCAGCAACAAATTAGACGAATAGAGATTATGAGTCAACTAGCAGAATACAATACAAATTGCAAAGAGATTATGATTCATTATATATTAAATATTGGCAAAACGGGAGTGTTGGGTAATGGGTCAAAATGAGTAACATTTGGTGCTTGTTAAACGGATGCACTAAAGTACCTCAAAAGGATGCACTAAAGGTCCTTAAACGGATGCACTAAAGTACCTTAAACAGATGCAATTAAATAAGTCCGTTCCAAAAATCTTTATACCTGTAATGACGAGTTCATTTAGCAAAGGAACAATTCATCAACTCCAAAACTAGACTATGTTGGAGAACCTTTTTGTGGGTGAACCTAAAACAATGTTGCATTTGCATTAGTCCTTATGAATTAGTCCGTTTGTAGTACATTTCATTTCAAACGGGTCAAACTAGAACCAAAAAAAAAAAATCTATAAAGGAAACGGATCGAAAAGCGCCCAACTCAATTTAATCATCTAACTTCTCAAATTGTTTTATTGAGTGAATTAGCTTATATTAATGTAGTAAAGATGTTTTTTATTCATCATCACCACGTTAAGTATACCTTTTACAACAGAAAAAAAAAGATCGCAAATATACACCATGCCCATACTGAAAATTGTTGTTTTGGCACATCACCCAACAGACCAACCTGCCCATCTTGCCACCTGCTTGTTTTTATAGTGTGTGTTGAGTTGGAAATTTAAAATGGGTCAATTTGTGTTATATTTTTTCTCTGGTTAGTCAAGCGAGCGGATTAAAGTGTTTAGGTGAACAGAAACCAAGAAATGGGTTGAAATGAAAGTCATTTATTCAGAAGACTAGATTGTAACTGAAATGAAGCAGTTTATAGTTTTCAACATATCTGAGGCACTAATAATATATACAGTTTGCAGAAAAAGTATGAATTTTAAGTAGCTAATAGAATAACTAATGACATCAGGAATACTATATAGGAAAAAGATGATAACATGATAGGATGATAGCATCAGAACCTTGTTTTACAGCTATTGCAATGTCAGAAACTTCAGCTCTTGTAGGGGTTAGCTAATCAATCATGATTTCTTACATTTTTGTAGCTACTATAACTGGTTTCTGCAAGTTCTACCACCTTTGAATGATCTCTTCCTGATTAAAAACAAGCAAATATGATATTTAAAACATGTTCTAATGGTTTAAATAGCTCAAAAAAAGAATTATTTGTGGATTCACATATTAGCTATTTTCACAATGTTCTAATGAGCACCTTTGCTTGTTGGTCCAATCTTAGGATTATTTGTGGATTCACATATAAGCTATTTTCACAATGTTGATTATGTAATTCTAACAAAGAACATGTGTGGTCAAACCTCGAATATCAAAATTAAGAGTACCTGAAATAAAGGGACTTCTTCAATTGGAAGTTTTAGGGCAACATCGTCACGTGCAGCCATTGCCTTAAGAAAAGAAACAATATACTTAGACATGTAGTATCTAAAATGACTTACAATGCACTAAACACAAACAATGATGCCTTAATATATCTAACGATGCACTATACTAGTCATACTCATTTGATGCCCTAATGTGTTCAATGATGCACTAAACATAGGAACATATGCCCAAGGTATGTCCAACGATGCACTAAAATACAAACGTATGAACTAAATATACACACATGTGCATTAACATGTCTAACAATACACTAATCACAAATGCCCTAACTTATAACATGGCGCTCTTATCATACTAACAGATTTCCTAATACATTACTTTGATGCACTAATCAAACAAACAAATGCCCTAATTTAACATTAGGCTCTTATCATACAAAGACATCTTGTAACACATTCTTTTGGTGCACTAATTATATAAACAGGTTTTCTTATAACAAGATGCTCTTATCATACTAAGAGATGCCGTAATACATTTTTTATGCACTAATTATACAAACAAATGTTGTAACAAGTCGAGTGATGCCCTAATTATACTAACAGATGCGCTAACGCTTATTTTAGATGCAAAATCAAACAAACATATGCCTTAACTTATAACATGATGATCTTATCTAACAGATGTCGTAACACATCTTTTGATGCACTAATAAAACAAACAGATGCCCTAACTTATAAGATGATGCTTTTACCATAGTAAGAGATGCAATAACATGAAGCAGGATGCACTTATTTAGACAAACTAATGTTGTAACATATCATTACGGCATATGCACTAAATTGTAATTTAATATATACAAATGCTTTAATATGTAATTTCATTCAACAATAAAAACAACTATTTTATAACTGACACAATGATGCATTAAAATAACATATAAATTAATAAAACCTATAATTAAACACTTACTTTTTTTCTAATGAACGGAATTAGGTCACTTGCTATCCTTAAATTTTGAATATTGATGATTGGAGTGTATGTTTCTGATCAGAGAGTGTGTTTCTGATTGGAGTGTGTTGGTTTTTGATTGAATTTGTGTGTGATGTGTGATTGGAATATGTGTTTTTTGACCTATTCCGGTGTGACAGTGATGGTGGCGACGGTGGTGGTGGTGACGATGATGGTGGCGATGATGGTGGTGGTGACGGTGCAGGTGGCGATGGTGGTGGTAGTGACTGTGAGTAAGTGTGTTTGAGTCGGTGTGTCTGATATTTGTATTAATAAGATGGAACCTTCCTTCTTTTTATTTTTTTTCTTTCTTTACCCTGAAGTTTCGATTGTTATCAAAATCTACCCTGCAACTTTTTTTCTCACTTTTCTATCTAATTATACTTTTCTCTAGAACCGGACTCTATATATATATATATATATATATATATATATTTATGTGAATTCGGTTTTCTGTTTTCATTTTGCCAAACCATATCCAAACCAAAAACCGAATATTTAACTCGGTTCGGTTCGATTACAACTTTGCTTCAGTTTTATTCGGTTTGGTTCAATTTCGATTTTCCTTTCCTGTAGATATTACCCGTTTTGTAAACATTCCTATGGCTACACCATTGCTACTCAGAAACAATTTCCCGTAACATACAACCATATGCTTAGACGCGTATGGCTTTTAGCCCCTGTATCAGAAGCTGTCCCAAAAATACACTTTATACATTTTCGAAAACTCGACATCCAAGACTCTATAATTAACGAAACATTCCAGAAATCTTATTTACATTATAATACATCATTTCCATAGCAATACTTGGTCTAAACGACCCGAGAACATATACTTTACAAATCGACGGGTGTTTTGCCAAACACCCCCTTTTGACCCATTATCATACACTACACTTACATAACACACTAGACCTTTAATCCGTAAACAAAAATATGGACACAGACATAATCAACACAACATTTATAAATCAATTTATACATTTGGAGTTCAACCTTGACTTGAGCTCGGCACCTAGTACTAAGCTTATAAGCATACTTCAATATTTCCAACTTTCAAGCTTCTCATTCTAAGCTTTTGGCAAGGCCTTACCTGCATCATACGAACCTACAAAACATGTCAACTATAACACATAAGCTTTACACTTAGTAAGTAAAATGGTAGGAACACGTGTTGTTCCAGTTAACTTGGTTAAAATTAACTACAAAGTTAATCTATCCAAGCTCTATGACTTAGCAATGTTATGAGAAATACTTTATTAAATGATAAAGTAAAAGGGAGTTTTTCAACGTTTAATTCTATTTGCAATTAACAAAGAATTATACCCAAGTGTTTGCGGAACAACACTTGGGATTGAATGACAAGTATGGTAATTCTCCTCACTAAACTTAAGCTAAGCTGAAGTACAACTATGCTAAACCAACTGAGCTATTCTCAGGCACTTAGTTGTATTTGGAGGAGAGAAACGTGTTTGTGTATGTCAACGCATTAAGTGCACAAACTTGTCAACCTTTCTACTCATACTTATGATCCTATTTATATACAATGGTTTACAACCGTTATCGAAAAAGACAAAGATGATCTAAGCTAGTTTGGAAAAAATACCTGCGTATTTTGTCTCTATTACAATGACTACTTTGGGTATGGGACAATGGTGCTTTCTGATTAGCAGTGATGACACTGCTCTTAGTCTTTAGCGTTTCAGGAAAAGTTTGACCTTTGCTTGATAAGGACTCCCCCTCAACCACCACGTTACTACCATCGTTTTTTATTTAAAGGAAAAACATCTACATATTTGAAACCATAAAGGTGATGTGGAAGAAATTTTTGGTTTTATGACTTACTTTAACGAACGATACAAGGTAAAGCGCTATCGTCTTGAGGATGATGTTGTGCATCTTAAGGAGGAGATTAAACTTTTGGATCTGAAAATTGAGTACAACAGTCCCATGATGCTTATCTGTGAAATTTGTGATATAGTTTTGTCGATCAAGCTTTGTTGTTTTTAAATGTATGATTTTCGATGTATTTTGTGTGTCTAAGTCTATAGACATTGATGTATTTTAGGGTTCGTCTTCAATGTAATGTCGGTCACTACGAGTAATCAAAAGTTATGTTTTAAGTATTCGCTACTCTATTTATATTGGTTGCATCTAAAAAACATTTATAATCGGACAATATAGTATCAAAGACTGTTGGGTTCAGTAAATACCCAAACCCCTTAATCTAGGATTTGAATAGAAAATAGCCCAAGTGTTTAGTCCGTTAAACACTAACAGGTCACTGAGTGCATAGTCTCTCAGTGAGTCATCTTCAGGATACTTAGTACGAGGCGAAGAAGAAGTCTCTCCACTCAGTAAGACGAAACTTAAAGGGTGAAGATTGAGTCAAGAAGAAGATGAAGGATTCAGTGAGTGATGACAATAACTCACTGAATCCCTAAGACTCCTCTCCAACTACTTACACTAAAGACAAACTGAAGTAGAAGACTGAAGGATGTAAAGACTGAAGAATGAGCGGGACATGGCGGGATAAGTTTGAATCAGATAAGACGAAGTACTTATCAACCAAAGTCAACTTTCCCTGAATGGCAAAAGATCAGGCTCAGTGTCATCACTGAACTTAGGAAAGTAGTCTTGTCTCTTACCTAGAATAGTCTTTGTAAACAGAGACAAAATACATTAGTATTTTGTCTTTTGTATGATGTCAGTTTGTCACTTAGGATAGAGTCAAAAATCATACATGTATAAATAGCATAAGAGATGGAGTGAAAATATTAAGCTTGTGAATTGTAAAAACACACATACACGCACGCCATCTTTTCACTCCTCCAAATACAACTTTATCCCTGAGATAGCTCAGTGGGTTCTAAGAGTTGTGCTCAGACTTAGCCTGAGCTTAGAGAGGAGTCACCAACCTTTGTCATTTCAATCCCAAGTGCTATTCCGCAAGTACTTGGGTAACGTATTCTTTGCGATTCATTTCTAATAAGAATATGATGTTGAAAATTATCTAGTGTGTTTTACTTATGTTAATTTCAGTCATTGTTCACTATTAACTTGTTTTATATTTCTAAACTGTTTTAAACGATAGTGAACGGGGAACAACAAGTGGTATCAGAGCTAGGCTAATTATAAAACTCGTTTTTAGGCCGCTCTAAAAGTTTTTAAATTAGGATCCTAAATGGCTGATTTTGATGTACCCCAACTAGTCGACAAAAAGGGTGGAGCTTATACAGCTAATGCCCCTCGACTCGAAGTTGGCAAATTCAACAAATGGAAAAAGCGAATGCTTTGCTATTTGACTGGAATGGAACCTTACTACATAAAATGTATTAATGAAGGTCCATTCGTCCCAAAAACAGCTGAAGGTTTGCCTAAACCTGAAGCTCAATGGACTCAGGATGAAAGAAGAGTGGTCAACCAAGACCAAAGACTCAAGAGTATCATCATATCTTGTCTCCCTGATGATACCATGGAGTCGGTTATTAACTGTAGTACAGCTAAGCAAACCTGGGAAGACCTGGTCCATAGTCATGAAGGTCCATCTGATACCAAGGAAAACAGGATAATGGACCTGAAACTTGAGTATAATACCTTCAGGGCTAAGGACTCAGAAACTCTGTCTCAAACTTACACCCGGTACAAAACTTTGTTAAATGAACTTTCAAATGATGGTGTAAAATTGTCCAAACATGAAATAAATGTTGGTTTTGTAAACAGTCTTCCTGAGAAATGGTTGAATTTCTCTCAGGGACTAAGGAATGCTAACCACATTCAGAATCTTGAGCTTCCTGAAATTTATGGGAAATTTGTCTATGAGGAAAACCTCATCAACAGACGATACCCTGACTTGAAAAAGTCCCAGGAAGTCAAGAAGTCCCTGACAACCATTTCCAATCCAGTGTCAACTGCTTTTTATTCTAACAATGTGATTCAAGATTTTCAGGAAAACTCTGATGATGAGGCAGATGAGAGGACAAGCGAGGATACCTGAACGATTTAAATATTGAGTTTCAGGAAAGAGCACTCCTCGCTAACTCAAAAAGGTTTATTCGAAGAAACAAAAGTTTTTCAAACGCTAAAGCTAATGAAGACACTTAATGTTTTAAGTGTCACAAAAAGGATCATTTTGCAAAAGACTGCTTTTCAAAAACAATTTCTGAACCCTCTTACAAACCATCAGGGTCAAACCAGTCTTCAGGCTTTAGCAAATTTTAACCAAAAATCTTTCAATCTCATCAAAATTTTCAAAGCAAATATGATCATAATAAAGCTGTTGATTATGAAAACAAGTATAAGAAATCAAAAGCTAAGCTTGCATTGCTTGAGGCCAGTCCCTCAGAAACAACAACCAGTGTTAAATCTGTGCAGGGGAAAAACAAAGGCCTCGTTGCTGAAACCTTCGACTTGAATGAAGAGCCAGTATCATCTGATGATGAAATGGTGCATGTCAGTGCACTGATGGCCCTCTCAGAAGAGGACAAGCTAGCTGCTAGAAAGAATCATGCCAGAAACAGGGAATGGGTCAACATCACAATGAAGAAGGTAAATATCTTACTTTCTATGGATGATGACTCTGATTGGCAGTCTTATATGAATTATCTTAATGTTGACCTTAAGTTCGTAGAAGAGCATAGATTTAATCTTTTTTCAAAATACAACAAGCTAAGTTTTGAATTAAACAAGTGTAGAGATGAACTGCTTATTTTAAAACAAGCCAAGCTTGAGGCTGTCACTTTGCAAATTCAAAACACTGAACTAGTTAAGAGAAATCAGGCTCTTCAAGATGAACTTAAAAAGGTACAAGATATCCTTGATAGTTAAACTGCTAAGAATCCCAGGGTCTTTGATGTTGTGGGTGCCCCCAGTAGCAAAAAGAGAGTCATAGGTGAAGATCATTTTCCTGACTCTCACAACAAAGACCAAAGTTCAAAACCATTTGTGTCTGGTGGCATGATTAACAATATGCTGACAACTCCAAATTCAAGTGATTGGATTGAACGGGTTAATCCTGACAGTAAGCTTCCCAATTTCGATTCTGGAAAGATTCTTGAGCCTGAGAGCCAAGCTCTTAAGAGCATGCTAGGACTCCCTGATGTGCCCAGTGGTACTAAACACATCTCTGAGTCTGAAGCAGAATCTCAAACACCGCTTCCAGCCCTGAAACCTCTTCAGGGTGTTGATCCAAGCTCTGAGCTTACTCCTCTAAAATTCAATCCTCACTCCCCAACAGAAAGGTCTGGACTTGGTAGAACCATCCTGCAAAGACCAACAAAACCAATCCAACAAGAGTCTACTCCTACTGAGACTTCAACATCCTCTGTCCCCACTGAAGCTGACCAAATTCAGCAACTTACTAAGCTTGTGAGGAAGCTGACAGAAAAGGTGGAATCCATCGAAAAAGCCCCTGATTCAATCAAGGAAACTAAGTCAGCCTCATCTAGCTCATCAAAATCAAAATCCTCCAACAAACCCAAGCAGAAGTGTGAGCTGTGTCATTACACCAGTCACACCACTGACGACTACTATAGAATTCTTTATTGTATGATCTACAATAAGGATGATCATAGAACTGCAGACCACTTACAGTATGTAAGCTCTGTCAGTAAAGCAAACTATAACAAAGTTGGCCATCAGTATGCTTCATCCTCCAAAATAGCTCTCAAGAATAGAGCAAAACCTTTTCCTCTTTGCCCTCACTGTGGGTTTAATGATCATCATCAAGATGACTGTCTCATGAACACATGCTGTGATACATGTGGAAATCTAGCTCATGAGACATCCCAACATGACAGTGTCATTCATGCAAGGAGAAGTGGAAAACAACCCAAAATCACTGAGTCTTCCTCAGTCTCTAAATGCAAAACCTGTGGTAGCACAATGCACTCAACCACTGACCATGAGTCGATTGAAAAATTCAAAGAGACCTTGAGACCCAAGCCCACTAGCAAGTGGGTCACTAAGATAAACTAATTCAGTTTACTACTTGTGCAGAGACACGCCAGGGAGCCTATTTGGCATCTAGACAGTGGATGCTCAAGAAGTATGACTAGTGTGAAGGTGTATCTGCACAAGTATGTAAAGGAACCAGGACCCAAGGTAGTATTTGGTGATAACTCATCATGTCCCACTGAAGGTTATGGTTCAGTAAACTGCAATGGAATAGTTTTCTCTAGAATTACTTATGTCAATGGTCTCAAATACAATCTCATCAGTGTCAGTCAACTATGTGACGCTAAGTACATTGTGCAATTCAATGACAAACAAGGTACCATCTTCAATGCCAATAAAGAAGTTGTTTTGATAGCTCCTAGAAGAGATGATGTTTATGTCCTAGACATGTCTACTCTTTCTCAAGATGGAACCTGTCTCTTTGCCAAAGCCACTGAATCTATCAACTGGTTGTGGCACAAGAGACTCTCACACTTAAACTTCAAAAATATCAATAACCTGGAAAAACAAAACAAGGTCCTTGGCTTACCATCACTGGTTTTTGCAAAAGACAAACCATGCTCTGCCTGTGAAAAAAGGTAAACACCATAGAGCATCCTTCAAAACCAAACAAAATTTCTCCATCGAAAGCTGCCTTCACCTCCTGCACATGGATCTCTTTGGACCTGTCAGTCCCAGATCAATCCAACATGAGAAGTATACACTTGTCATTGTTGATGAGTTTTCAAGATACAATTGGGTATACTTTCTTTCCAAAAAGAGTCAGACAGCTGATACAATAATGTCATTCATCAGAAAAATTGAAAACCATAATGCATTACTATTAAACAAATCAGAACTGACAATGGTACTGAGTTCAGAAATTAAGAGCTTGAAAGCTTCTGTGATGAAAAAGGAATTTCTCAAAATTTCTCATATGCTTATACCCCTGAACAAAATGGGGTTGCTGAGAGGAAAAACAGAACTCTCATTGAGGCTGTAAGAACCATGTTAAATGGCTCAGTCCTCTCAAAGCATTTCTGGACTGAAGCAGTCAAAAATGCCTGTTACACTCAAAACAGGTCAATCATTGTCAAAAGACATAATAAAACCCTATATGAGACTTTCAAAGGTAGACTTCCTGACATCAACTACTTTCATGTGTTTGGGTGTCCTGTGTTTATTCATAACCACAAGGATCACCTAGGCAAGTTTGATGCAAAAGCTGATGATGGATATTTCTTAGGCTACTCACTGATCTCCAAAGCCTTCAGGGTGTTTAACACTAGAAGACAACAAGTTGAGGAAACCTTTCATGTCACCTTTGATGAAAGTACTGAAAGCATCAGGTTCACCAATACCTCAGTGGAGGAAATAGGAATTGATGACTCATCAAGATATCCTCCTGATGAGTTCAACACTGAAATCAATTCCTCATATCAAGCTGATGCTGACATCTCATATTATGTCTTACCTCACAACCTACCCCAACCAACTATCAGTGAATTTATTGATAATCAATCAGTCCCTACTGGGATAGGTGATACTGAATCAAATGTTCATGAACCTGTGATTCAAGAACCCCAACCTGAACAGGACATCTCAACAGATGCTCTAAATTATTCAGTTGCTCCTGAAACTGAACTCACTCCTGAATTTCCAGTGACCTCTTCAAGCTCAGATCCTAGACCACAAAGTAAGTGGACAAAATCTCAGGACATTGAGCTTGTAAACATCATTGGTGAACCCACTGAGGGCATGCTCACTAGAAGCATGGCTGCTAAGTTAACTGCAACTTCAACCAATGAATGTCTATATGCTGATTACCTATCAGATATAGAACCCAAAAGTGTCACTGAGGCTCTAAAACACCCAAGCTGGGTTAAGGCTATGCAAAAAGAACTGCAACAGTTTGATAAAAACAAGGTCATGATCTTGATCAAATGTCCTCAGGATGTAGTAGTCATAGGAATAAAGTGGGTTTTCAGAAACAAAACTGATGAAAACGGCACTGTCATTAAAAACAAATCCAGACTTGTAGCCAAAGGTTACAGTCAACAAGAAGGCATTGACTATGATGAGACATTTGCTCCTGTTGCAAGAATGGAAGCCATCAGGATCTTCCTTGCATATGCAACATACATGAACTTCAGGGTCTACCAAATGGATGTTAAAAGTGCATTCTTAAATGGTGATCTCAAGGAAGATGTGTATGTTCAGCAACCTCCAGGCTTTGAGAGTAGTGAATTTCCTGACTATGTCTGCAAGCTTGACAAAGCCCTCTATGGACTTAAACAAGCTCCCAGGGCATGGTATGAAACTCTCTCAGCCTTCCTGATCCAAAACAAGTTTGTCATAGGAAAGATAGACAACACACTGTTTGTCTACAGAACAAAACAAGATGTGATACTGGTTCAAGTGTATGTTGATGACATCATCTTTGGCTCAACAAACTATACTCTTTGCAAACAGTTTGAAAAACTGATGACAAAGAAGTTTGAAATGAGCATGATGGGTGAACTCACATACTTCTTTGGACTGCAAATCAGGCAAACTGATAAAGGAATATCCATCAGTCAAGAGAAATACACCAGAAATCTCTTGAAGAAATATGAGATATCTGACTGTGCCTCAGTGAAGACACCAATGGTCCCTCCAAACAATCTTGGACCTGACCTCGCTGGCAAATCAGTCAATCAAACTCATTTCAGAGGGATTGTAGGCTCACTGATGTATCTAACTGCTTCTAGACCAGACATCTAATTCTCAGTCTGTCTAATAGCAAGATATCAGTCTAATCCTAAAGAATCCCATCTCACTGCAGCTAAGAGAATTCTCAGATACCTGAAGGGAACTCCAAGCCTTGGACTTTACTACCCAAAGTGCTCAGGGTTTGACCTTAAAGGGTATTCTGACTCTGATTATGCTGGCTGCAATATGGACAGGAAAATACCTCAGGGTCCTATCAATTTCTTGGAGGAAAGCTGGTTTGTTGGAGTGCTAAAAAGCAACAATCAGTGGCTATGTCTTCAGCAGAAGCTGAGTATGTACCTGCAGCAGGATGTTGTGCCAATGTATTATGGATGAAAAGTCAACTCAGTGACTATGACATCCATTACAAAATGGTACCCATCTTCTGTGATAACACCAGTGCTATTGCAATCTCCAACAACCCTGTCCTCCACTAAAGAACCAAACACATTGATATCATATATCACTTCATCAGGGATCACATATTGAAAGGAGACATAGAACTTCATTTCATCCATACTGAATATCAACTTGCTGATATCTTCACCAAACCCTTGGATGAACCTACCTTCAGGAGACTGAAAGGTGAATTGGGAATGCTTGACATTGAAAGTCAGGCATCTGAAAACCCATCTTAGTAAGTTCTCTGAAATGGTTCCTCCTCCCTAAACGAAACCCACAATACATCCTCTCAATGAATGAGTAAGACTCATTCAGGGACCCTGACAGTTAGAATTGAGCATTAAATGAGTAACTAAATGATCCAAGTATCAGTCACTTAAATGTCCTAGGTTGGTAACTATGCCAATTTAATATAGGAATATATGTCTCTTTGTCTTACTGTCAACCATATCAAGGGTCCCTCACAAACTTACCAAATCCCCACTTGACATTAAATGCCTCCTCTCACATGAAATATCTTATTGATATTTTATTACTGCAAAAGTGCACTTTTACTGTGCACTGCAACTGTTCCCTTGAATAATGGAATTTTACTGCGGGTAATGGAGTGGTGGCATTAAATGTGGAAATTTAAACGTTTTCTAAAAACCGACTCTAAATATTCCCATTTGTGCACAAACCACCCCTCTCACCACTCTATAAATACCCTCTTCAAAACCTCATAAACACACAAAAGATTTCTGCTAACAAAACTCTGTCAAAATCTCCTTTAAAACCCAGAAATCTTTGTGTTCTTCAAAACCTTTTCTGAAAATCTTGTAAACCTTTGCAAAAGTTTTTCATCACAACTTAAGAGATTCAAACCTTTGATTGTTCTTGTCAAGAAGTTTTTTTCAAAACCCTAAAAATCTTTAATGGAAATGGCAAGAACACAATCTCTTCAGTTTGCTTCACAATGGCTATGAGATCTAAGCAATGTTGAATTTAAAACAAATAATGTCATAGGCAATTTTGAATATCCTCAAAATGTCCCAGCCTATAAGGACATTATGAAATTTATTTATAACTGCCCACTGAAAATGGCCTTTGTTCAGTGTCCCTCTACTCTGTACCAAAACCTCCTCAGGGAGTTTTGGGCTACAGCTAAGGCCTTTGACCCGACACCCTCTACTGATGAGAACAACCTCAGACCACTCAGGGAATATCTCATCAGGTTCAGTCTTAACGGGGGGGGGGGGGGGGCAACAATTCACCCTGGATTATAAAACTTTTTCTCCACAGGGTTAGACTACAACAAAGGTGTTTATGTCGCCCATCCTGAACCCTCCACAGTGAAGGATGGGTTAAAACAAATCGTTTTGGATCCAACTTTTTTGGACAGGACCCCAGTCACCAAAATTTCATTTCTCGTGGCTTGGAGGATCCTATTCACTTTTGTGATTCAGGTCCTCGGCGGGAACCACTCATCCACTGAACAAGTTAACTCTATTAAATTGATGATGGCACACTGCCAAATGAATGGGGTCAATGTCGACATAGGGGAGATCATTTACAGTGATCTCGTAACCAAGCTACAGAGCAAAACTAGGACGAAATACATTTCGTATCCTAGGTTTGTCTCTTGTGCTCTGCAAGTGTTACTGGGTACAAATTATCCTCAGGAAGAAAATTTTGGCTCTTTACCTGGCATCCTGAGCCAATCAAATTTTCAAAAGGACCCATCCCTTGTCACAAACATTGAATTGACGGCCCATATGGTTGCTGTAAACAACCAGAGGGAATCAGTGTCTCCTAACCCTGCTCCTACAAAGAGAAAGGGGAAGTCTCAGACTGGGACTAAGACCAAACCCAAGTCTCAGGGCCCTGAGGCTTTTGGAGCACTAGCAAAAAGGCAAGGAAGGCCTAAGACTGATTTGACACCCGCTGGAGGCCAATCATCATCTACCCCGGTGACAACGAAAGACACTGATAAATCACAGTCAGTGCCCTTGGTCCCAACTACTACTCCCCAAGATCCAGAGGGAAACAAACAACCCGCTGGTAGGGGAGCGCCTTCCACAACGCCCAGTGATGACATTAGCAAATCCAAGCCTTTGTCTGAGGGCACACTGATCGATCCCAAAGACTCAGAGGGAACCAAACAACCCGCTGATAGGGATATCACTGTCAGTGACTCCGCTAAAGGCACTAGGAAAAGCCCATCAGTGTCTCAGGGGTCTAAGGGGGACAAAGACTCGGAGGGAAAGGAAAAACCCGCTGATATGGAACCCAAAACCAATCCTGACTCCAGAGAAGGAACTGGGAAACTCCCACCAGTGTCTGAGGGGTCAAAGGGGGACAAAGACTCAGAGGGATTAATAGAACCCGCTGATATGGAACCCATCACCAACCTCTTGTTGACTGTTGCTGATGTTACTGGGATACTATTTTCGGAAGATGAGCTTGCTGACACTGATGATGAAATTTTATCAGCAGGGGAAGAAGTGGACGCTGAGGTTCAATCTGAACAAGAACCTCAGCCTGATCCATAGGAGCATACTGAATCCCCATTTCAACCTGAAGACAATGCTTCTGCCTCCTCATCCAGCTCTGATGAATTCAAGCAGTTTGAAAATGCTCTTCCACTAACTGAAAGACAACTGGTTCAGTGGATCACCAACGCCTCAAGGAAATTATACTCTGGGGTCACTGAAACATTGTGGGAACAACATACTGAGGCTGGTGCAAGTTATGTAGATCTGAAGGCTGAGGTCCAAGCCTTTGATGAAAATGTTCATGAGCACAGGGACTTAATGTATGACACCATTCATAGACTGGATGAAAATTTGGCTAAATACTTCAGACAACTTAAGGGTGTTGGCACAACGGTAGATGAAATCAGGGAATCTGTCAAAGAAGACCCAGCGCTCAACTCTAAAGTGCTGGAGGCTACTGAGGCGTACTTGAAACAATCATCCAGCCTTACTGAACTGATCAAAACCCTAAAATATGCAAATGTTCAGGGTCTTCAATCTTCAGTCCAGTCTCTTCAGGCTACATTGGGCTCTTTGACTACTCAGGTGGCTACTTTGACTCAGGCCTCGTCTTCTATGGCCTGGAATCTTGGACCCCGAATGACTGCTTTGGAGGTATCTCAGGCTAACTTGGAAGCTAAAGTCACTGGTATTCAAGAAAATACTTCAGACATCAAGGCCATGATTACTGAAATTTATCAGGCCTTCAAAGGTCAAGCAGCTCCGTCCCCCTCAGCACCAACACCAACTCTTGCCCTCACTGACGCTTCGACAACAGTTGAGGGGGAGAATACTGCTGAAGAAACTCCTCTTCACACTGAGGGGGAGCCAACACCACCAGTCTCAGCAATACCCATCTCATCACTTCCATCATAAACATCAACAACAATAACAACAACACTGACAGTCACAACACCTATCATGACAACACCACCACCCTTGGTTGCATCATCTTCCTCAGGCCAGGACAAAGGAAAAGGCATAATGACAACTACTGAGCCTGAGAAGATTCCCTACAAAATCGGTGACACTGAATACCTTCTCACACCTCAACAGCTAACTAAATATCTTGCTAAAGAAGAAAGGAGATTGAAGCAAGCTGAGGACGATAAGAAGAGTAAGGAAGCACTGGTTCAAGTGATTATCGAAGAAGCTAAGAATGTGGGAATTGATCCAAAGAAGCTTGAAAAGGGTCAGGCAGGACAGAAGTTCAAGGATGCTCAGGCAGCAAAAATGGTTGAAATGAAAAAGCAGTTGGAAGAAAATAACAAAAGAACTGCAGCCATCAGGAAAGCAAGAATTGACCATTATAATTGGACAATGACAAGCAGAAGACTGCCTGAGAAGATCACTGATGTCAAAATCATCCCCAGGTCTAATCCACTGGCAATGAACGTCTACAGGGGGGATGATAAAAGGCATTTCGAGGTTCATGATCCCCTAAAATTCACTGACTTTGGGATCACTGAACTCGATGAACTCGGTCCAATAATTGAAAAGAAGCAAAATGCGGCGGTTAAGGAGCTGATGAAGATGCTCAGTAAGAGGTATGAAAGACTGAGAGATATACCAGCACAACTGGGAATTCAGCCTGCCTTAACTGCACCTCAAGGATCTCAACCACAATCATCTACTGGCAAAAGGAAAAGGGTTGAGTTCCAGCCTGAGATAAAAGTGCTTGGATTCGAATGCAACAGGGAACTGCCAGAAGGTGTTAAGTTCGTAAACTGTCTAGTGATTGAAAAGCCTGAAAGAGGGCTATTCCACATTGATGTCTATGGAAACCCTGCATTTCAAAGGAGGAGTGACATTGATCAGGCAGGTGTGGCTGCAATGCTAAGCTACATACCAGTGGCCTCTCAAATTCAGACTCCTGCAAATGTCAGGTTCTGTACTGACTTAAATGCCAAGATAAGAGACCATCCTGACAGGGAAACACTCATCACCAAGAAAGTCAAGCTTGAAGCACTGGGAATCCATCTGGACTGACATCATTTTGATTTATCTTTTGTACTAGTGATAGGAACCTTGTAATTTGATTAATAAACGATGTATGTTTTGTTAAAATATTCAGTGTTCCTTATTGTATTCATTAGTACATTCAGTGTAACAAGAAGCCATTTGCTCACTTACGCTGATCAATCACTTAGGCTATTTGTATATCCAAATAGGGGGAGACTGTTGGGTTCAGTAAATACCCAAACCCCTTAATCTAGGATTTGAGTAGAAAATAGCCCAAATATTTAGTCCGTTAAACACTAACAGGTCACTAAGTGCATAGTCTCTCAGTGAGTCATCTTCAGGATACTTAGTACGAGGCGAAGAAGAAGTCTCTCCACTCAGTAAGACGGAACTTAAAGGGTGAAGACTGAGTCAAGAAGAAGATGACGGATTCAGTGAGTGATGACAATAACTCACTGAATCCCTAAGACTCCTCTCCAACTACGTACACTGAAGACAAACTGAAGTAGAAGACTGAAGGATGTAAAGACTGAAGAATGAGCGGGACATGGCGGGATAAGTTTGAATCAGATAAGACGAAGTACTTATCAACCAAAGTCAACTTTCCCTAAATGGCAAAAGATCTGGCTCAGTGTCATCACTGAACTTAGGAAAGTAGTCTTGTCTCTTACCTAGAATAGTCTTTGTAAACAGAGACAAAATACATCAGTATTTTGTCTTTTGTATGATGTCAGTTTGTCACTTAGAAAAGAGTCAAAAATCATACATGTATAAATAGCATAAGAGATGGAGTGAAAAGATTAAGCTTGTGAATTGTAAGAACACACATACACGCACGCCATCTTTTCACTCCTCCAAATACAACTTTATCCCTGAGATAACTCAGTGGGTTCTAAGAGTTGTGCTCAGACTTAGCCTGAGCTTAGAGAGGAGTCACCAACCTTTGTCATTTCAATCCCAAGTGCTATTCCGCAAGTACTTGGGTAACATATTCTTTGCGATTCATTTCTAATAAGAATATGATGTTGAAAATTATCTAGTGTGTTTTACTTATGTTAATTTCAGTCATTGTTCACTATTAACTTGTTTTATATTTCTAAACTGTTTTAAACGATAGTGAACAGGGAACAACAAAGACATCAATAAAATATTGCATTAACATTAAAAAAAAAAAAAAAAAAAAAAAAAAAAACGATTACATATTCGTGTGGTATATTGGATACATCTATGAAAGAGAATAAAAAGTACTATTCAACACTTGAAATGGAGAATATTCACGCGTGTATTTTCACGCACGTATTTCTTATTGCAAAGCTCGTGTATGAAGGGACGACTAAGAAAATTAGACCTTCAAGATCCTTCAAGAATTGTTACCAAACTGCTTTTCTTTCTTTTATTTCTTTTAAAGCCGAAGATCTTTCAATAATTGGTCTATCAAACTGCTTTTATGGATCAGAAAGGTCACGGTACAGAAGCAACTCAGCTTCACATTCTCAACGAAATCAAAAAAGAATGCTACCACTACGATGAGTAGATATGAAATCCTCTTACGACGTATAGTGATCAAGGCTTGACGAAACTAGTGAATGATTTATTGTCAAAGATGGAATAATTGCTAATTGATAAGCCATTTCGTGTAGGAAAATGCATGAAAATGAAAACAAAGTACTCCATGAGAAAAGATTTCAAACACATTACTATTTATAATCATAGTGTCACGTGATATCGTGTCCTTTCAACGTACATCGAGAGCGTTAATTAATGACAATATCTAAACGCGTGTGAAGATATTTTCGTGATTGAAAGTTGCAGGAAACATTTCAGGCCATAAATGCACCCTGAGAGTCGTGGCTTCCATCACAATCATCTAGGAGTGTCGTAGATCTATCGTCTCGTATCGTGGAATTTAACGACGTAAAACATATCATGATTAGAGATGTTGTGGCTTTAATCGGCTATGGAGCGTAAAAAGTAAGAAAGAGAGTAAATAAGTACAACAAAAGTGCTTTTAAGTTTTTTTTTTTTTTAAAAAAGATGAAAACTTAAAAAGTGTACTTTTAAGTCATTAAAATGAGAGAGTGTGTGTATAATAGATCACCTTTTTATCAAAATTTTCCTTTCTAAATTCACCACTGCTTGAATGTGGTCGCTTATGTTTCTCGAGGTGTATTTGAATGCAAATTTCTAGTCAATGATTAGGAATGTTAGGAAACATAGTTGGAAAATCACATGTTGAAAAAGGTAGTGATGTTGCATTAAATCTAATAGCTAGGTTTCTCTATGCAAAATAAAGTTGATTGTTACACAATCAGGGGCGACCTTTTTTAGGGTAGGGGAGGGTCTCGGCTTCCTTAAAATTTAATAACCGATTCGGCCCCCCCAAAATAAATTCGGCCCTCCTAAAATAAATGGTCAAGTTCCGCCAATGTACACAATCACATCATCTTATTAGTCATTTTTGTTTTGTTCATCTAATTTTGCTGTTTAAAATATAAGGCCTGATATAATCTGCAATTCTGCATAAATAATTAAATATCATCAATTCATCAGGCAAGGCGTGGCCCAAGCGGCCCAATAAAAAAGGGATAGTTGGACTTCCAGCATTAGACTAATTCTCAAATCTTAGATGAAATTCTGAAAAGATGTATCATTAATTAGGATATGTTTTCCCCCATCAAATAGAGGTGATTTCTACTACATCATCGTTTCTGCTTCTACGTCAATTAAAGATAAGTTTTGACAAGGGGCGACCTAGGGTGGTTCATCGGGGTTCCTATGAACCACAAAGGTTTTTTCATGTAGTGTAAAATATACTAAAATATCTTGGTTTATCTGAAATGCCCCGTGCCGTAAGAGATTGGGTCCCAAGTCTTTCTAAGTTATATGAAATGCAGTTAGTACTGTTTGGTCCTGGTTCCGACACTGGATTTGGCCACTTGAGTCACAAGTCTTTCTAAGTTATATCGTAAAAGGGTAACAAATAGGAGTTAAATTGATCTAATGGCAATATGATCATAGCGTATACACTAGTGTAAACTACGTGAGATACATTGTACCAAATTAAAATGTTTTTATACTATTTCTTATGTGCTCGATCAGTTTTTCTACAAACTATTTTCATAATTTTACTCGACTGACATTATGAATATAATATGAAATAACATGCTTTGTAATCAATGAGTTTATATAGCAACTTGTATATCCACAACATTTCGCTTGAAAAACACATATACATCATACTGATTTTCCAACAAACACTTGCCAGCTTGTAAAAGTTAACTTGGTTTATCCTCAGTGAAATCAAGGATCTCTTTCCAGCATTGAATTATATAGTTGGCATCTGGGATTTTTTTAAGAGGCTTTAACATTGTTATTGTCTCATAATGTACCTTTTAGCCGTCTTCTCATGTATTTAAATCACTCAGTCTAAACTAACCATATGCTTACTAATACAGTCTAAACGCGTGAAGAACATAAAGTCAAATGTCAGGTTTTAATCCATTTCGCCGAAAATCAAAAGCATAAAAAAGATGGAGCAAATTTAAGAAAAATCTCAAGGAATGTTGTTGTGGCTGTTTCTGTGGCTGTGGCTGCTGGGAATGTTGCTGCGGGGACTGTGGCTGCTGTGAGATCTCCTGCTCGTGTGGTTGTTCAGAAGAAGAGGAGGATTGAATTTTGCAGCAAATCATGTTTTATGGTTCGATACAATGTGACTCATGCCATTGTTTGCATTCAAATAATTCAGATGGATTTTGTTTTGTTTCTTCGTTTTTAGATTACTATTTTTGTGTTACTTTTTATATTAGAATCAGTTACAATAATAAGATACGGTAATCCTAGTGTACACGATGTTACGCTAATTGTAGCAGACTTCCATGGTCGCATTCTCTTTACCTAAACTTTAAACAGTTGAGTCATGATCATTTCTAGCTCAATGACTCTTGTATGTGGTTTAAACGATTCATTTATCTCATGTTCACTGTGAGACCGGTGAGTAGACTCAAACAGTGGGTTATTCTTTAATCTTACTTTAGAGAATCAAATTTCAACAGTGTATGATTTTATTCTAATAACTTTATATGCTAGTACTAATTCTCGCTATCTTAGTTACTAAATTAATGTTGATTATATTGAAAAAGATGAATAGAATATTATATATTTGGAATGCTAGCTACATAATACAATTTTGGTATTGGGTTGAAAGGGATCGAACATATTCAGTGATGCTAGTAAAATCCTTTTAGATATCCCTTCAATGGTGTCATACATCAAGAAAGTGACATGTCTTTTTCTAATGAAAGGGGCTTATTGGATCCATGTTCCAGTGCCCAAAAGCATATCCATGAATTTTACTAGTGTAAAACTAAACAAACACTAATCGTGTCTGGTTGAAGAAATGGTCAAATCTTTGACAATTTATGACCAAATATACCAGCACAAATATGCCGTCTTCTTTTTTTTCTCTCCAAAACTAGGGGTGGAAACGAGCCTGTCAGAGCTCGAGCTCGGCCCGTTTAAGTTTTAAAAAGCTCGAGTTCAAGCTCGGCTCGTTTCGAGCTTTCAATTTAAAAATCAAGCTCGGCTCGTGGTGTGTTATATAGGCTCAGGCTCGGCTCGAGCACAACTCGTTTATACGATTTGGGATTGAAAAGTTAATGCTTGGCTCGAGCTCGAGCTCGGCTCGTAATATATCTTTTTTGAGCTTGTTTAAAAGCTCGAGCTCGACTCGTATAAAAAATTTTAATACTTAAAATATCATAATATAGTTTAGGCTCCAAACGAGCTTTGTATGTAAAACTCGAGCTCGAGCTCGATTAATAAATGAGCTGCAACCTAGGCTCGAGCTCATTTAGACTCAGCTCATTTGAGCTTTTTACTGATTCGATCCTGAGCTTTTCACAAACGGCTCGGTTCATTAACACCCCTATCCAAAACTAACATTAACCCAATTATTTATCCTTAAATTATTTAATGGCACCACCCTCTAAGAACATAAAGTGATGATGAAATTAGTTTTTGCTTAACTGCCGCCAAAACACAACCAAAATTCCTGTTGTTGACTATTAAACTGTTGATTTTACTTTAAAAAAAAAAAGTCATGGCATATATAGAGTTAACAAGATAGAAATAATAAGGTACAAAAAGATGATACTACGTCTTTCCTTTCTACACTGCTAATATCAAGTCATATAAATCATTATATTAACAAGTTTTTGCATCGTTTACTCGTTATATAGATTATTAAATTTCGTGTCCAATATTATTGAATGGTGTGTCTATGTATTCCGTAATGTCATCATTATGCAAACGAAAAAATATGAGCCCAGTTTTATATGCTTACATATAAAATGGAATTGAAGCATATTTAGAAAGAATTTAACAAAAATATATAATGATAGAGACTTGATTCCACTCCCTCCCACTAATAAGAAAATCTTTTCCACTTCTCATGATTTCACATGAAGTTCCACCCAAACTTCCTCTTTCTTTCCTTGTTCCTTCCTAATTTCCTATCATGTGCTAGTCTTCAATCAAACCACCCTTAATGGCTTAATGCTTTTCTTAATATTTTATAATCATCTTTATAGTTTTATATTATGTTAGTACATGTAGTTATAAAAGAACACTTATGTGTGCTAAAGGAATGGGTATATGATGAACATGAACTGTACTTAAAGGAAACACTTTTTAACTGCTGCTTTTATATTCATGTATATAAAAGAACACTTATGTGTGTTAAAGGATATGCGTAATAGTTTTATACTTTTATGAGGTTCAAGTAAAAGTTAATTAGTATATGTTAGAGTGATTATGAACTCATAATCCGTAGATAAATTATTTGTTGTTTCAGTATCTATAATAATTTAAGGGAAATGCTAACGACAGCCCTAAGGGTTGTTGTTAACAACAAACTTTTCACAAAATTATATGATATTAAGACATTATGAGAAATCAATTCCTTATTTTTCGCTAATATGACCAATGGTGAAGGTGAATTGTATTTGTATTTGAGAAATTCTAGGAAGTGGTTAATGATTTTTAATGATTTTGTTTGGACATTATGTATTGTCTTAACATAAAATTCGGTAATTAGTTATTAACAATAACCCTAAGGGCTGCTGTTAGCAAAACCCATAATTTAATAAACAACCTTTTCAACGCAAAAAAAAAAAGAAACTTAAGTATTCAAAGCAATTTAGGAAAATATATTGTAATGGAAAATGATAATGACAGCCAAAACGGCTCTCAGTCTCAATAAGAGATCATATACGTTGTTTATTTGTATATGCCTAATTTCATTCCCACAAACCATACCCTAACTAATTAAACCCTAAAACTTTCACCAAAACACCCATCCATCTTGCTACTATCTTGCTGCCCTTTTTTTTTTACATCTCACATTCATAACCAATCACACATCCAACTATTTCATTATAGTATTATACATCTCCATTACATAAAGCAAGACCTCTACTATGGATCCTTATTTTGTCTTACATCAAAGAGAAAAATGGTCAAGATGAAAAGTTTTCATGGGCTCATTACTGGAAAATGCTTAACGTGCATATGGAATTAATGATTTAATGTTTATGTTTTTGTTTTATTTTAGAGAAAAAAAAATAGTTATAATTGTTTTTATTGTTTGTGTGTTAGTCGATTGTTCATGTGTTAGTCGATTGTTCATATGTTTTTGTTACCAGTCGACTAAAGTTGACCGTTGGTACCAGTCCCTAAAGTCGACCGTCGGTACGGTTGTGTGTTACCAGTCGACTTAGCCGACCGTTGGTACTAGTCGACAAAAGTTGACCGTTGGTACGATTTTGTTACGAGTCGACTAAAATTATGTTTTTATTATGTTAATGTCTACTCCAGTCCGAGCTTTCGCGATTTCGCCGCTCGAACTGCGAGGAAGTATTAGAGAATAAATAGGCCCAAGCCCGGTTTGTGGGTTTAGGGCATCTAGAGTTTTGCCATTATAAATAATGGTTAATAATAAATTATACCTACGGGTTTCAATGTAAACATGCGGTCTAACATGTATGAGAAGCATTTAACATGTCAAAAGTTCATTTTTCGTATCATTGGTGAGTCAAATTATACCACTATTTGGTGTTATTCGTGAGCCAAAGGTATTAGAACCATTCCGCTGGCTCACACCATTTGTGATGTTTGGTGTTTTTTTGTTTTTTTATTGTGAGTGAGTGAGTATTTTTAGTGGGGTATTTTGTGGGACCCAATAACATGTTAGTGGTGTGTTATGAGGGAGGGTGTTTTAGTTATTGGTGAGTTATTGAGAGGTGCATGATGTGACGCTGAGTTGGCATATCAATAACATGTTATTGGTATCCACGATACCTTGTGTTCTAAACAGATTTTATGTACAACTACTATTTAACGCATAAAATTACTTTTTAATTATTATTGTTGAGGAATTGCATATATATCCCTCTAAAGATGAATAATTGTATATATACCTTTGGTATAAGTTGTTGATGCACATGTTACAATAATTTTTATGCATGCAAAAGATATATTGTTGGTCCACTAGTTTTGAGCAAATGACGATACCATACGAGCAATGAGAAAATCGACATCTGTTACTCAAGACCACTATGTGGAAAACTAGAAGGGGTTGAATAGTTTTACCGATTTTAATTTAAGTTTCAAAGAATTAGATTCGATCTTATATGAATTTGTATGGATGGATAAATAGTACGAAGCAATAAGTAAACTAAGTAAAGAAAGCAAGTAAAGTAAAATGATAGAAAGTAGCGACACAAGTGATTTATAGTGGTTCCAAGGACACCTTCATTGCCTTACTCGACTCCCCAAGTACCCCACTCGAGAGTTCAAGCACTATATCAACAAGCTCTTTCAACTTAGCGGAGAAGCCTCACAACGTCGCTTACACTTTTTTCGGTACAAAGCTAAATACCGAGTTCTTCCACGAGGTAGAACTAAAACTTTACACAACTATTACACAACAGCTATGTGAAATATGAATTACAAGATATGCTACAGAAATCTTGTGGATGTACAAATCAATCAAGGACCCTTTGCTTGGATGACTTGTAGAATAGCGTGATCTCACCTTCATGAAGGACCTATATGAGAATCACAACAAACGATAGAAGAACTACTAGAATGATCAAATGATCAGAGGTTAGGAGAGTGAGATAATATATGAGAGAGTTGTGTTAATACAAATAAATCGTAAAAACGTTTATTAATATTTAGCGATCTCTTTGTGTTTTGTTGATAACAAATATAAAGTTATCATAAGTAAAATAATAAGGATACATGTTATTTTTGTAAAGCATCTACATATATAGTCATTTAATATAAATTGATGTAATGATTAATTTATTGTAATAGTTTATTAGGATGGGTAAAAACCATAACCCATGACCCATACCCATGGAGCATATCCATAACCCATGGAGCTAACCCATAACCTATTGACTAGATGCATTGCATCTTCTAGATACATTGTATCTACTTGGATACCCATGGTCCAAAGTCTAGGACCCATGACCCATAACCCATGACCCATGACCCATAACCCATGGATAATGAGGAGCGTCTTACGGATACCTCGATTTACACTAGACGGATCCCTCATGTAAGGGATTCGTGCAACAGTAGCAAGAAATTGCCTATAAATAGAGATCCATTTCTTGATTGTAACTTACCCCTCTTCTTACAAACTCTCTCATATATTCTTACATTCTCCTAATCTCAGATCTCTTGATCTAGATAGTAGTTCTTCTTTCTTTTGTTGTGATTCTCATATAGGTCCTTCTCTAAGGCGAGATCACGAGCTTCTACAAGTCATCCAAGCAAGGGGTCCTTGATTGATTTGTTCCTCCACAAGATTTCTGTAGCAAAGATCTTGTATTTCATATTTCACATATTTGTTGTGTTATAATAGTGTTGGTTTGGTCCTCCGTGTTAAGGACTCAGTATTTAGCTTTGTACCGGAAAAAGTGTAAGCGACGTTGTGAAGGCTTCTCCGCCGAGTTGAAGGAGTTTGTTGACATAGTGCTTGAACTCTCGAGTAGGTGACTCGGGGAGTGGAGTAGGGCAAGGAAGGTGTCCTTGTAGCCGAACCACTATAAATCGGTTGTGTCATTTCTATCATTTACTTTACTTGTTTTCTTTACTTACATTACTTATAGATCTATACTTTCTCTTCATCCACACGATTTCACATAACATTGAATCTAAAGTTTTTGAAACTAAGTTAAAATCGGCAAAACTATTCAACCCCCCTCCTAGTTTTCCACAATTGGCATCAAGAGCTAAGTTTACAAAAGTTTTAAAGTAAAAGTATTTTAAAAACTTTTCGATCACTATGGGTTCTGAAAATTATAAAGAAGGCCAATCTATGCAACGACCTCCACTACTTGAAACTAATGGTTTTATTTATTGGAAAAATAGATTCGAAACGTATGTGAAGTCAAAATATATTGATCTTTGGTACATCATTGTTGAAGGAAATTTTGAAGCCACTACAAAAGATGAAATAGGAAATTTAGTAAACACACCTCATGATCAACTCACCGATGATCATAAGAAAAAGCTTTCCAAAAATAGTGAAGCTAAAATGGTTTTATACAATGCTTTACCCAAAAAGGAATTCGAAAGAATTTCCATGCTTAGAACCTCTAAAGAAATTTGGAATTCTTTATTTGTACTCATCAAGGAAATCAACAAGTTAAAAACAATAAAAAAGATTTGTTTGTTCAACAATATGAACAATTTTTAATATCGGATGAGGATACAATAGATCATTCTTTTGCTAACTTTAATACTATAATTACATCATTACAAGCACTTGACGAGTCTTTCTCTAGTCGTAATCATGTTAGGAGATATCTAAGGGCACTTCCATCCAAGTGGAGATCTAAGGTGACGGCCATCGAAGAATCAAAAGACTTGTCAATCCTTACCCTCGATGAACTCATAGGCAATCTAAAGGTCTATGATCTTGTCCTCGCTAAAGATTCCGAAGCCTTAAAAGAGAAGAAGGAGAAGCACAAATCTCTTGCCTTAAAAGCCAAGAAGGTCTTAAGCGATGAAGAAAACTCTTCTTAGGATAGTAATGACGAAGAGTATGCCATGGCGGGAAGGGATTTCAAGAAGTTCTTTAGAAGAAAGGGAAGATATGTCAAGCAACCATATGACGACAAGAAGGGATTCCGGAAAGGCAAAGACGGAAAGAAAGAAAGGGATGAACGCGCTTCTTTTAAATGTGGGGACCCTAATCACTTCATTAGTGAGTGTCCCAAACGTGACGAACAAAAAGCGTTCGTGAGTGGTTCGTAGGGAATGAGCGAGGAGGAGGACGAAGGAATTTGTCTCATGGCAAATGACTCAAACGAGGTATGTCCCGAATCTCTCTATTATAGTAGCTCATCATTAGATGATGATTCATTGCATCGTGAATATGATAAACTTTGCAAACTTAGTTTAAAAGTAATTAACAAAAACAAGATTTTGAAAAACCAAAATGAACGATTAGAAAAGGAAGTCTTTGAGTTAAAAGCTAAATTAAAACGTTTAGAAAAAGGGAAGATAGCAAGTGGGGAATGTGAGCTTTGTGTTCAACTTCAAACACTAGTTGATAATCTAGATTCCAAGATTGCTAGAATGAGTACTAATACTCTAGATATGATATTAGATAGTGTTAAAATAGGAAAAAACCAAAAAAGTTTAGGTATTCAGCAACTTGATGCATCAACTAGCGAAAATAAAGAAACACAATTCGTCAAAGCAATATAAAAACAAGACACTGTTGTCACGGATCCCACGGATCCCCTGAAAAGGGAACTGTCTAGTACAAAATCAGGGATCCGTGGGTCTGTAACAGCAAACAGTAATAATAATATAGCCACTTCAACTAGAACCGATTTTGTTATTGTTAATAAGAAGAAACCAACCCATGTTACTATTAGGCAACCACCTCCATGACAAAATCAAAGTTTTATAAGAAACAAAGGTTCATCATTTTCAAAACGAAACACATTTATAAGGAGACCTAATAATGTTTATCCGAAAAGTAACCATCAAATGAGATGGAATCCTAATGTACAAAACGGTTTTCCATTTCAAAACTTTACACCATGGAATGCATACTCACCTTTTCCATATATGCCTAATATGAATGAAATGTATAACACTAATGCTTACAACTACTACATTTTGGTTATAGTGTATGATTACTCTAGGTACACATGGACTAAATTTTTAAAGAATAAAACTGAAACGTTCGATTACTTTGAAATATTAAGTAAGAAAATCCAAATACAATTAGGAAGTCCTATAGTGTCTATTAGAACGGATCATGGTAGGAAATTCGATAATGAAGTGCACTTTGGAGCTTTTTGTGACGCTAATGGTATTACTCACAACTTCTCAGCTCCTCGCACTCCACAATCGAATGTGGTAGTTGAAAGGAAAAATAGAACCCTACAAGAAATGAGTCGCACCATGTTAAATGAGCAATCTATATATCAAAAGTTTTGGTGCAATGCTGTTGATACATCGACGTACATACTTAACCGAGTCTTAATTAGACCATTTTTAGGTAAAACTCCATACGAGTTACTTCGAGGCAAAAAGCCTACGTTAGAACACTTTAGAGTCTTTGGTAGCAAATGTTTTCTACTTAACACTAAAGATTACCTAACTAAATTTGATCCTAAATCAACCGAAGGTGTCTTTTTAGGTTATTCTCCTAATAGCAAAGCTTATGTTATATTAAATAAAGAAACAATGAAGGTTGAAGAGTCATTAAACGTAAAATTTGATGAGAGTCCACCTAAACCTACCCTACCTCTTGTCGATGACGAGATAGTCGAAAGTGAATCCATAGAAATAAAGAAAAATACAAACAAAGAAGATGAACCATTAATCAATGAAATCATCAATATTAAAGATTCTAAAGATCACCCCGTAGATAAGGTCATAGAAAAGTTAAATGAAAGAACCTTAAGGTCTCAAGTCCAAAACCAAAGTAGTTTATTTTGTTTTGTCTCAACCATAGAACCTAAGAATACACAAGAAGCCATAAAAGATGAAAGTTGGGTAATGGCTATGCAAGAAGAGTTAAATCAATTTGTTTCTAACGATGTTTGGACACTTGTCCCTCCACCTAGTAATCAAACCATAATAGGAACCAAATGGGTATATAAAAACAAGTTAGATGCAAATGGTGTAGTGTCTAGAAACAAAGCTAGACTCGTTGCCCAAGGCTATAATCAACAAGAAGGAATAGATTTTGATGAGACCTATGCCCCCGTGGCTAGATTAGAGTCTATAAGAATACTTCTTGCTTATGCTTGTGCTAATGATCTTAAGCTTTTTCAAATGGATGTTAAAATTAATTTTCTAAATGGTTTTATTAACGAAGAAGTTTATGTAGCTCAACCTCCGGGCTTTATCGATTTCGAAAAACCTAAACATGTGTATAAATTAAAGAAAGCTCTTTACGGTCTTAAAAAAGCCCCAAAAGCTTGGTATGATAGACTCAAATTATTTTTAATCAAAAACAACTACACCATGGGGTTAATTGATAATACACTTTTTACTAAGAAAAAGGAATCACATATAATTATTGTTCAAATATACGTGGATGATATTATATTCGGATCTACTTGTCAAGACATGTGTGATGGTTTCTATAAAATCATGCATGACGAGTTTGAGATGAGTATGATGGGAGAAATAAGTTTCTTTCTTGGTCTACAAATCAAACAAGTAGAAGATGGTATCTTCTTTAATCAATCTAAATACATAAAAGAGATGTTAAAGAAATTTGGTTTAGAAGAGTCAAAACCCATAAGAACACCAATGACATCCGACACTAAACTTACAAAAGATGAAGACGGTGAATCCGTTGATAACACAAAATACCGTGGCATGATTGGTAGTCTTCTCTATCTTACGGCTAGTCGGCCGAATATCATGTTTAGTGTTTGTCTATGTGCTAGATTTCAAGAAGACCCTAAAACATCACATCTAGAAGCGGTCAAAAGAATATTTAGATACATTAAGGGTACGAATTATTTAGGATTATGGTATCCTAAGGGTACGGGGGTAGAAACTATTGTATATGCAGATTCTGACCATGCAGGTGATTATTTTGACCGAAAGAGTACAAGTGATGTATGTTCTTTTATGGGATGTTGTATAACATCTTGGTTCTCGAAGAAGCAAACGACATTGGCCACATCAACAAACGAAGCCGAATATGTCTCCGCGGGAAAAGCATGCCAACAAGCACTTATAAAGTTATCATAAGTAAAACTATAAGGATACATGTTATTTTGTAAAGTATCTACATACATAGTTGATAAGATCGTTTATAAGCTCAGCTAGGGATTAATAACAAAGACTAATAACATGCACATCGGAATAAACTAACCAATTCTTTGTTATTGAACAAGGTTTTCATTCACTAACACTAACTAATCTAATAACCTAGGCGTTTACAAGAATATACGCCTAGGTTACACACACACACCTTTACTAGACGTCTACATATTGGAAGACGTGTATATAAAACCTACACCTATGTCCTCTTTATATACTAGAGGATTAGGGTTTACAAAATACTACAAAGGACTAATAAATAAAACTTCTTTTGCAAGCAAGTCCTTCCATCTTTTTGTAGGTTTCCTTCTTGTCGTATTAAGGCCCTCTTGTTTCATTCTTTTTGTCTTATCAACACAAACGTATAATTCCCAACAATAGTCATTTAATATAAACTGATGTAATTATTAATTTATTGTAATAGTTTATTAGGATGGGTAAAAACCATAACCCATGACCCATACCCATGGAGCATATCCATAAGCCATGGAGCTAACCCATAACCCATTGACTAGATGCATTGCATCTTCTAGATACGTTGTATCTACTTGGATACCCATGGTCCAAAGTCTAGGACCCATAACCCATGACCCATAATCCATGGATAATGAGGAGCGTCTCACGGATCCCTCGGTTTACACTAGACGGATCCCTCATGTAAGGGATCTGTGGGATCCGTGCAACAGTAGCAAGAAATTTCCTATAAATAGAGAGCCATTTCTTGATTGTAACTTACCCCTCTTCTTACAAACTCTCTCATATATTCTTACATTCTCCTAATCTCAGATCTCTTGATCTAGATAGTAGTTCTTCTTTTTTTTGTTGTGATTCTCATATAGGTCCTTCTCTAAGGTGAGATCACGAGCTTCTACAAGTCATCCAAGCAAGGGGTCCTTGATTGATTTGTTCCTCCACAAGATTTCTATAGCAAAGATCTCGTATTTCATATTTCACATATTTGTTGTGTTATAATAGTGTTGGTTTGGTCCTCCATGTTAAGGACTCGGTATTTAGCTTTGTACCGGAAAAAGTGTAAGTGACGTCGTGAAGGCTTCTCCACCGAGTTGAAGGAGTTTGTTGACATAGTGCTTGAACTCTCGAGTAGGTGACTCGGGTAGTGGAGTAGGGCAAGAAAGGTGTCCTTGTAGCCGAAGCACTATAAATCGGTTGTGTCATTTCTATCCTTTACTTTACTTGTTTTCTTTACTTACATTACTTATAGATCTATACTTTCTCTCCATCCACACGATTTCACATAACATCGAATCTAAAGTTTTTGAAACTAAGTTAAAATCGGCAAAACTATTCAACCCCCCCTTCTAGTTTTCCACAAGTTGTAAGAATAAGTGTAGGTCCAAAAGTTTATGGATCTAAGTAGCCTTGAATGACTAATAGTAAACTTGAATAAATCCAAGTTACTATATGAAGAACTCTTTGCAAAAGCTTAATGTGTTAATGCGGAATCTTAACACATAAAGTATGAAAAACACAAGAATAACTAACTTTGTATTTTCTATTAATTTTCTCAAAGGCTAATGCTTACAACTCATACTTTAACCTAACACCTTAGGGTCCTTTTATACACCAAAGAAACCCTAATTGACTAACAAACTTGTAGAAGGGTAAAGATATATTTTCCTAAGATATCTCTACGCGTACATATCTATTCCTAATATTATTCTAACAAACTATTCATAAACAGACTTAACTAACGACTATTTGTTCTGCCAGACTTAACATCATTAGTACTGGCAGACTTAACTACCAACAGACTTAATTCTGGTCTACCAGACTTAACTACTAAAACTACCAGAATTAACACTAAACAGACTTAAACATACTTAAATCTGTTTTACAAAATATAATTCCCAACAATCCTCCCCTAACTTGATCTTCACATGTGAACTTCAAGTTCTTTTGTCTTTCTTAAGGATCTTGGAATTATTGTTAAGCTGCATCTTTAAAATTTCCTCCTTATGTGTTCTGTGCAGCATTGGATCAACAACTCATTAGCACTCCATATTTTTTTTCATCATCTATGACTATTTGTACATCAAAACATAAAAGTTTCATAATATTCTCATCACTTCCAGGTGTGTGAACTTCTGTGAGAGGTGAATCATAAAAAATTTTAATGGATTTGATGTCTCTTTACCAATTAGCCATTACTATTGGAGTAGCCAATGTTTTGGTGTATAAGACCATGCTACATTGATAACCATATGATTTTTAGCAAACCAGCAGCTATCAATAGATTTGATTAGTCTTTACCAAAAGTTGTACCCTTTTGGACTAGTAATGGTTTTTCACTGCCTTTACTACAAGCCATGATCTTGTGGGCTAGCCAACTCTTCATCCACACAGATATGGTGAGTTGAGCACCATACAATTTTTGGCAAATTGTCAGCCATAAACGGATTTGAGATACCTTTACCAGAGCCGTTTGCTCATGGATTAGTCAGTTCTTGTGTGGTTTAGATATGGTGAACTAATAACCATTTGATGTGACAGTACAAAATAATTTCACCAAGTGAAACCCCTCAAAATCCATTTATTACATTTTTCAACTTATAAACACTATACTCAACAGCTTAAGAAAACTCTTTCAAACAAATTACCTTATTCTTCTTCTTTGGGCTCCTGTCTCTTCTTTAATCTGATCACATATTCTGGCTAACAATTGATCACATATCCTTTAGATAAGATTTTCAGCACCCACAGATTCTTTTTCATACTGAAGCTTTGAGAGTATCATTACTTGAAGCACCTCAGCACACAATGGATACTCCACTTCTGCAAACATGAACAGATCAACTCCACCTTTTGTGGACAAGTGATGAACATCACACATATCATAAAATTTCCATGACACACATGAATCTTGACATGGAAAATTCCAATATACATATGTAGGATCTGGTTCATACAATCTTTGAAATTTTGCCCAAAGTTCTTGCTCTTTTACATCTGACTTTTTAGTAATCTTGAGGTTCTGTTGAACCAGACTCCACAAAGTATCCAACTCTTGTCGATTATAAGATTTTATCAAATCTTCAAGATGATTATGGACATCAAACTTTCCATTGTATCTGATTACCTTCCAAGCTTTTCCAAATTTATCCCTATAAATCTCCCAATCGATTATTGGATCAAGATTCTTAACCATCACTTTCTTTAGATGTGACTATGTTTTTCTCCTCTTTTTGGAAGAATTTTCAAGAACATTGATATTAGTCACAGAATCTTGAGAGTGAATTGATACATCATTAATACCCTGTTCAGTCTGTAAGTTCAGGATATCTTCTTTTAATTCATTCACCTTAGCTCCCAAAATCAGCTTTGTCGAAGCAAGATCTTGTTCCAAGACTGAAACTCTGGAAGACAAAGTAGCACATAAGGCCAAGACATCATGAAGTTGCACATCATCCTTAGCACATCCTGCTGCAGAAACCATGATGACACAAAGAGTATAGATGATCGCGATTGACTCTGTTTGAAACCCGTATGAGAAACCAGAGTCATGATGAGAATATATACTGGTAGGGTTATAACTATCTTTGGAAAGAGAATAAGTTTAAAGTTGAGAAAGATAATTATTACCCCATAAAATATGGTAACATATTTAATGACCGGAATTAAGAACCAGACTTAACCATGAAGCTACCAGCTTTAACTACCAGAACTAAAATCCTATTAAGTCTGTTGACTAACTATACATACTATATATTTAACCTCCCCTTAAATGTAGCTATGGGTTTACCATACCAATGTTAACTACCAAGAAATTGAACCTAGGTCCATCAAATGTTTTGGTCAACAGGTCAGCCACATTATTGTCTGTATGAATCTTTTCCACCCTTATGAGACCCTTTTCAAAACAATCCCTTATAAAGTGATGCCTAATCTCTATGTGTTTGGGCTTAGAATGATAGACTGGGTTCTTAACAATACAGATAGTGCTTTCACTATTAATGTTGATTTTGGTGGTCATGAAGTTTATACATCTGATTTTGGATCCAAAGCAATTGACCACAGAAATGAGCAGCAGCTAGATATTCAGCTTCAGTTGTGGAGGTAGCCAGAATTGTCTGCTTCTTGCATTGCCAAGAAATCAACCTTCTGCCAAGAAATTGACAACCTCCTGTTGTGGATTTCCTATCCATACTAGCCCCAACATAATCACTATCAGAAAAAGCTTCCAGGTCAAAAGATGGCTCTATAGGATACCATAAGCCCTGATTGGGTTTGCCCTTAAGATATCTGAAAATCCTCTTCACAGCATGAAAATGTGAAGTCTTTGGAGTGACCTGAAAACGAGAACAAATACACACAACATACATAATATCAGGCCTAGAGGCTGTTAGGTACATCAAAGATCCAATCATGGATCGATACAATTTGACATCCACATCAGCAGCCTGCTCATCTTTTGTCAATGGCACCTTGGTCTTCATGGGTGTAACAGCAGATTTCACATTTACCAGACCAAATTTCTTTAACATATCACCAACATACTTGTCCTAAGAAATAAATAGCCCATCTGACTTCTGTTTGACCTGTAGTCCTAGAAAGAAGGTGAGCTCTCCCATAGAGCTCATTTGAAATCTGCTTTTCATCAAAGCCTCAAAATCTTCACACTAAGAACTCCTTGTAGAGCCAAAAATGATATCATCAACATACACCTGCACAAGCATGATATCCTTCTTGTCCTTTTTAATAAATAGAGTCTTGTCAATAGTGCCCCTTCTGTATCCATCCTGCTCAAGGAAGGTGGAAAGTGTAGCATACCAAGATCTGGGAGCTTGATGAAGTCCATACAATTCTTTGATGACTTTATAAACCCTCCTAGGATGAGCTGGATTAACAAAACCAAGAGGTTGAGCAACATAAACCTCCTCATCAATAGTGCCATATATAAATGCACTTTTAACATCCATTTGATAGACTATAAACCCCATATATGATGCATAGGCCAAAAATAACCTGATGGCTTCAAATCTAGCCATAGGAGCAAAAACCTCATCATAGTCTATCCCTTCCTCATGTCTATACACTTGGGCCACCAATCTAGCCTTATTTCTAACAACCACACCTCTTTCATATTTTTTATTTCAGATACCCCACTTTGTACCTATTACCTTAGCCCCATTAGGTAGATCTACAAGAACCCATACCTTCTGCAATTCAAATTGCAACAACTCTTCTTGCATGACTTCTATCCAACTTTCATCAGTTAAGGCTTTAGCAATAGTTAAGGGTTCCTCCTGAGATAAGAAGCAAGCAAACAGAAAATGTTGATAATCTTTGTGGTTGTTTCTTTGCTGCATCTGAATATAACCAATTAATGCATGAGGTCCAGAAAATTTTTGAACTTTGCTCCTTGTCTGAACTGCTGATGTAGGATCACCATGTATATTAGCTTTAGGATGATCTTTGTAATTCCTAAGAGTAGGAGTGGAACTGGCATTAATCTCAAGAGACAAATTGTTGAAGTCAGTTACCACACCATTTTCATCATAAGAAGCTTCCTCAAAAATTCCTTCAGTAGGTTGATCATAAACATTCAGTTCTGGCATTGCTGATTCATAGCAATCATTATCAACATTTCCAGACGTAGCAGATGCACTACCAGTATTATTGAAGTTAGTACTGGTGGGCATAACATTAGGTACTGATGAATTAGACTTGCCAGAATTAACATATCCATTACCAGTATTAATTGTATTAATACTGGTAGCCTTGAAAGTAGGTTCTGGTCCTAGATGCTTTACAACAATAGCATCTAAATCTCTTTTGAATGCCAGAATGGCATCTGAATCACCAGTTGGGATGCTTGACTGCTGGACTATTGTAGACATAACCATTTGCTCCTCTTCCTCCTCAGAAGCTTGAGATCCAATATCTGCATTGTTAGTGTCTTCAGAGGACCTTGCATTTTTGTTAGCTTGATTTTCTAGAGACACATGAATATAGTTCATAGAATCAGATAGATAGTCAATGTCAAACATCCATCTATATCCCATTCCCTTTACATTTGGCTTTTCCTCAAGAAAATTAACATGCAGAGTTACTTCTACTCTCTTAGTCACTAAATTATATACCCTATAGGCCTTACTATTTAGTGAATACCCAACTAAGAAACCCTCATCTGATTTACCAACAAATTTCCCAAGCGCACTAAGGGTATCAAGAATTGTAACATGGCACCCAAAAGGTCTTATGTGACTAACAATAGGCTTATACCCAAAAAGAAGCTCATAGGGAGTCTTGAGTTGAGGTTTGGTAACTCTTACTCTATTGAATATATATAAAGCACAGCTAACTGCTTCAGCCCAAAAGGTAGTAGGCAAGAGTGAGTCAGCTAAATAGGTTCTAGCTGCCTTAATAAGGGTTCTGTTCATTCTTTCAGTAACTCCATTCTGCTGAGGAGTCTTAGCACTACTGTATTCCTGCTTTATCCCTTTGTCCCCACAGAATTCAAGCATATTTATATTCTTAAATTCAGTGCCATTATCTGATCTAATAATCTTAACCTTATGGTCAAGTAGGTTCTCTATCTACCTAATGAATGTCTGAAGGATAACATAAGTCTCATCGTTGGTAGATAAAAAGAAAACCCAACAGTACTTGGTACAATCATCAGTAATGACAAGGCAAAAGGATGCATGATTTATACTTTTAACAGAGGTTGGTCCAAAAAGGTCAATATGCAAGGTGTGCAATGAGGCAGTAACAGCTCTTTCTAACTTGGCCTTGCATGATGCACTGTGTTACTTTCCCTTATGACAAGCAACACAGGAATGGTCATTTTTGAAAACCTTGGAAGGTAGACTGATGAGTGTCTAAATACTCATCATTTTTGTACTGTTTAAACTGCAAAAACATCTGAAAACACTCAGAAATACATCAAAATGATAAAAATATCACAAATAAGTGTTTTATGTGTTTTAAATGCAAAAATATCAAAATCTGGTGAAAAACGTATCAAATTTGCATAATTGGCAGTTTTAGTCCCCCAAGTTTCAAAAGTTGTCAAAAATAGTCCCTGGTAAATCTAAATAAAGAGAAATGTTATTCAAGGTCCCTGAAATATTCTAATTTGTCAAAAATGGTCCTTGAATAAATCTTTTGTAAAATGGCAGAAAAAGTCCCTGAACTTTGAAATTTGGCAAGTTTAGCCCCTGGAAAATTGGAAAATGACAGAATTGGTCCCTGTACTTTTGAAGGTTGTCAGTTTTAGTCCTTGAAACAACTTTGGAAAAATGGCAAGATAGTCCTTCAAGAATTGGAAAATTACACTTTGGTCCTTGTCATATTAAACTATGCCTAGCCTTGTCAAATCTGATTTGAACCCCTGCTATACACCTTTTTGACCCCCCTGTCACAAACTATTTTGGACTGCCAGGTCAAACAAGCAGTCAAACCTCCACCTGTTCCCTCCCAACCTCATCCTTCTTCCACCTGTGCCTGCAATTCCCTGCTAACACACTACCCTCCTCACCCTTATCTCTTCCACACCTTATCCCCTACCCATCATCAACCCTACTTATCAACCCCCCCCCTAGTTGCTGTCAGAAGACCCAAAGGTCAAAATCCAGAGTTTCCCGCCAAAATCATAAAACTGCTAAAACACTCAATACTCAACCATTGGTCAAATGGGGAGGTGGGATATGCTCTAAAAGACACGTGGAAGCTTCTGGGAGCTATAAAAGAAAGGAAGAAAGAGTAGAAGACGAGTAGTTAGTTTTTGTAAAAATTCCTTTATGTCGTTTTTAGTTTACAGGTGTTAGTTTTTCCTTTAGTCTTGAATTTTATTTGTATCTGTTAGTTTTAAAAGGTTCTTGAGTCTGTTAAGCTTATTATCAGTTTGTACTCTCAATTTTCATTTCCTTTGTATCTCATTCAGTTAATGAAAATGCAGTTTTTATTCAAGTATCAATCTCAATTCCTTTTTTATGTTTAATGATTTCTTATGAGCTTATTGAGTAATTGAAAACTTAATTTTAGTTGGCTTAACTCATGTTTTCAGTGTAAGCTTATTGAGTAAAAGAAGAGAAAATGAGTTTCCTAAATTTTTGCATAGTAGTTTTAGTTTAATTTTGGTCAGGTTGAAAATTTATAAAAATAAAAATCACAAGTTTGCTAGCTTATTTATCTGTGGTTAAAAAGAAAAAATTCAAAAAATTAGTTTACTAGGGCTGCTAACTGGGTAAAGTGGGTCATCTGGGCCTTTTTGAATGTCCTGTGCAGGGGTATGTTGTCCAATCCAGCATTTTTCTTAGCTTGTCAATAAGCTGCATACAGCTTATTAGAGGTATTATAAAAGGGTCTAAAGGTAGTTGGAGTAATGGGCTGCTGGTGCCTAGAAGCTCAAGTGGTGATTCACATTGTAGCTATTTCTAGATAAGCTTCTATTTGCTTGACATCTTGTGAGTTTCATTTGTTCTCAGTTTCAATCCAGTGATACATGAATGTTATTGTTGCTAGTTAAGTATTATTTGTTTTTATTTTGATTTATAGATAATCTGTTTTACCAATTCTAGATATGTTTCCTCATTAGTTCAATACTTGAATATTTTCTGTGTGAATCTGCAGTTATAGATCAGGTAGATTTAAGAGTTGATTGGTTATCTTGTTTGACTAATCTAGGTGCAGTTTAGAAGTTTTGAATCTGTATAAAGGATGGTGGAAATTCATATCAGTGATTTGGGTAATTTTGCATCTCAAACCAGTGTTTGGTATATGCCCTGTTGTGGTGATCTAGTGCTTAGCTGTAGTTAGAATTGATAGGGGTAATCTCATTTAGTCTAGTTAAATCCATTTCAGTCAATAACTTGAGTCTGCACAGGCCCTAAGTCAACATCACTTTATAACCTATTTAATCAGTTAACTGTTTAAGATTTATAAGTTCAAAGGCTTGTTTTGTGTTCAAAATCTATAGACTTAGCTTGTTGTAACTTCATTTCATCATAACAAATCATGACCAGTCCTTAAATCATGATCAAAGTTCCATTTAGTCAAACTTTATGTTTTGTCAAAAAGTCAAAAATCTTGAAAAACTCAGTTTTGGCTCAAATGAGAAGAATTTTCATGGATTCATTTCTAGGTAAATTTTAGTGAAACTTGTGGATTTTAAAACTTCAATAGGTCTATTTACTTATCATCATTTTAGTACATTTTTGTTAATTTTTTATAAGGCTCAAAATGGCTTGTTAATCAGGGCTTATATGCCCTGTGCTCTCAACTCAGTTAACACTGAGAGTTCTCAGTAAATTGCAGAGCTTAGTACAAGCTCATTAGAGCTCCTCAAGGTCTGTCCTTGGGTTTATTGATAGCCACCCAGGTCTTGTACAAGTTCCAAGTTCCTTTCTTAAGTCTTAGCTTATTGAGTGGCTTGTGTTTGAGCCCAAACTTGGTACCCTCATAGCTGATTTAGCACATATGCTCAAAACCTCAAATCTTGGTAGCTTGTAAACTCAAAGGTTTTGGCTTGTTGATTCTTGTTACTTTTGAGTTCCTTTAGCATATCCAAGCTTCTGTTTCAGTGTGGTGGACATTTGGTAGCTTTTGGCTTATCAAAGTGCTTATTTTTAAGCACTTCCCACATCAGTTGCTTATTCCTCCACACATGCACCTGTTTTTCTATTTTTCCTTTATTCCTAATAATATTTTAGAGTTTTCCTGAAATTTTCAGATTTTTCCAAGCTTGTTTGCTATTTTTCTTTATTTTAATTAGTTTTTAAGCATTTTTAAATAGCATTTAATACAAAAAATTAAGAAAAGCTTCAAAAAAATAATTTTTCAATTTTATTAAGTTAAGATAAATATAAAAAGCCAAAAAAGTATTTTTTCATATTTTTCTTAGTTAAATTTGTATTTTTAAATATTTTAATTAGTTTTTAATAGTTTAAAATTCATAATAAATAGAAAAATAATCATAAAAATACAAAAATAGTTTTGAAAATTCTAGTTTGATATTTTAGACTTTTCCATTTTATAATTTTATTTTTCTAGCTTTATTTCCTATTTTCTTGCATTTTAGGTAATTATTAAATAGTTAAAAATAGTTTTTAATTAATAATAATTAATTAAATAGTTATAAAAATAATTTTATTTTTCTATAAATTTTCTTTTATCATTAGGATTGTAAAAATGTATTTTTCATATTTTTAGGATTTATATTGTATAAGTTTCACGTTTTTATTTGTACGTTTACGTAATTTTGTTTTAAAACGTAAGTTTTAGGTTTTAAACGTTCATCATTTTAAATATAGTGATAGCGTTTATTTAATAGATTTTATCTTTTTTAAACTTTCTTTAATTTGCATTTAAGCCCCTGTAGTTTATGGCTTTTTCCTTAGTTATAATCATATCACAATCCCTTTTTCCCGTTCAAATCTCCCGATCACTACACGTCTGACTATTCTCGCACAGCTCGTTGGGACTTAACGACCTGGGGAAACACTATACTCTCCTGATCTTCATTGCATTCGTGCTTGAGCTGTTTTAAGTTTGTTACGGTCTGTCATTCACAAGTGGCGGACTTGCGTGATAAAACTTGACGGTTTTGCGCGGATCATAGACCTCTAACAAGGTTTTCCTTCACAAGTTTATTTAGATTCTTAAATTTTTATGACCTAACCTTCTATGCCATAATTTAGACTCATCAATAGTGGCCTTTGCAATCAAACAGGCAAAACCTTTAGCAGGTTCAAGTGTCTTCTTATCAAAATTGTACATGTTGTGTTGTCTTGGGACCCTAAGAAGAATCTGATTTTCATCAGGCATCTTAAAGTCTGAAGTCAACACAAAACATTCAGTTTCAGTAAAAAGAACCTTATGCTGCTTATCACAGATTTATGATATTGAAAACAAATTAAAATGGTCCAGTTCTTTTACAAAGGACACACTATCAGACTCTAATTTACCAACCTTTATTCTACCTTTTTCTTTGATGTAGCCTTTGCTACCTCCAAAAGTAACCGAACCACCTTTGATATCTTCAAATTCATCCAAGTAGTCCTTGTTAGCAGTCATATGCCCAGAACATCCACTGTCAAAGATTCCTCTATCTCCCATGTTCAAATAAGGATGTTCCTGCACAGAAAAGAGAAATTAGTTTCTCTTAGGGACCCAGGTCTGTAGAGGCTTGGGTCTACCTTGTGGAACTTTAAATTTGTCAGCATTAAAAGAAACTGGTCCACCATTATACTTGAAGTTTGGTTTGGTCTGTCTCCAAGTATAACCTGCCAAGGGCTTAACATCAGTCCCCCAATTACCCCTTGCAGCATAAGATTAAAACATTTGAGCTACATTTTGAGTCATTGGTCTTCTTATAGGTAAGTGAGAACCATAATGAAGTCTATGATTAAACTGGTTCACCTGTGGTTTTCTAAACTTAGGACTGGGTGAAGGACTGGTAGGTTTTGATTTAGCATTCATATACCTAGAATTAACTGTAGCTTGGCCAGGCTTAACATGACCAATATTAACTCTAAACATATTACCAATATTAAAATTTTGCCTACCAGTACTAACTTGTACACCAGTACCCACCCTTGGTCTAACAGAATTAACATAAGTACTACCATTATTAACAGGTACTGGTCCTGTGACAAACTTATTAGTATGGTTAATCCTGTTCACATTATTCCACACTGGTTTAACAGAAATATTTTCAGTGTGTACAACCATTTTCTTTCTTAACTCAGCCTCCTTAGCCATTCTTTTCTCATGATAGTCACAATATCTAATTAAATGACTTAGGCCTCCACATACAAAACAACTCTTTTTAGTGAAAGAGTATCCATCCCCAAACTCTCTCTTGCATTAACCCATTCCAGTCTTTTCTGTCAATCTTAGGTGTCTCAGTTTTAGTCTGTTGCCTAGGAGTTTGGACACAACTAGGTTTAACTGTTTCTGGTTTAGACCAAAAAATAACAGGCTCAGTTTGTTTTGGCACATAAGTCTCACTATTTAAAACTGGTTTAGAGATCCTTATGGGTTCAGACTTAAGTTCTAGAGAACATTCAGAGATACTTCCAGTTGGTCCTTCATTGTCATTAGATTGACCAGAAGAATACTCACTAGTCTTATCTTCTGAGACACTGGTTTCAGAACTTTTCTCACAGAATCCTTTACTGTAATTAGATTGACAGTTAGTGAATTCAATGGAATAGTCTTGAGAAGCAACAATTTCAGGGTTCTTCCATTTGTTATAATCAAATAGGGACTCATCATATTCTTTTTCAGGTTTAGGAGTATAATCATCATTAATTGGTGGTGAAACTCCCTTGTTGTTGTTAGTTTTAGCAAATCTATGATATATAGATTTACCTTCAAAGTCACCTTTTGAATTAAAAAAAACATTTTCCATCACCTCTTCCTCATATCCTAAAACCTCTTTATCTAATTTTATCCCATACCTTAAACCAATTTTACTTGTTGAGATCATGCCTGAATTGACTAGCCTCCATAGTTTTTTATTACTATTTTGCGATGAGTCAACTATCTTTTGCAACTCTTCTTTATCTTTAACTGTCTTCATTCTAATTCTTCTATATTTTCTAAGCTTCTCATCTTTTTCAAATATTTCATTACCTTGGAAAGTAAGCTTTTCATTTAGAGATGCATTTTGTTTTTGAAGAGTATTTACTTGTTTTTCTAATGTTTTAACAACATTTTCATAAGCAAGTAATTTAACTTCTTGATCACCTAATTGAACCATCTGTTCATCACAAAAGATTGCAGTTTATTGTATGAATCAGTGCAAAATTTTGAGCATAAAGTTACCTTACTGCTGGAGCTTATGGCCATGAGAGCATGATTGACTTATGTCCCCTTAGTAGGATGCTCTCCCCAGTTAATCACACCAGCTTCCAAAGTCAGCAATCCCATCTGAGTCTTATCTTCCTTCTCAGCATGCCTAGGTTAGAATGAACCCCTCTTCTTTTCTTCATTGGCCTCCTTTACAGTACATTCCTTTGCAAAGTGACCTCTTTCTTGACACCTGTAGCACTTAAGCTTTGACTTGTCAAACCCTACTGGTCTCTTTCCATCAAAACGGACTTGCCTACCCGTCTTCTTGAAGAATTTCTTCATCCTTAAGGCAATCATGGCACACTGCTAGTTCATATCCATTTCCTCCATCTCCTCATCTTCAATCTGATCCAAGTCTTCATTTAAAATGTTTTCAGATTGATTAGAAAATAATGAGTAGATGATCTTATTAGCAAAACCAGCAGCCCCATCCTTTTCCTTTACACCAGAAGAAACTGTATAGCTACCAGAACTAAAACCACTACCAGACTTAACTTTGGTTTTAGTGCTCTTACCTTGAGAGACAAAAGCAACATTGTTGTCACTTGAAGAAGCCTTTGAACTCCCCTTGATGTCTTGTTCATAAACTCTAAGATTATTATACAAGTCATCTATTGACAGAGTGTCAATATCTTCCTTAGTTCTCATGATCATTGCAAGGTTTGACCATTCATTGGGCAATGATATGAGAAACTTCATATTTGCATCTTCATTAGACACTTCAAATCCATGTGCTTCTAACTGTGATAGGAGTTGTTGGAATCTGTCATAGCCTTTCTCCAGGCCTTCAGAACTGCTAATGGCAAACGCTTCAAACTATTGTTTATAAACAGCTTTTTGCATTTTCTTGTAGTTAGCGTTTCCTCCAAATCTGGTTCTAATAGCCTCCCATATCTCCTTAGCATCATCCATACTGTGGAACCTTCTGAAATGTTCCTTTGGTATAGCCAACAATAAGAGAGTTCTTGCCTTTCTTTCTTTCTCTACAACAAGTATGTCTGCAACAGAGATTGGTGGAAGAATCATGACTATGCCATCTTTACCTTTGGAAATTCTCTTCTTTGAATTCCCATTCTGGATCACTTTCCAGACCTCATTATCTACATATTCCAGATAATGTTCCATCTCTATTTCCCAGATGTCGTACTCTTCCTTTTTCAGAATAGGAAGTTCGAGGTTGGAGATAGTTGTTGTTGCAGGAATTTGTTGTTGTTGTTTCTGTTGTTGTTTCTTAGATCCTGCTTCTGATGCTTCAGTTTCATGGTCAGTAGCCTCTTCATCACTAAGATGATTTGAGAAATCATCATGATGAGACATTCTTTAGGATTTTTTAGTAAGATGAGTATTGTTAGTGAGTTTTGTTTCTTCAATTCAAAGTCCTTCAACAGGCTCTGATACCACTTGTAGGTTCAAAAGTTTATGGATCTAAGTAGCCTTGAATGAATAATAGTAAACTTGAATAAATCCAAATTACTATATGAAGAACTCTTTGCAAAAGCTTAATGTGTTAATTCGGAATCTTAACACAAAAAGTATGAAGAACACAAGAATAACTAACTTCGTATTTTCTATTAATTTGCTCAAAGGCTAATGCTTACAACTCGTACTTTAACCTAACACCTTAGGGATCCTTTTATACACCAAGGAAACCCTAATTGACTAACAAACTTATAGAAGGGTAAAGATATCTTTTCCTAAGATATCTCTATGCGTACATATCTATTCCTAATATTAATCTAACAAACTATTCATAAACAGACTTAACTAACGACTATTTGTTCTGCCAGACTTAGCATCATTAGTACTGGCAGACTTAACTACCAACAGAATTAATTCTAGTCTACCAGACTTAACTACTAAAGCTACCAGAATTAACACTAAACAAACTTAAACATACTTAAATCTGTTAATTAGCATTTATGTAATTTATCAACTATTTGCTGATTTTGTTAAAACATGTAAGAAGAGAATTACACCATCAGCTATTACTGAAGGGGAAAGGGGTTTGAGCAAACGAAATGGTGTTATCTAACTGAGGTTATTCCATTCTTTGAACTAGTCAAAGAACATTTTGAGAGCATTCAAAAGGCTCTAGAAACGGAAGTCAAAGAAATGAAATATGTGTTTAAAGATATGGAAAACATGGTTAAACAAAATGCGATAGAGCTTAAAACTTATGAGATTGAGTGGAAGAATATTCACATCACCAATGATAAGTTGATTGCTAGATGTATTTCTCAGGATGTGTATTATACTGCCACTGATTCTACTTTAACTGCCTCTCAATTTCATAATTTGTCATTTGCATTTAAAGTTTTCCAGGTTCGTGTCAATGAGCTTGAAGCCTAGAACTTAAGATTGCATGAGAAATTCCAAAACGATAATCATGATAACATGGTCAGGAATTTGTCTAAATTAGAGGTTGAGAATCTTAATTTACAATTAAAATATCAACATCTAGAAGAAAGAATTAAAACTTCAAATGCCAAGACATCTTTGGATGCTCCTGAATTTGATGCATATTTTGAAATAAGCAATCGAGATGAACAGATTCAAGCTCATTGTAATACGATCCAAAAATTGAAACATCAAATTTCTCAATTGAAAGGAAATTTGTACTACTAGGTACAACATGACCTTCGTTGTGTTTCACATACTGCTCATATGGGATAACATTGCTATTTCCCATATTTGCCGTATCTGACTCAACAACTTCTGTCTGTTGTACTTTGTTGGGAATATTTTGTTTATCAATCACATCGTATAATTTGAGTACCTTAGATACGACGTCATCCTAAGTATTTGACATGATATAAATGTGCACGGGATTTTACAAATCTATGATTTAAATTGAGAAATGGAATCTTTCGCGGGATTTTATAAAATCAAGAAGAAACCGTGAGCCAATGATAATTGATATGTGTTATGATAAATGTTGGATCGGTACAATGATTAGTGATTGTGTGTTAAATGTGATGATCGTTTGATAGACTAGGTGATATGTTGTTTAGTTGTGATTTGGTTTAATTGATGCACATTGTTATAGTGAAATTTTGGTCTAAAACTTAAAAACGTCGATAACTTCCTTTCAGAGGGGATTTGGGCCTCGAAAAATTTGTTACATAACTTTGTGGTGTAACCTCACAATATTCAGGCTGTTTCGGTCATTTTGATAGGTATTTTGCTGAAAACGAAGTTACGGTTCAAAAGTTATGGCCGTTTGAAGTTTTGACGTAAAAAGTCAACTTTCAAATGCAAAAAGTCAACAAAAGCAGTGAAGAAGCTTTAGCAAAACGCAATTAATGCTTGAGACAAAACGTAATCTTCTTGGAAAACCGCAATGATCAAAATGCAAGTTCTTCAGAGGCAAATCGTAGTACCAAAACGCAATGTCTCAAAACGCAACACCCCAAAATGCAGCTTTAGCCAAAACGCAGACTTGGTCAAAACGCAGAAATCTCAAAACACAGGCTTGATCAAAACACAGGACCAAATCGCAGTCTTTAGCAAAACGCAGAACCCTCAAAACGCAGAGACCAAATCACAATATCTTGAGTCAAATCGCAGGACTTCAAAACGCAAACCCATTCGGCTGGAGTGTTTTGGTCAGGTGAAATTTTCACCAGCCGATCGGCTGGTAGCTCAAGCCGAACGGCTGGTAGCTACGTAGTTTATTTTTAAATTTTTTTAATTTTTGAATTTAGCCTATGTGTTTAGTGTTTCTGATTGTTTTAACTTGTTTTGATTTAATTTTTTAGTATATTTTGATTATGACTAACCCATAACACTAATGATTGGAATTTTTGTGTTTTATTGGTTGTGTTATAGTTGTTAGTTGTTTTAAATAGCATGGAGAATTTAAGAGAAGTTTTGGAGTATTTGAGGAATTTGGATCAAATGTTTAAAGATACCGGAGATTCCTTGGAGAAGTTAGGGAGTATGATAGAGAAAGGAAAGATGGATTTGGAGAAATTAGAAGAAGTTGGAGAAAATCAAGTTAGAGCGCCAAAGGAGAATAAGGTTGTGGTTTTTACCCAAGCTCCTCTAACAAAGTATGATTCACCATTTATGAGATTCACTACGCCGTGTAGCGTTGAAGGTGTTAGGGATTGGGACGCGCAATTGAATATGGCATATGGAGACAACTTTATTACCGATGGGGTGCTTTACGCTTGATTATGAAGGATATGGAAGAAAGATAGTGAAAAATGTGCTAGTTGACATTCATGGGCACATTTTTAAGGTAGATTTTGTTGTGGTTTAGTATGGGAATGCGGATGACACGGATGTTTGTTTTGGAAGAAATTTTCTTGTGACTACTAAGTATAAGCTTGATCTTACACTTGGGGAAATGAGGATAGATATTACCGAATTGGAAGAAGAGAAAGACGTGGGGGTTATGTGCATGGAACTTTGTGATGATATGGAAGATGTGGTAGATGATTTGTCAAGATAGGAAAGGATAGTAGGAAGAAAACCACTCTCAACAAGTTGAGCCAACCTTCAACTTCTAAGAATGAAGAATCTACACAATCACCACCCTCTTCTCCACCAACCTTTACACCTTTGACCCAAGAGCAAAAAGAAGCCATTTTGGAAAATTTGGAGCAAACATTTTATGAGCTTAGGGAGCAAAATCCCGTGATTGAGGTGTTGAATAATTATATGTCTTACCGCAAGAAGTAAGACGCGATTATGATGGCAAGGTCTAAGCTAAAAGACAAAGATTTTGATGAGGAGGAAAGAAAGAGAATTATTGAAAATTGATTGCCAAAGAAGATGGGCGATCCGAGAAACTTTGTGTTGCCAATTAAAGTGAATGGTGCAACTCTAATGTACGCATTGGCCGACCACGGTTAGAGCATAAGTGTGATGCCCTACCCTTTATACAACAAGTTAGGACTTAGTAACCCTCAACCAGACTAATCCAAACTTACTATGGCCGATAACTCGCAAGCTAAGGCTATGGGTGAAGTGAATAATGTTTTAGTACAAATTGGGTACCAAGCTTTTCTAGCTGACTTTTTGGTACTAGACATTCCGGTTGACAAGGACCTACCACTCTTGTTAGGTAGGCCGTTTCTAAGGATTTGTGGAGCTATTATTGACATGGGTCATGGTACGATGACCATATATGATGGAATTTTGAAACACACTTATTACCCGAAACCGAGGGTAAAGATGGTGAAAGAGATACATAAGTAGGATGAAGAGGAAGAATACTTGGGTTGTTTCGAAGTAAGTAGAGATGAGGAAAGAAGACCTAAATATGGGCCAGTTACTCCAAATTTCTTTGATATCGAAGACGAAATGGAAAGAGCTCTAGCGATGGAGGCTTCCTTTAACCCGTTTAAAAATATTTTTGTGTTTAAAAACCTTACAAATTTCCTTGGATCATTGCCCGTCCAACTCAAGATTTTGGAATGGGGGCCCGACGGTTCAAGAACTTACAAGAAGGAAGACTGAGATGGAGAATGACATGTTAAGTTCGATATTGTGTGCCTAAGTGGAAGAAATTTTGCTAGAAGGTTCAAAACACAAAAGAAAAATCGGAAATTATCCGGAAAGATTCAAAGTGAGGATATTCTCAAGCAAGAGTATTTTCAAGGATGAGGAAAATTGACAAATTGAAGAATAAAGCACAAGTTTGTGCTAGTTGTTTGTTTGTTTCTTTTATTTTAAGTTATTGCATTTTGGTTATTTCTTTTTAAGTTTATATTTTGAGGGTTATGATTACTAAGTTGATGTTTTTAGTTTGAGATCTTAGTTTAGTTTTGGTTTTAGTTTGTAGAAATAGATTTGGAGAATTTGGTAAACCAAGTGTGGTGTGGAAAATTTACATTAAATGTACTTTTGAAGTAAAAACTCATTTTTACTTGCTTCACAAACACAACAAAATTTTGTAGACAAGAAAAATTGAATTTTTGAAAAATCACGAAACCGAATCGGTTGGGACATTGAGCTGATCGGTTGGAGTTTCATATATATACTCAAAATTTCAAATATCACAAGAAACACACACATACACACACCAAATCCACCAAATTGGGTCCAAGAAATTTGACACTAGGTGTTAATTGGAAGTTACAAGAGTGTTTGGAGATCATCCATAGCTCCCAAACAAGTAAGTAACATCATCAATTTGGTTCAATTAAGTTTTAATTCGGATTTATTAAATTAGGTCATGAATTAGGGATTTTTGATAAACTTCGAATTAAGATTCAGTCTTTTAGGAATAATTGGGTAATTGATAGTGGAATACACTGAAAAAGACTTACGATGATTGATTCAATCTTGGAAGAGAATTAATTGATTGAATTTTCAGATTCAATTAGGTCAAAATTTTGAATTAAATTGGTTTGCAATTGTGGATTCCCAGATGTTATAGGATTATTTCTCAGTGATTTTAGGATACTAGATTGTTGATTAGAGCACCAATTCAGGAATTGATTTGAAAATTATTTTGTGTTCTAGGAATAATGAAGAAATCATGTGGAGATGTTTTGGATTGTTATAAGATATAAAAATCAACATTAGGATTCAAATGGAGATTAGGAGTGGAATAGAATTGATAGGAATCAAGCGAGGAGTCGACAAGAAGGCTTTTCCTTCTGCAGAATGCACAACCGATTCGGCTACGATTGCAGCCCGATCAGTTGGTAAGGTTCTGTGGTCTAGCCGATCGGTTGGAGGCCAAGACCGATCGGCTACAAAATTCTGTGAACGAAATTTGCAGTTTTGAAACTTGACTCTCGGGACTTATATAATGTGTAGCGTTGGTTCTAATACTCTTATATTAACATATATTTGTGATTTCTACAGAGAATTTTTGTAGGTTCTTCTAGTTCGACACCAATTCCAAAAAACCCGATCGTAGAATTTTTTTGCCAAAGGAATGCTAGGAAGAAAGTTACCTTTAATATGCAACCGGTGACTAATGAGAACCTGAAATTCAGTAAGTTTTCAAAAGAAGAAAAGAACGCATTTAGGGAATGTCTTTCCAAGTTGCATGTTAGAACAATTTTTGTTCCACGTCTAATTAATTGGGATTTGTTTACGGATTATGAGTGTAAGGATCAGTTGAGGGGAATGATGAAGATGTCTTACATTTGTGATGATGGAGATATTTTTGAAGATTTTTCTTGGGAAAGAGCTTTTCGCATGTATGAAAATGTGTATCAAGAATGGTGTTTGGAATTCTTTTCAACTATGTATTTTGAAAAGAAAGTGAATGTGAACAACATCATGCAGGAGATTTGTGTTTGGTTTAGGTTGTGTGGAAGAGAGCATGCGTACACTTTGCCAAATTTTGCAGTAGCTCTTGGTTTGTATGAGCAACATGAAATTGAGCATAGGTTGTTTGAGGTTCATTTCCTTAGACTCAAGAGGTTTGAAAAATATTATCCAAGTGTTCCAGCCTATTTCAATCGAGTTGGAGATACCAGGTGTGCAAGGAGAAATTCATCAGCTCTTAGGAACCCGTTGATGAATATTCTTCACAATTTTATAGTATTGGGGACATTCTGTAGGAAGGGTAGTAGAGATAAATGCCAAAAACCTGATTGTGGTTGATTAAATTGTTGGAGGATTCTAAGGATGGTAATGCGGCTTGGCTTATAGCCGAGTATCTTTCTAGGAGTGCACCGGGAATCAAAGACAAGAGTGATATTTGTGGAGGTCATTATGTGACTAGGTTGGCAAAGAATCTTGGTTATTTTTATGAAGATGAGTTAGAAAAGTATTCTAATCCAGAGTTGAGTGACATGGGATGATAATGGGTTTGGAAAAGTTTTAGATAGGAAGAATAAGACGTTGGGACTGTTGACTCAACCAACACCACCACCACCTACGGGAAATGTGCACAGTGGTATGTCAAGTAGTTTTGACTTGGGATGGGGTGATTGGAACCGTGAGTTGAACGATATTAAGCATAGGGATGTTTGGAGAGATTTGATGATGATGAGGAACAAATATGTGAATGATTATTCGATTTTGTTTCTCCAACACATGGCACAAGAAGCAAATTATGAGATGTCTCCCTACAACCCACCTAATGTTCCGTCATATCCTTTCCCTTATACTCCTTACCCTGGTCCATATCCTAGGTATGCACCTTTCCCCAAATCAACACCAATGTATGGTAGAGTTCCTGAGGTTGGAGAATCGAGTTACGTGTGCGTGGTTCATCATCTGGAGTTGGGCAGAAGAAGAAAAGGAGAGTTTATCCAGTTTTCAAGGAGGGTGATAACTGCGAGACATAGGAAAGTGAGGAAGAAAAAGAGATGAGTGACGACGATGCATGATCAGGATGATCATGAGTTGATTGTGGTTTGATAAAAAAAAATAGTTATGTGTGTTGAATGCTTTCTATTTCTACTTTCTTAATTCTTTAGGATTAATACCGTACTTTAACTTTGGTTTGTTTGTTTTTAATAATCTTCGTAGGTTTGTTTTAGTTTAGTTTAGTTTAGTTTAGTTTTGTTTTGTTTGTTTCGTATATTTTGCAGTTTTTGCAGGGTTGATGTGCAGAAAGCTTATTGTTGATCAATACTCGGAGTCGAAGATCTCATTCGCTAATCTGTGCCAAATATGCATATTGCGTTTTTACCTCGGTAGTACCTTTTTAACTAAAATTTTCCCATTTACTTTACTTTGAAGCTCATTTTTATTACATTGAGGACAATGCAAAACTTAAGTATGGGGGAAGGAAGAAAAAAGAAAAAATGGTTTAATTTTTAATTTTTTATTTTTAGGTAATTTTTAGAGTCAAGTAACTAGATTCATTCTCCCTTGATTATCTAGTTGTTTTCACACGTTATGTAATATATATTTAAAAACAACTTGATTGTTTCATTGGTAAAAAGAGGCTATTGAATTTTTTTGGAACTTAATCAAACTATGAAGCAATTTCTTTCTTGATTCGATAACATTTACTAGTGCATGTTATAGCCCTTTTCACTTTAATTGTGGGGATTTAAGACTTTTTGTATAAAGCATATCTTTATGCTATATATTTGCTATGAGTGTGCGGGTGATTATGTTGATTCTAGAAATTGTACTTGTTATGCATTACAGTTAAAATCACTTTTGGGTGATAAAACTATATTCAAGTGATCAGAGGTAACTTTAGGATTTACACCAAATGGTCATCCGTTTACAAAAATAATTTTTGCTAATCGCATTGGTTAGTTAACATTTTATTTGGAACCCATTTTTTAGCGTTTAACCTTAACGCTAGACACCCTTAGTTCAACCTTCTGAGCCATTCTTTTCTATTTGATTAAATCCAAATAAAAAATAAAAAATAAAAATAAAAAAGACACATTTTACACCTTAGCCCTACCCTTGTCAATGTCTAATCGGTTGGTTGCTAGTTGCTTGGTATGATTGGATTGTTTTTGAGGATTATGAGTTAGCCGCACTTTGTCAATAGTTTTTGCCATTCCGACAAAGATGAAGATTGCAGCTTCTTATTTGTATTTTTGTGGTGTGTGCTTATACGAAGTGTGGGAGAGATGTGATGTATAAAAAAATGTGTGATGACAATTATAGACAATGTGATATATTATTATGTAGATGAAGGATGAGGAAGTACGTTTGAGATATCGATTAGCCAATGTGCTAAGACGTGATATATATTATATATTTGATCAATATTCGAAGAGGAGAAGATTGTAACTATAATCATTTTCGGGTTTGCGGATTGTTCGATAACTAGCAACATGGGTTATTAGACTTTTCTTAATTTTTCTTTAACACTAATTTCATAACTATTCCCATGCCTTATCCATTTCCTTTTGTCTTTGAGAAAATATGAAGTGCATGAATATTTTAGTGACCATCCGGTTCTTGAAGGATCGAATGACACACCAACGATCTAGTGCATACTTTTGGTGACCATCCGTTATGCGAATAACGCGCTAGCGATCCGAGGTATACTCTAGTGACTATCCGTTGTTTGACTTAATCAAGAATTCGCTCTAGCGATCTATTCTGTTCTTGTATGTAATGTTTGAGCATAAGCCTAGTTAATCCTTTATGCCTAAACCTAAATAAAAGACCTCTTTGATGAATTTATTTATTTGTTTTGATACTTGTACAAGCCTATGGTAAGAAACATGAATCATGACTAGACGATGAGTGATTTACATATACCAACCAATCTACATTTGAGTGTTGAGAGAATTCCTAAAATCATTCGTGAGGTGCTTTGGTATGTTATCTAGATCAAGAGTAATTTGTTTATGTTTCAGGAATTTTCGATCATGAAATGCAAATTAACAATTATTTCTTTAGAATGATTGTTAGATTTTAGGAATCACGATATCGAGACAACTGAAATCAATTTTTCTAAATGCTAGACTTGCTCGAGGGCAAGCATAACTTAAGTGTGGGGGAATTTGATAACGCTCAGAATGAGCATGTTTTTAGTTGCGTTATCATTAGTTTTGTGCATCTTGTTTGGTTATATTTATATGATTTTGTTACTTAATCGTGAAAAAGTGTATATTCAAGTGAATGTAGCCAAATACAGGTAAAGATGTTAAAAAGAAGAAGAATTGGAGTAATTATGCACATTTGGAGATTTCTGTGATTGAAGCAAAGATTGAAACCACGCAAGGACTCAGTGATTTGAAAGTATCAAGCTTTCCTGGATTCTTTATCTAGAAAATATCAAGTTCTATAGAAGAAATCAGTGCCAAAACAAGAAAAAGTAAAAACTGTGTCTGCCAGAGGTCTCCAGCCAATGGGACAAACCGATCGGTTGGACCATGAGCTGATCGACTGGGAGTTTTGCAGTTACAAAAATTTACATTTAATGAAGGCTTTACCTCCATTTAATCATTGGAGTCCGATCATTTCTTGATATTAACTCCCTAGGAACATTTTTACTTGATAAAGAAGGGTTTCTTAGCTATATATTGGTCCTAGTTTAGTGTACTAGGTGTGACACAACTTGGTACATAATTTATTCAACCTAAAAGTCTAAGTGAAGCTGTAAAACGTCTAGGAGAGGGTTGAGTTTAAGTCTCAATCATTTGTTAGTGTTTTGGCGTTGTTACAGGTCATTCAAGGCGATTGGAGAAGTATGGTTGCTATAGTTCCACGAATCTAGTTCTTGTAAACTCTAAAAATAGGTATATCTTGTTCTATTTGCAATGAACTACTTTTACGTTAAGTTTAATAAAGGTATTGTTTGTTACTTGTGTTCTTTTATGATGATTGTTATGGAGTAATTTGTTGGTATACTTATGTGTATAAAGTAACTATTGTTTGAGTATTCTTATTTAAAGTGAATGCATGAAAACATTTCTTGCTTTATGAGTTTGTTGAAATAACATCTAATATTGCTTAATTTGTTGGTAAAAACATTTAAAAGAATAAAAAGGCTGAAAGGATTTTCTTCATGTTTTTATTCCAAAACGTTAGTGCACGAATTAGTATGGAACATGATGTGTGAAAATATTATGTTTACTCATTAAAATGTATTTGAAACGATTTCATCACGAGAAAAGGCCAAAAAGATTCGTAAGAACAAATTAGATAAGAAATGCTTTTTAAACAATTGGAGTTTTTGGAGAATTATCATTTTAGTTAAATAGGCCGAAAGGGTTAACTAAATGAGAGAATGATAGAAACCGTTAATGGTAAATCATTTACATTGGATTGTGCATCATTACAAGTTACACCAAACTTCTAGGACTATTCTAAACAATTTGGTATGGATTGCATACGAGTATATGTTTTGGTTAATTGGTTTTTGTTATCATCTAATTTATGCTAAATTGGATTGACACCCTTTTTAATTGTTATATCAAATCTCACATCAGAAATCCTTTAGGACGATCTCGACTTACCCACCTTTACAATTACAGACGAGTATACTTGCTCGTATGTGTTAAAAAGATAATTGGATAAATGGTGTTTTATAAAATTTAAAACTTGCACATGGTGTAGCACACCAAAGGTTAAAGAACTTGTTTTGTTTGTAAATTGTTACAACTCTAATGAGTTTAGAAGTAGACCCCGATCTAATATCATAAATTAAAACTAGCAACATCTATAGTGGTGGGGCTTTTTTCCAGCAGCGTGGCGGTTGTGGCAATGGGGTACTTTCTAGCAAGGTCAGGGTGGCAATGTAGCGGTTGTGTCTTTTTCCACTGGTGTTTGTTAAGGGTTTGATTATAGGGTTTGTGTGATTTTTTTGTTGGTTAGTTTGTGTTTCAAGAGTTCATGGGGTGTTGGTTTCTTTTGCAAGAATCAAAGAATTCCAAAAATAATGAATTGTAGTGTGTTATTACAGATTTTTGTATTAGTTTCTTTTGCGAGAATGAATCAATTGTAGTGTGTGTAATTAATGGAGTGTTGGTGGTTATATGGGGGATAGTAGATTTAAGATTAGTGGTGTAAATTGATATGACATAGGGTGGGTATTTAGATGCGTTTTTGGATCTGAAAAAAAATGGTTTTTATGGATGATTTTTTTTATATATATTAAAAGAAGTTCAAGTGAGAATTAGGAAGAAGGTAAGGACATTTTAGTCATGTTAGCAAGGATTATAACATGTTTAATTGATTAACATGTGCCACGTCATGTTTTTCTCATAATGACACATATGATAGGAAAATTAGCAAGTTTTGCACATTGAATTTGAAAAACAAAAAGAATGTTACGCAACATAGTAAAAAAAGACAACTTTGACACATTTACAATCAATTATTCCTATGTTTATATATGTTATTTGGTTAATTAACGCAATTTTTCTACTAATATTGCACAAAGACAAGTTCTTATGTTTATAGCTAGCCAAAATCAAGAAAGGAAGCAACAACGAAGAAATATGCATATATGAAGATTTCTCGCGTATCACAAGACTTGTGGAAGCATTAACACGAGAAGATACCAATTGAAGATCATTTAGGGAGCCAAAAATGAAGAAATTATGGACTTGGGGAATCTATAAGTCGACTACAATCACGGAACGAGCACTCGAAATGTCAAAAATGGAAAAGATAAAAAAAATGTATATTGAGGGCCTTCAAACCGTTTTGCATTGCTGCGCAACCATTTTGGCATCATTCTAGCTGAATCAAGAGTAGCCATTTTGGACATCAATCTAACTGCTTTTCCTTAGCCCATAGCCGATTTGACCAAAACAATTTTTCATTTCTTATAATTTTTGTCATCCTTATCTCAAAATAGACTAAAAACTAATTTTTCATTTCTTATAATTTTTAAGGAATTTTCTAAATTTTCTTTAGATCATCAGCTGATCTCTAGGATCATTTCACCCCACTTGACACTCTCAATTTTCTGAGTGTCATCTTTGATCACCCATTAGTGTTCATAAAAACCTCATTTCTTTCCATAAAAGACAATCATTAGCTACCCTTACTCATTTAAGTCTCATATCATTTAAGACACATGAGGAGTCTGAAACACTCAAGATGTGTAGGTACTAGACCTTACAAAACATCATCTTTCTTTTCCTTGGCTGCTGAGAGCCAGATCCCTAGGTTTAGCCTAGACGGATCCCTCATTTAAGGGATCCGTGGGAACCGACTGCTCAAACAAAGCTAATCCTACTTAAAACAGTCATTTCAAGCTCTCTTTGTTAACTTGAACACTCCACCTTGTCTTAATTGACTTCCTAGATCAGTGCAACTCTGTAGTTGACTCTTATGCATGCAAATCATTGCAATTTGATGGATTTTAGTGGCTTAAGCTTTAATTCACTCACTAATCCTTTCCCTTTATAAACCTCCTTGTTAGAACATCCAAATCACAATCCACACACTCATTCTTAGTAGCTAAAACTTTCTTTTCACATATTCCTTTTCTACCATCTTACCATGAGGAAAGCCCCTAGTGTTAACTCATCCACTAAAGGACCTCCCAAGAAACTTGCTCAGGTTATTCACTAAATTTGTTCAACCGAATCATCACCCGTTAAAGCCTCAAACACTAATATTCCCTCACAACCAAATCTACCAATCAAACCAAGTCCCAAAAGGATTGTTCCCACAAGACAACCATTGCCAAATGCTACTATACCTCCTAAACCAAACACCCCTAAACTATCACCTCTAGTACCTAGAGCTATCTCTTTCACTACTCCACTCTCATCCTCACACCTCTACAACTTAGAGGACTTGCCTTCTAGGCCATCTCATCCACCACCATTGCCAACAGTTTCCTCAATTTAGAAAATGGCGCAACAACCATACTTTGGTGATGAAACAAAATTAGCACCCGTATCCTTTTCTCCATCACCCTAAAATAGTCCATTTTGGGTTATGAGGAATCAACAAAATCAATAACCGAATCACATGGAAGTAGATACCTCTCTACCACCATCATCAACACATATTCCACCACCTTCATCCTTAGTTGAACCACCTCCAACCTCATCAAACGTACCTCCACAAATCCCTTCATCTTTTGTGGAACCTCCACCTTCTTCATCCAACCTTCCACCTCAAACCACTTCATTCCTACCACCACCATTCCCTAGCCATGACAAATATTGTTATCATTGTCAACATGTTGAAGGCTTAGTACATGAAGTACTAGACGAGCTACATTTCATGTTCTATCACCTCCTTGAACGCTTCGATGAGGTGAACAAATCTAATCATCCTCAAGCATAGGAATTCAAGTGGTGTTCTCGTCCTAGGTGTAACTTAGACTTGCTGGGAATCATACTTCGTGTTTTGATCATTTTCTTAGTTTTAGAGTTATGTACATCATTTCTCTCATTTTATTGAATGATATTACATGTTTTGTGCTATACGGTTATGAGAATATGTTTAGTGCCATAATACATAACTTGTTTTGATGTTAAGTTCACATTTTACATCCATATTGCTGTCATAAGAATGCAGGTATACGGATCCCTCATTTTTGCCTAGACGGATCCCTCACCGGGAGGAACCGTGGGATCCGTGCAACAGAAGCTTATTTTATCACTAATTTGAATCTCATTTGCAGGAAATTATGCATCATATACTTGCTTTCTAACCTTGGTTTTGTAGATTTACAAAATACACATGAAGTCTTTGACACCCTCAACAAGGGGGAGCTTTTCGTCAAAGTTAAGCAATTGCAAAAACGCTTGCAATACTTTCACTTAGGATCTCTTTACTACTTGACATCATCCTCAAAAGGGAGCACTCGTCAAGGGGGAGCATTTCGTCAAAAACAAAACCATTTTCAAAATTAATTGCAACACACTCGCTTAGTTTTCCTAATTACTTGACGCCCTCAACAAAGGGAAGCATCCCTCAAGGGGGAGCTAAGACAAGAATCCTTCTCTACTCTTACTCTCTATTTTTTATATCATTACTTTTCACACGTTTTTCTCAAAAAAATGTGTTAGTTTCTTTTCGACGCTCTTTTTGTTTTGACCAAAAGGGGTAGAAGAGAGTAAAAACTCCAATTCAAATTTTTACGAATTTTATTTTTTCCTTCAAATAATCTTATGTTTTGTCATCAACAAAAAGGGGGAGATTGTTAATACAAATAAGCCATAAAAACGTTTATTTGTATTTTACGATCTTCTAATGTTTTGTCGATAACAAATGTAAAATCATTTTAACGAAACAAATAAAATACGTAAATGGTTTGAGCCAATAGTTTACTAACACACTTACATTTTCATATAAAATACTAAACAAGTAATATTGTCTACATCTTATAGAAATGCATATATATAACAACTAGTGTTTACATAATATGGAAATGTACATATATACTTTGTATATATTGTAATGGGTAATGGGTAAAAACCTAAGTCCATGACTCAAGAACCATAATCCATTGACTAGGTACAATGAATGTTGTTGGGTAAAACCCAAAGTCAATAACCCATACACATGGAGCATGATCCATAACCCATGACCCATTACATGATATCATGCATGAAGTCATGTTGAGTATTATCCATGATCCATGACCAAGACCCATGACCCAATGTCTAGATACATTGCATCTTGTTGGGTATCCATAATTCATTACCCATAACCCATGGTTCATAACCCATAACCCATAACCCGGTTTGCAACCTGAAATCCGGAATTAAGCTAACCCAGCATCCGGATCCCTAGGATTGCAGTAGCCGGATCCCTATGGGGAGGGATCCGTGGGAACCGTGGGACAATAGACAATTTTTTCTATAAATAGTGAGCCATTTCTCTCTTGCTCGCTACCATTTTTACACATACTCTCTCTTAGTATTGTAACATCTCTAACCTCTGATCCAAAGGATCATTCTATATAGTTTTATGTTTGTGTAATTCTCTAGGTTCCTCTTAAAGGCGAGATCACCACATCTTGAAGACGTGCAAGCTCAAGGTCATGATTTTCTAGGCTTCGTCATCATCAAGACCACTGAAGTATCTCTTGTTGATAGTTCTTTTCTCCCTCCATAGAAGTGTTGTGTTGAAGGCATTAGTGAAAGGTGCCGAAGGGTCGCGTCAAAGGCATTAGTGAAAGGTGTCGAAGGTCGCGTCAAAGGCATTAGTGAAAGGTTCCAAGGGTGTACATTTGATGTGGTGCATCGATGTACAAGATATTTAGTTCGGGTTAAAGGATATTGATATCCTTATGATGTTGTAATAAGGTGTGTGTCTCCTTTGGAGTAGTCGTGTAGTGGAGTAGTGTTGGGTAGTAGTTCCTCCTTTGTAATGGAACTCGGTATCTAGCCTTGTACCGGATAAAGTGTAGGCGACGTTGTGATAGGTGTGGTTCTACCTCGTGGAAGAACTCGGTGTCTAGCCTAGTACCGGATAAAGAGTAGGCGACGTTGTGAAGGCTTCTCTGCCACATTAAGGAGCTTGTGTTGTGTAGTGCTTACGAACTCTCGAGTGGGGAACTCGGTGAGTGGAGTAGGGAAAGGAAGGTGTCCTTGTAGCCAAACCACTATAAATACTCGCTTCATGGTTTTGTGTTCCTTTACTCTTTATCTTTGCATTACTTATTTATATGCTTATCTATCATCATCAAACACACACATTAAATAGATTGACATAAGTTGATCTAAATAGTTTAAAACGAAGTTTTAATCGGTAAAACTATTTAACCCCCCTTCTAGTTTTCCACAATTGGTACCAGAGCTTCGTTACCAAGTTTCTTAGAGTATATTGTACTTTTAAAACTCGATACGATCCGGGTATGTTTGAAAACTACAAAGAAGGAAACTTTCTAAAAACAAATACTATGTTTTAAGTACACTCTTGTTGGATGTTGATTGGATGACAACATCCATTTTTCTACATCTTATTTTGTATTACAAAATGCACTAAACTTTCTTGTCATTTTGTTTAGTTACACTCATATTAAGCAAGCCATCAGGATTCCTTGATAGTAAGATAACCTTTTCAAAAAGGGTGTCTAAACATACAACCAACTAGATCTTGAAGAAACCGGAGTTGTCCATTGATACATTTTGTCAAAAGAAAGGGACACTCAAAATTGCATTAGAGGCATGACTTTCATAAAACTTATCTCTAAGTAACATTAGCTAAGAATGAGTATGCTTGCATATCACTAATTGGAAACTTATATGGTTATATTTATTTTTCATTTATTTAAATATCTAATATATGTTTTTGTGATATACGTGGCTTCATTAGAAAACCTTTGTGCATACGTGTTTTCATCCATCTAAACCTAGGTATATTATTATGTGTTGTCTTAACCTAATTCCTAAAAATCAAATCCTTCTAAATACTAATAAAACAAAACACAAATCTCAAAAATTCATCCTTTTCCATAAATCTCCTCCGATCGTCCAATATCGCCAACAAACCCCATTTTTTCAAATCTTCCACTTTCAAATTAACTCACATTCAAACTTCATCTTCGTCATCATCTCACTTTGAGAAATCTAAACCAAGAAATATCTCCATCACCATGGTTTACATCGCCCTCGTGCTCATCATCATATCACTCATCGCTCTCGTGTATCCCATGATCAAGTTTTCTCGTCGAGACATGTACTTTGCCTTATTAATCTATATTTGTATCATCTATCCGATCCTTTGTATTGCTCTAAGCATTAAAATGAAATATAATTAATTTCGTAGTTTATCTCGTTTATTTCTCATAGTGTGTTTGTTATATTGTTTTTCTTTTTTCGCACATTTCAAACTGTGACGTGTTTCGAAATCACCAATGCATGCTTAAGTAGTAACATTCACTAAAACACATTTCTCTTTATAACATAAAAGTTGAAAAAATCAATTTTATATCGAGATCATTTTTCTGTCAAAACTACAGATCCACGGATCCCTGAATTTTAACTAGCCGGATCCCTTTTAAAAGGGAACCGGTAGAACCGTGGACCTGGTGACAGATACTCATGCAACATAAAAACCACTTCATAAAACTTACCTTAAAAGGGAAAACCCTACTAGAATATTAGAACAAAGTACGTTAATTATCATTGTTAATAAAAATAAAATAGTCAATAAAAACATTAGGAGATCATATCATTTCAACAATAAAGAAGGATTGAACTAATTTGTCACCATTCAAAAACGTTCTTACTCTTGCAACGTTACTTTGTCCTAACATATTCATGTAAATGATTCTTTTCATGTCTATAGGTCTCATCATGACTCGTGAGTATGAATTCGATCATCAACTCACTTGTGTCTACATTCCTAATATATCTCTTGAGCCCAACACACCTGAGAATCATGTTCATGGGTTCAATAATCTTGAAACTCGATGCTTTCATGAAGGACGTGTTGTTGACTCACCTCTATTATACCAAGAAGGTATCAATACCTCATTCCGCACCATAAGACTAGAAGGTCTTCTCGAGATTAACAAGAAAATTTGTCCGCGGTTTGTTTTGGAATTCTTCCGTCAAGTTGAACTCGTTCGTAACAAGGATCATTCTCTATCACTATGGTTTTGGATCAAAAACCAAAATTTTATTTTGACTCTTGAGCAATTTGCTCACATTCTCCGAATTTCAAATCATGGACAATGTGCCTTCACTGAAGATTGGACTCTTGATTCTCTCTTTAACTACCATGAATAAAACAGTCCATATTGTTCATACATATCCTCTCCTCAAGATATAACTCGCATTTTATGCACTCCTCAATCCAATTACTCAAATCCAAACATAATCCATACACATAATCTCCGAGATGATCTTAAACCTCTCGCAGTTATTCTACGTGAAAATGTTTGGAGTCTTAGAGGAAACCGTAAGATACTTCCTGCATGTTGTGCTCACATAATCTACTGTCTCCTAACTCAACAACCATACAATCTCGCCTACTTCTTCGCAAGGCTAATTATAAACCTCCAAGGTAACAAGAACAAGCTAATTCCGTATGGAATGTTCCTAACACGCCTTTATCATCATGTCATGTACTATCATCCTCAATTTCAAAGTCCTTTATATATACTTATGAACAAAATTATGGAACCTTTGAACACATCTCTCATCACTTTATTCTTCGTTCCTGAATCATCTACTACTCACAACCCACTCGATGATCCATCAAACAAAAACGCATGAGGAATTTAGTCCCTTCTTTAAATAAAATCAATCCCTTGGAATTGTCATTTATCTTCCATTGTAACTGATAACGCTCAGAATGAGTATGTTTTTAGTAGTGTTATTGTTAGTTTTGTATATGATAATCGGTTATATTTACACATAATTGTTGCAAAATTGCAAGGGAAGCGTATTTGTATGTAAATGTAGCCAGGTATCGAAGAAATGACGAATTCATGCACATTTGGACAATTCCCGAGAAAGAAAAGAAAGATGAGAAGGCTCAAGGACTCGATGATTGGAAGCACGATGATTTCTAAGTATCTACATCAAATAATTATCAAGTTCTATCTTGGAAATCAGCAGCGGAAGCAAAGAAAAAAGGCATGCGTCGAGAAAAGTCAAGAAAAGTCAAAATATGTTGTACGAAAGGCATCTAGCCGATCGGTTGGAGCCCGCAACTGATTTGGCTGGACTAGGTGTCAAAAGAGCAACCGATCCGGTTGGAGAGTGCTGCAGTTACAAATTTCTCATTTATGGATGCCATTACTTCCATTAATCATTGGAGTCCGATCATTTCTTGTTAATAACTCCTAGTGGACGTTTTTGGCTTGTTGGTGAAGCGTTCTTAGCTATATATTGCACCTAGACTTAGTTTTTTAGTGTGACACACCCCAAAGAGTAATAGGCTTACATCAAGACTATTACCAAACACTTTTATTCACCCCAAAAGTCCTATTAAGTCTGTAAAATGTCCAAGAACTTGTTGATCACAATTCTCAACTATTTGGTAGTCATTTGAAGTTGTACGGATAGTATAAGGCGATTAGAGGCGCGTGGTTGCTATAGTTCCACATATTCTAATTCTTGTATATGAAGTTTAGGTATTCTTATAAACTTTGTCATGAATTTCTATTCTTATGAATTATATGAATTACATGGTTACTACTTGTGTTATGTTATGGTTTTAACGGAGTAATTCTTGAATATACTTATGTGTAAGGATGTAGGCAATTTTTGGAGTGTTCTTATATATATGTGATGCATGTAAAGTGTTTTTTTGTAATGAGTTGGTTGGAATAATGACTAGTCTTGTTTAATTTGATGGTATAACATTTGTAAGATAAAGGACCGAAGGTATTTCTCTTTATGTTTTATTCCAAAACGTTAGTGAAAAACTAGTATGGGGATATAATGATTGACACTCATTATATTTGCTTGTTAAATGAGACTAGAAACGATTTAATCACGTAAAAGCCGAAAGTGTTCGTAAGAACAAGTTAAATAAGAATCTTTTAAAACAAATGGATTTTCTAAAGAATAATCAATTGGTTAAGGACCGAAAGGATTACCTATGTGATTGTATTCTTAAAATGATTTTTACAAAACATAAACCATGGATTGTGAATCATTTGCCTATGATTTATGCATTGCATCAAGTTTACACCAAGTTTTCATGAACACTCTAGATAATTCACTATGACCTACACACAAGTATATGTTTCTTTAATTTGGTTTTTAGAAAAGCATCACTTTCGTGGAAGGCTTGACAAGCTTTCTTGTCTCAAACAATCTAACAAATTCTACGCAAATCCTTTGGGACGATCTCGACTTACCCACCTTTGCTATCACGAACGAGTATACTTGCTCGTATGTGTTAATGTAATTGTCCGGTAAAATCGTGTTTATAAATTTTTAAAACTTGCACATGGTTAGCACATCAAGTTTTTGGCGCCGCTGCCCGGGATTTGAATTGTTTTGTTTGTTATTTTCTGTATTTCTGGTATTGTTTGAGTTTAGTTCAAGTGTTTTATAAAAAGGAGAAAATTTAAAAATTGGTTTTTAGGCCAACCGATTCGGTTGGACCTCTCGTAAAAGTTTTGTGTTTTTCTTTTTCTAGTTTTTTTTGTTAATCTAATGTTATGTGTTTAAGTGTTTAGCTTATTTTCCTGTATTTTCAATTTTCTAGTCTAGTATAAGTGCTTGTTTTGCTTATTTAGTTTATTTAGTTTTATTAAATTATGTCTTAATTAGTTTTAATGGTTTAGTTTAATTTTCAGTTTTTAGTAGCTAAGGTTAGTTATAATGATTAGTAATTTATGATAGTTAATGTTTTTTATGGTTTAACTAGTATAGTTAATGTCTTTAATAATAGATAAATGAGTAGTCACATTTATTAAGTTTTAAATTAATTATCTTTTATTAAATAATAGTTAATTATTACTTAATTAATTAATTAAAATTTTTAAAAGTTAAAAAAAAAAAAATTGTTTTACCGGAGCCGATCGGCTGCGTCCCGCAACCGATCCGGTTGGGTGAATTTGGTCTGAGGCAAACCACCAACCGATTCGGTTGAAGGGCCAACCGAATCGGTTGGAGCTCTCGTTAAATATTTTTCTAGTTTCTTATTTTCAAGTTTTAGCTTTTGAGTTTAGTTTTAATAAGTGTCTTTACTAGTTTAGAATGTATTTTTGTAGTTTGTTTTGATTGTAACTAACTTTAACGCTAATGATTTGGATGTTTATGTCTTTGTTTGTTTTGTTTCGTTAGATAAGTTATAGTATGGATAGTTTGAGCGGTATTTCGGAGTATCTTAGGAATTTGGATGAAATGTTCAAAGACACGGGGAGTTCTTTGGAGAAAATTGGAAACATTTTGGAGAAGAGCAAGAAGGAATTAGCCGTTGGAACGGAGTGTTTAGAAGGAGTCGGGGAGAACAAGGTTCGTGTCAACAAGAAGAACAAGGTAGTGATATTCACTCAAGCCTCTCTCACAGGGTATGATTCTCCTTTCATGCGGTTTGGAACGCCTTGTAGTATCGAAGGAGTAAGTGCTTGGGATGCCTAACTCAATATGGCATATGGGGATAATTACATTGTTGACACGGTACTTGACAAGCTTGGCCATGTTAGGCTAGATTACAAAGGGTACGGGAGAAAGATCGTCAAGAACCTACGCATCAATATTCATGGCTATATTTTTGAAGCTTATTTTGTGGTTTTAGATGGAGGTAACGCGGATGAGCCCGATATTTGTTTTGGGCGTGATTTTCTAGTTAGTACCAAGTGCCAATTGGATTTCGCGCTTAGTGAAATGAGGATAAATATCATGGATCTAGAGGAGGAAAAGAATGTGAATGATATGCTAATGGAGTTGTGTGAAAATATGGAGCATGGTAAGAATGAAAACGTGGAGGTTGTGAAGATGGGTAAAGCTAATAGGAAGAAAAATTCATCAAACAAACTCACCGCAATCACTACCACCACCAAAAGCCAAGATTTCTCACCATCACCGTCACATTCACCACCAACCTTCAAACCAATGACACAAGAACAAAAGGAGGATATTCTTGAGAACCTAGAGCAAAAATTCAATGAACTAAATGAACAGAAACCCGTCATTGAAGTTTTGCAAGATTATGTGATGTACCGCAAGAAACTTGATGCGGTGATGTTGGCAAGAGCTCATTTGGAGGACAAGCACTTAACGGAAGAAGAAAGGGATCAAATTATGATTAGGGTTTGCCAAGAAAGGAGAGTGACCCGGGAAACTTTGTACTACCAATCGAAGTTAACGGTACCACTCCAATTTATGCACTAGCGGACACCGGTTGTAGTGTTAATGTCATGCCATACCCGCTATATAAAAACTTGGGGCTTAGTAACCCCCAACCAAACCAATCAAAGTTAACAATGGCCGATAATTCTCAAGCCAAGTCCATGGGAGAGGTTAAGAATGTAAGGGTCCAAATCGGTTATCAACTTTACCTAGCCGATTTTGTTGTTTTGGATATTTCGGTAGATAAGAGTTTACTTCTTTTGCTTGGTAGACCTTTTCTCAGAACACGCGGGGCTATAATTGATATGGGAAGGGGGACTATGACCATCGATGACGGAATCGCTAAACAAACATATTATCCCAAACCAAGAGGTAAAGTTTTGGAATTCATGGAAGGTTTGGAATTTTTGGATAATGATGATTTGACATGTTTTGAAGTGGGTCGTGATGACTAAGGAAGGACTATGTATGGTCCAATTATTCCACCTTATTTTGATTTGGAGGACGAAATGGAGAGAGCCCTTTTAATGGAAGCTTTTTATAATCCCTTTAAAAATATTCTTGTATTTAAAAAGCTTACGGATTTTCTCGGATCCTTGCCCGTGCAACTAAAGAACTTAGAATGGGGACCCGAGGGAGCAAGTGTGTACAAGAAAGAGGAAGGTTACGGAGAGTGGCATGTGAAATTTGACATATTTGGCCCAAGTGGGAGGAACTTTGTTAGGAAATTCAAGAGCCATGCAACTAACCGTGAGCTAACGGGGAAGTTTCAAAGCGAAGATATTTTGAAACACGAATACTTCGAGGGATGAATAAGAATGGAACACCACAAAAATAAAAAGCATTTGCTTGTGCTTCATCTTTTGATTGAATTTACTTTTATGCATTTAGGATTTTTTACATTATTTCTATTTTGATCATTATGGTTTGAAGTTTATCTTAGATAATTTCTTTTTGGGTTGAAGTTTAAGTTTAATGACGATGAGGTTTTATGATTTAGTTTTGAGTTAATAGTTAGATATTGTTAGTTTGGAATTTGCAAATGGTTGGATAATTGTTGTGTGAATCTTTAATCGAATTTTTGAGTAAAATAATTTTTGCTTGGAAGGTGAAATGGCCAAGTAAAGTTAAAAAGTTAAAATTTTCTGAAAAAATACAAACCGAAACGGTTGTGTCCATGACTGATCGGTTGAGAGCAAGTATAAGTGCCAAAAATTCAATTTTTCCAGAAATACACACACACACACACACACTAATCCTACATTTGGGTTCCAAAAATTCGACCACCAAAAGGTAATTTGAAGGTTTTAGAAGCATGGAAAGTTCATCATGGCACCTAAAAAAGTATGCATCTTCAATCAATTAGCCTAATTAAGATTTAATTTGAGTTTTAATTCGGAATTGCAAATTAGGTCACAAATTAGGCGTTTTTGATAGAATTCGAATTAAGATGTAATCTTTTGGAATTAAGTGGGTAATTGATGTAGGAATGCATTGTAAAAAGAATTATAGTGATTGATTCAACATTGGATGATAATTAATTGATTGCATTTCGGATTCAACTAGGTTGAAGTCTTGAATCAAATAAAGTTGCAATTGGTGATTCCTAGTTGTTGGATGATGCATTTTCAGTGATTTTTTGATGCCACATTGTTGTTCAGAACAATTAATTGAGGAATTGAAGTTGAGTTATTATATTGTGTTCTAAGAATGATGAACAAATCATAGGAAGATGTTTTGGAAGCGAATTGAGGTTGTAGAAATCATCATTGAGGTTCAAATGAAGTGTAGGAGTGAATTAGAATTGGTAAAATCTAGTGGAAAGTCATTTGGAAGGCTTATGCATTCTGCAGAATTCACAACCGAATCGGCTGCGAATGCAGGCCGATCGGTTGGAGCAAGGTCAGGGGAGGAGCCGATCGGCCGCCCCCTCAACCGAATCGGCTCCTCAGTTCTGTGAAGAAAAATGCAACTTTTGAACTTGACTTTCGGGGCTTCTATAAAATGTATCGTTGTTCTAACACTCTTATATTAACTTATATTTATGATTTCTACAGAGAAATGTTGTAGGTTGTTCAAGCTTAACGCGGATTCCGATGAACCCGGTCGTGAACAAATATTGCCAACGAAATGCGAGGAAGAAAGTTACATTTAGTATGCGAGCTGAAGGGAATGAGAACCTAAAGTTTAATGATATCACCAAGGAGGAAAAGAATGCCTTTAGGGAACGCCTTTCGAAGTTTCAAACTAGTAAAATTTTGGTTCCAAGGTTGATAGATTAGGATTTGTTTAATGAGTATGAGTGTGAGAATGAGTTGAAAAGTATGATGCGGATGTCTTATGTTTACCCGAATGATGGAGACATATTCGAGGATCTTTCTTGGGAAAGAGCTTTTAGTATTCACGAAGATGTTTACCGTGAATGGTGTTTAGAGATTTTCTCGACTATGCACTTTGAAAGAAAGGTAAACCTGCGTAATATCATGAACGAGATTTGTATTTGGTTTAGGCTATGTGGACGGGATCATGCATACACTTTGATAGGTTTCGCGGTTGCTCTTGGTTTGTACGAGCCAGATGAGGTTAGTCATAGATTGTTTGAAATTCATTTTGGAATCGTGTGTTAGATCCTTCTTGTGCTCGTAGGAATTCATCAACTTTAAAGAATCCATTGTTGAGAATCATACACAAATTGATAGTATGGGCGACATTCCATAGAGCAGGGAGTAGGGACAAATGCCAAAAGCCGGATCTATGGGTAATCGAATTATTGGAGGAGACAAAGGATGGGAACGCGACTTGGATCATAGCCGAATATTTATCTAGGAGAGTGATAAGGATTTAAAACGTATGCTTTTAGGGAGTCATTTAAGCCCTATTTCGACACATTTTATATCCGTGACTGCTTAATTTCGTTCCTTTTCACTTTTTAGGTCTTTTGGAAACAAAATGTTGGAATGAAGCATATTTGGACCAAAAGGAGCCAAAATATGAAGAAAATGGCAAAGTCAAGATTGAAGACACTCAAGGTTGATCAGCAGAACCTGACGGCTTCCCATCCAAAGGGCGACGCTGTCCCTCTATGAAGACTTGATCATAAAGTGCATGCGACGGCTCAGTAGAATTTCTGGTCCTAAAGCCTGACGGCGTCACGCCTTAATTCTGGAAGACGCCACTCACAAAATCTACACCAGACGCCTAAGATCAAAGACTCAGACGATGTCGCTACTAAAGACTGACAGCATCACACATCTCAACTGACACCGTCACAAGCTGATCAAGACTATCACAACATGCGCGCGAAGTAGCTGATACTGTTTTGGCCATAACATTTGCATACGAACTCGGATTTAGGTGATTCAAAAGCCAACGCGACCGGAACAAGAAAATCTACATTTTTGGTGAAAAAAATTCTTCATGACGCCCTTACTCTATCGAGCTGACGCCGTCACCTTTTGCCGACAAAAAATCTTCCTATAAATATATCATTATGTCTACCCTATGTTTAATTGATTTTGTGTATGCTTGCTTATCTATCATGTGTAGCTAAATTACTTGTGTGTTTGCTTAGATCTATGAAACCTAGTTATTGATTATTGTTAGGTTGTTTCTTATCTTAATTTAAATTGGCTTAGGAGTGCAACTAGGCATCTTCGTTGTATTTAATTCTTGAGTATGCTTTATGATGATATGGTCTATGGATGAAATAGCTTAGGCTTGCCGACTTCGTAGGTCATATACGAGAGATAACCTCAAAGAACTAGGGACCACGCATGCCCTACGACCTTTAGGAATACAACACGTTAAGATAACGGACATGACAACTCAACCGACCAATAAAAGATAACTAGGGAGTATTAATATCTTGGTGAACACATCTTTAATCATCATACGAGCACACCTCAATTAAACATAAGCTACCCGTAGTAATTAGATAATTAGATAATTAGATAAACTAGAGTAATCGGTAGAAGTACCACCCCCAACCAATTGCCCCGAGATTTTACCTTAGCTTTCTAAAAAACCATAAAAAAGATAAAAAAAAAAATCATCCTCAACCCCACCTTTTAGTCATATATTTCTTACTAGCATTCCTATTCCCCTAGAGAACGATATCAATCCCCAAGGATTACCCCATACTACACTACAAAGATTAGGTTCACTGCCTAGGAGGTTGAAAAACTTGCTCGAAGAAAAGGAAGTTTCCTTTGACCCCAAACGCGCCTTCCGCGCGCATCAAATTTTTGGTGCCGCTGTCGGAGAATAGAATAGCTATTTAGATCTATATCTCGTTTAGGTTCCCTTGTAGTCTATCCCCCTTCTTTTTGTTTGTGTTCGTAAAACCCTTTTCATTTGTCGCTATGGCAAGTGAAGTTGCATTTGAATCATTAACAAATAAGGAACAATTGTATTTCTTAGATAGAATTACTTCTTATTGTTCTAATGAATTTGTAAGTTATCTTAGAGATATCTAAGAGGAGATAGGTGTAAAGTTAGAGGGCTTTGATGAATTTTGTGCATGTGTGGCTTCTATTCAAAAATCATTGTTAGGATCAACTCCTTTTAGTGCGACCATTTGATTTTTTTTAGAAAAGCTTCCTAAGCGTAACCCATAGTTTGAATAAAGTCATAGGCTTGTCTACATCACAATTTGATAAAACATATAAGGAGGATTAATCCAACCTTAGGAACCATGAACAAAAAGACCTAGATTTTTAGAACATGGAACCTAAATCCAAACAAGATTATGACACGCGTGGGGAATCCTTTAGGCAGTTTTGGGATGATTAGGACTCATGGGTAAAAAGTAATATTTTATGGAGTAATGGGAAATAACGATAAATTCAAATTCCCTTTGTCTACGTAATTAAATACCCAAGTGTTTTGATCTTTTCAAATTGGGTCAATTAGTGTTAAAGAAATAAAAACTCAAGTGTAGGGATGCTCCTATAAATCCTTTATATTTTGATGTTATCGTAGAGGATGGTAAAGTAAAAAGGTATGAAAAAAAATCGAAAAAAAGAGTGTAAAAAAAAATGAAAAATGAAGAAAAACATACGGGCTACCATCCTACATCTATCCTTATGTTTATGTTTTTAAATTTATGTTTGTTTTGTTTCAAGTTATCTAGAGTTAGTGAATCGAGTCTTGGTATAGAACCGTCACGCTTTACATGCTTGTAACATATGATTTTTGACTTGCCACCACTAAATATCCCTTATCTAACAAAACCCTTTGTTTCCCTACCCTAAGCCTAATGTTACAACCCTTGTAAAGACCTCTTAGATAGTAGTTCCTAGGTGCTTACGCCAAAGCGGTGGAGGTTTGATCTATTCTCAAGCTTATGGTAATCTATGTACTATGCCAAGTAATGAGTGTTTATCTTTCATTTCCATTCGTAATATATTTCATATAAACCCGAGAGATGAGAGAATCCAAACACCACTTGTGAGGTGCTAGTATATAATTTTCGTGCTTGTTATGACTATTGTGGTGCTTTTACTTGTTGTAAACTATTTTAAACCAATGCTTCATGCCCCCTAACTTATAAATTGATTGGTCAAAAGCACATTTGCTTGAGGACAAACAAATACCAAGTGTGGGGATATTTGATAAGGGTTTAAAACGTACACTTTTAGGGGGTCATTTAAGCCCTATTTTGACACATTTTATATCCGTTACTGCTTAATTTCATTCCTTTTCACTTTTTAGGTCTTTTGGAAACAAAATGCTGGAATGAAGCATATTTGGACGAAAAAGAGCAAAAACATGAAGAAAATGGCAAAGTCAAGATTGAAGACACTCAAGGCTGATCAGCAGAACCTGACGGCATCCCATCTAAAGGGCGACACCGTCCCTCTATGAAGACTTGATCAAAAAGTGCACGCGATGGTTCAGTGGAATTTCTGGTCCTAAATCCTGACAGCGTCACGCCTTAATTCTGGAAGGCGTCACTCACAAAATCTACACCAGACGCCCAAGATCAAAGACTCAGACGATGTCGCTAATAAAGACTGATGGCGTCACACATCTCAACTAACGCCGTCACAAGCTGATCAAGACTATCACAACATGGGCGCGAAGTAGCTGATACTGTTTTGGCCATAACTTTTGCATACGAACTCGGATTTAGGTGATTCAAAATCCTACGCGAACGGAACAAGAAAATCTACAGTTTGGTGGAAAAAAAGTCTTCGTGACGCTGTCACTCTATCAAGCTGATGTCGTCACCCTTTTCCGACATAAAATCTGCCTATAAATATAACATTATAACTTTACTTTTTGTAGGCTCTAAACCCTAAGTCCGATTCTAGGGTTTAGATAGGTGTTTTTCCAGCAACTTAGAAAGTTTCAATCACTCCAAAAACATCTTGTAATGGTTTGTTGATTATATCTTAATCCATATCTTCAATTTATCATTATGTCTACCCTATGTTCAATTGATTGTGTGTCTGCTTGCTTGTCTATCATGTCTAGCTAAATTACTTGTGTGTTTGCTTAGATCTATGAAACCTAGTTATTGATTATTGTTAGGTTGTTTCATATCTTAATTGAAATTGGCTTAGGAGTGCAACTAGGCATCTTCGTTGTATTTAATGCTTGGGTATGCTTTATGATGATATAGTCTATGGATGAAATAGCTTAGGCTTGCCGAATTCGTAGGTCATATACGAAAGATAACCTCAAAGAACTAGGGACCACCCATACCCTACGACCTTTAGGAATACAACGCGTTAAGATAAAGGATGTGAAAACTCAACCGACCAATAAAAGATAACTAGGGAGTAATAGTATCTAGGTGAACACATCTTTAATCATCATACGAGCACACCTCAATTAGACATAAGCTACCCGTAGTAATTAGATAATTAGATAAAGTAGAGTAATCGGTAGAAGTACCACCCCCAACCAATTGCCCCGAGAATTTACCTTAGCTTTCTAAAAAACCATTAAAAAGATAAAAAAAAGAATCATCCTCAACCCCACCTTCTCGTCATATATTTCTTACTAGAATTCCTATTCGCTTAGAGAATGATATCAATCCCCGAGGCTTACCCCATACTACACTACAACGATTAGGTTCACTGCCTAGGAGGTTGAAAAACTTGCTCAAAGAAAAAGAAGTTTCCTTTGACCGCGAATGCACCTTCCACGCGCATCAGAGAGCTCCGGGTATTAAGGACAAGAGTAACATTTGTGGAGGTCATTATGTGACAAGATTGGTGAAGAATCTTGGGTACTTTGATGATAATGAGTTGGACAAGTGTGGTCATCCAAAAGTGAGTGAGACGTGGGATGCCAAAGGTTTTGGAAAGGCTTTAGATAGATCAAAAAGGGTGTTGGGAGCATGGATTGACCCATCACCACATCAACCGACGGATAATGTGCCTAGGGGTACATCGAGTAGTTTTAACTTGGGATAGGGTGATTGGAATCGGGAATTGAACAATATTGAGCGTAGGGAAGTGTGGAGAGATTCGATGATGTTGAGGAACAATTATGTGAATGATTACTCGATGGCGTTCTTTCAACATATGGCGTAAGAAGCCAACTATGATTTGCCTCCCTACAACCCACCCAATGTTCCACCATATCCTTTCCCGTATACTTCATACCCTGGACCTTACCCGTACCCATATCCTGGTTATGCACCATTTCTCGAACCTGTGCCGATGTATGGTAGATTGCCCGAGTTCGGAGGATCTAGTTACGATGTGGGAGGATCTTCATCTAGAGCTGGCGAGAAAAAGAAGAGTAGAGTACACTCAGAGTTTGTGGACGGGAATTATGAGACTGAAGATGATGACAATCATGATGATGAGATGAGTGAAGACGAGGCATGATCGTGTTGATCATGATTTGATTGTGATTTGGATGGTGATTCGGAAAAACAATGCTTATGTTGTGTCGAACAATATTTTCTCTATCTTTCTCTAACTATTTCTTTAGGACTAATATCGTACTTCGTTTGTTTGTTTATTTTTAATTAGCGTATGGATTGTTTTTAGTTTGTCTTGTTTGTTTTGTGTGTTGTGTATATTTTGCAGTTTTGTTTGCAGGGATGATATGTAGGATCATGCATATTATGTTGTTTGATGATTCGGGTGGTCTAGGATGGTGAAATAATAAGAAAGCCATGGTTAGAGAGTGAAAGAGATGAGAGGGAGTTCTTGAGAGAGAAAGTAAAATAAAAAAAATGAAAGGTTAGATTAGAAGCTCCACCCCTTCCAAGGATGGAAGGAGTATTTATAGTTACAACTAATACGTCCTCCTGTCAGCCTGTGGATCAGGCATACATTGGGTAAAGAACCGTCCTTCCTCCACGGTGTTACACTAAGCTAACTAACTAAGCTAATAAACTACTAAATAACGTAAATAACGATATGTCTACGAGCTAACATATGCTAGACTATAGTTGGGGTGACCGACACTTCACTATGGAATTTTCAATTCCTAACAATCTTCCCCTAAGGGAGGTCACCCCATGATTTACATTTTGAATCCTAGCATTCTATTTTTATTTTTGTTCTGAGCTCGTAGAATTCAATTCTTCACTTCCGCAATCTTTGTGCTTTGGTAGTGACTCTTCATAGTCCGATTACTTTGTACTTTTAGTGGAGGCCTTTAACTAATCCACATCTTTGATGATCTTCGAGCTTTCTTTGAGATCATCAGCCACAGTAAATCTCTGGATCACCCTTTATTGTGTTGTCTTCATGTGATGTTGTGACTTTTGGACCGACATGCTCACACTTTCTGGATCATGATATCTTTTCATCAGAGTAGCGGAAGCATCCTTGTATGTCTTTGATGGTCATGATTTTCTTCAATTAAGCGTGTGTGCTGTGAGCATGCGGTTGTGAATTGACTTCTCAATATCGATCAGCTGCAACCGTCCAAATGTTCCTGCAAACAAAAGTTAGCAAAAAACACATGAAAGTGTCTTTGTTCACTTTCGTTGAATACAGTTGCAAGAACCACGGTTCCCCATTCATCAGTATAAATACTGCCTGTGATCAGGTAGAGTTTCGAAGAATCTCCTTGACAGGGTTTCGCAGCTTGATCTAGCCGTTCTCAAACCGAAGCGTCCCAAAGTAGACAACATGGAGTGAGTGAACTAGCGAATTGAGATTAACTGATTGATGAAAAATTGATTTGAAAAAAAATCGCATATTGCTTGAAGAAAGAGTTTTGCAATACGACGAAGGTTTTATAAGAAATATCAATTTTCAATCAGAAATACGTTTTGTGTTTGAAAATGAATACACATTCGATGTGCTAGAGAAAAGAAGATTTTCACATCGAACGGTTTTTCCGAAAGTATTCGTCAATTCCATTCCTGGACCAAGGTTGATTCAAGAGTGAATCGCCCCATCGTTTCTATCAAGTTGTCACAAGCTTGATCTTTTGGAAAGATCTCACATGTCACCCACCAAGAGCTTATTTGATGTTGGCTCTAGAAGGATTTCCATCTTCAACGTGAATATTTTACATATCACTCGGATGTTCTGGCAATACCACAAGGATAATGCGTAGGACTCTCCAAATATATTCTTACTTTCCACATTGTGTGAAACAGCAAGTCTTCATTAATTTAGTGTCCTAATGAGATATTGTGGATGATCTCTTGGCTCTAGACTCAATTGTGCATTTTGGTTTCCTATGCCGGAGACTAGGGAGAGGGTTTCCTTCTTCAATATCAACAATCTCTAAGAGAAAATCGATAGATTATGTAGGTTCTCCGTGAGAATGAAACAAGTCCTTTTAAGAGGAACTTGAGTAGCTTGGGAAGATTAGTGCAGTGCGTCACTGGGTCCATGACGTCTTGTCTTCAATACCGGAGTTACCTTGGTAACTACCAGTAGCATATGTATTGGGAGAAGTACCACCCCCCACTCTTATACCCCGAGATATTTACCTTGCTTTCAAAAAAATATAAAAAAGACTAAAAAGAATCTCCCTTAACCTCACCTTCTCGTCATATATCTCTTTCTAGCATTCCTATTCCCATAGAGAATGAAATCAATCCCCTAGGCTTACCACATACTACACTACAACGATTAGGTTCACTGCCTAGAGGGTTGAAAAACTTGCACGTAGAAAAGGAAGTCTTCTCGACCCCGAACCCACGCATCAAGTTTTTGGCGCCGCTACCGGGGAATAGATTAGCTAGTTACATTTCTAGCTCGTTTAGGTCTACTCACTTGATTCCTATCAAGTGAGCTTTTTTTTTCTCTTTCTCATTAGCTTTCTTTTAGTTTATCCTCCTTCTTCGTGTTTTTGTTCGTGATCTCATCATTTTTCATCATGGAAGATGATAACTTACCCAACAACAATCCACCATTACATCATCCACCACCAACCCATTCACCACAAAACCCACCACTTGATCGAACCTATGCCAACAACTCCGCGCTCACATCTATAGTGAAATTGGGGAACTTAGGAAATTGAATAGGATAATTGAAAACGCACTCGAGAAAGAATTTGAAGAGACAACTAGTACATTAGATAGCAATTCCATCATGAGTGATGATTCGGATGATGAACTTGAGGAAGGAGATTATAGAGTGCTAGAAATTATGGAGGGTAATGAGGAAGAGGAACCTAATGAGTATTTTTAGTCATACCCCAATGGAAAAGAAATTGCCTATCATTATAACGTAGTTAATAACCCACGACCACCTTTCGACCCATGCATAAAAAAGGGTGACCCTAGAAACATTAAGATACCATGCATGATTGAATACTTATATAGGGATCACACTTACATTGACTATAAGGCTCCTACAAACATAATGTCTAGGCTCTATTATAATTGGATCATGAGTAAAAAGCTAGGACCGAGGAAAGATCCCTTTTACCCTAACAAATTGAGTAACTTTGTTGGGAGAGCTAGAGGATTGCATGTCTTTGTAGGTAATTTCACATATAGGTGAGATTTCATGATCTTGGAAGATTTTAGAGGCGTCATTGATGGATTCTTAGGAGATGTAATACTTGGAAAACAATTTATTGAGGAATCCATGATGATATATGATCAAGAGGAAGGAATAGCCAAGTTCTCAAATGAGACTGAATGTGTTAAGTATGTAATTCCTTGCAAAAATAAAAATTTTAAGGGCATTGATGAGTTAGATATGGATAATATTCCAGATTTTAAGGTTGACTGTAAGGATAAGGTTTACTACACCGCTTGTCTAAAGCTAGGCCCCAAATACATTCGTGATGAAGAAAGAGTCAAATCATTCGAAGATGTAATACTTGGAACACCATTTATTGAGGAATCCATGATGATATATGATCAAGAGGAAGGAATAGCCAAGTTCTCAAATGAGACCGAATGTGTTAAGTATGTAATGTCTTGCAAAAATAAAAAGTTTAAGGGCATTGATGAGTTAGATATGGATAATATTCCAGCTTTTGAGGTTGACTGTAACGATAAGGTTTACTACACCGCTTGTCTAAAGCTAGGCCCCAAATACATTCGTGATGAAGGAAGAGTCAAATCATTTGAATGGGCATCTAATATATTGCGAACATAGGAGTACGACTTCGAGTCTAGCTACAAGACTCATAAATAAAGAAAAGCGCTTCGTGGGAGGCAAACCATGCTTAATTGTTTGCTTGTTTTGTTTTTCAATTTTTGTTTGTGTGTTTATATATCTTTTTCATTGTTGTTTATTCTCATATTAGACTTTGTGAAAATGCTTTATTTTGTTTTTAACCTCGTCTTAATTGTATATAAAGGTATTTTACAAAAAGATAAGTGTAGGGAAGATCACATATGTTTTTAAGAACATGAACATGAGATTAGCAATAATTGAAATTGTATATATTTATGTGTTTGTTAGAGTCAAATGCTTGTATCGTGTCATAATGGATGTTTTGTAGAAAGTTTTCCAGGTTTTAATGAGGTAATTCTTTTAGAATTTTTCCAGAAAATCGCAGCAGACCACTTTTTGTCAGGACAACCTGACGGAAACCTGACTACGTTAGGCAATGTGGAAACAGAATGTCAATTTCGTTTTCTGTATAACTTGTGATTTTTGGAAATTCCCAATTCTTAATTTTCTAGAAAAGCTGCAAACATCCATTCCACAAGCATTATATCTTACTTGCTTTCTTGTGTAGTTGTGTGTCATATATAGTTTTACCGCCAATTTTACGCGAAGGTTTTGTTTTGTTTTCTTACAAGTGTGCAGGTTATATTAAACAAGAAGAAGAAACACATATTGGAAGAGGCACTTAGTACTTATTCATTCTTCTTGGGGGAGGATTATACTACAACTTCATACATATCCTATCGAGCTAATCAGGAGATTACTAGTTTCTTTCTCTTTTATTTACCTTCCTTTATCATAACTTTGATACTTTCGAGGAATATTGGGGACAATGTTCAGGTTAAGTGTAGGGAGGGAGAATAAAACGGGAACTTAGAAACTATTCAGTCACTTAATTATTTGTCTTGTCCTTGGTAATTTGTGTAATAAACTAAGAGAAATATTTGTTTGGGCAATTTTAGCACCAAATTTAAATTTTTTTATGACATTTACGAGTTAAACTTTAGTCTTAATAAATCGTCTCATGGATAGGAATTATATGACTAGCACAAAAATCGTATACCACTCACATTCCACCAAAAAAATGTGAGGTTCGCCCCTAGATCTTTAGGAATAAAAGCATTCATCTTTAATGCTTAGTGAGTGTACCAGTAGTATAATAGATTCTAGAACTTGTTTTGTGATACATTCCAAGATCGCTAGTGAGACTACATTCGTGTAGTGAGGATTAACTAAATTGTAAGAGGCATTAGGATAACCCTTGTTTTAAACCTGTAATATAATTACCTCTTCCACATCTGTTGAGTAATTTTCCCCACACCCTTGCGATGTACTCACCTTTAGTACATGATACCCCTAGTTAACCCTTCAGAGCCTATCCTTTTCTCGGTTCTCGTGATGTTTCGGTTTTCCAGAATATCAATGAAGAACATTGTTTACAATCCACCTCCAAATGTTACACCCAAATCGCCTTAGCCTATCTTGTATGCACTCATCTTTAGTGCATTATTGTTATCATTACCAAACCCTTAGTTCAATTATCTAGTTACTTGCATGGTTGCTAAGTCGAGTCATATCATTTGTATACAGTTTTAGGACGATTGGGACTCATGGGTTAAAGTAATATTTTATGGTGTAACGGGAAAGAATGATAAATTAAAATTCCCTTTGTCTACGTAATTAAATACTCCAAGTGTTTTGATCTTTTCAAATCGGGTCAATTAGTGTTAGCTAAATAAAAACTCAAGTGTAGGGATGCTTCTATAAATCCTTTTATTTTGATGTTATCGTAGAGGATGGTAGAGTAAAAAGGTATGAAAAAAATGAAAAAAATGAGAAAAACATATGGGCTACCATCCTACATCTATCTTTATGTTTATGTTCTTAAGTTTAAGTTTATGTTTTGTTTCAAGTTGTTTAGTGTTAGTGAGTCGAGTCTTGGCTTAGCAACGCCACGCTTTACATGCTTGTAACATAAGATTTTTGACTTGCCACCACAAAATATCTCCTATCCAACAAAACCCTTTACTTCCCTACCCTAAGCCTAACGTTACAACCCTTGTAAAGACCTCTTAGATAGTTGTTCCTAGGTGCTTACGCCAAAGCGGTGGAGGTTTGATCTTGTAACATATTGGATTTCACAAACACATCAAACCATGAATACAAGTAGGCGTACACTTGAGGTTTTAGAGAGAGAAAGTTTAGAGGTTTAGGGAACTTAGTGAGAGAAAGTAAAAGTATTATTATGAGCTCCAACCCTCTACCTTGGGAGGTAGAGGGTATTTATAGTATCTTACATAAACGCCACCTACGGGCTGTGAATCAGGCATACAGTGGGTAGAGACCCGTCCGTCCTCCACGGTGTTACTAAACTGAATACTAACTAACATTAAATAACTACGACTAAGAGCTTTCTAACGAATACATATACTTGAGGTGACCGACTCTTTAACGACTGGATTTTCTAAATCCTAACAATCTCCCCCTAAGGGAGGTCACCTCAAATTACACAGAATACAAACAGATATTACATTAAGATTGTTCTTGGATTCTTGTTTAAGTTCATTGCTCTGTATCTCATAGTCTTTGATTCTTCCTGTTTTGCATGTTTGGATAATTCAAGTGGAGGTCTTTAACTGATCCGCGTGATGATGAGTTTTGAGCCAGCTTTGAGATCATCAGCTTGCATAAATCTCTGACTCTTCCATTGTAGTGTTGACATTATGTGCTGTTGTGACATTGAACCGACATGCTCACATTCTGGATCATGATTTCTTCTCATCAGAGTAGCGGAAGCTTTAGTTGATTCATGATATTTGCAGCAGCGTAGTAGAAGCATGGAGTGAGAATATCAGAGTCATTGATGCACTAATCATGATTTCTTTTGAAATGAATGTGATGTGTGAGCATGCGGCTATGGATTGACCTCTCCATTCTGATCAGCTGCAAACGTTGGGTGTACCTGTATACAACAGTTAGCAATAAAGCGTACGAAAGTTTCTTCGATCACTTTCGTTGAATTGAGGTACACGGCCCACGGTTCCCCGTTGATCAGTACAAGTACTGCCTGTGATCAGGTATAATTCCGAAGAATCTCCTTGACAGGGTTTCGCAGCTGATCTAGCTGTTCTCAAACCGGAACGTCTCAAAGAAGACAACACGGAGTGAGTGAACCAGCGAATTTGAGATTCACTGATTGATAAAAAGAGATTTGACAAACAATCGTGTACTGCTCAAAATAAGGTGTTTTTGCAATACAACGAAGGTTTTAAGGAAAATAAATTATCAATCATAAACACCTTTTAATTTTGAAATATTAATACACAATCGATGTGCTAGAGAAAAAGAGTTTTAAGCACAACGACCGATTTTTCAAAGGTATCCGTCAATCCATATCCTGAACCAGGATTGATTCAAAATTAAGAATCGCCCCATTGTTTCTGTTCAGTTGTCACATGGTTGATCTATTGGATAGATCTCACATGCCACCTACCAAGAGCTTGTTTGATGTTGGCTCTAGAAGGCTTTCCATCTTCATTGTGAATATGTTTGCATATCACTCAGATGTTCTGGCAATACCACAAGGATAATGCGTAGGACTCTAAAAATATATTCTCTCTTTCCACATTGTGTGAAACAGAGAGTCTTCATTGATTGTGTCCTTAATGAGATTTATTGATGATCTCGTGGCTCTAGACTCAATCGTGCACATTTGGTTCCTATGCCGGAGACTAGGGAGAGGGTCTCCTTCTTCAATATCAACAAACTCTAAGTGAAAGTCGATAGATTATGTAGGTTCCCCGTGAGAATGAAACAAGTCCTTTTAAGAGGAACTTGAGTGGCTTAGAAAGTTGTAGTGCAGTGTGTCACTGGGTCCATGACGTCTTGTCTTCAATACCAGTGTTACCTTAGTAAACACCAGTAGCATATGTATTGAACCCGGTTTCTGCCCTAAGGTTGAATTATTGGAGGGCTATTTATTTTCACCCTTTTCACATTCATTTCTTTTTCATTCTTCAACCCCTTCAGTGCTTACCGAGACTTCATTACTAGAACCTTTTTGGGTTTATTCCAGTTCTAGCTCTTTCTCAATCCGCACCACTTTTCTCCTTTTTTCATCATACCTAACGACTTCTACACTATCTAGTTGATTGTCCCTGGCGGGATCGTGGGAACAAATACCTAACCTAACCTAACCATCCTTATAACACCATGCATAAAGTAAATTGTTTGGTCTTTTGGTATTATTCTTTTCTTCTTGAAACCAATTGAAAAATCATTTGGAAAATCAATCAAGGTACTTGTGATATAATATCAAAGCATTTTGTACCTTAATTGTTTTTGATCATTTAGAAATGCTCCCCCTCAACATGTGCATATGATTTTGAAATTGTTTAGCACATGGAGGCAAGAGTTCTTTGAAACAATTTCCTGATCACAATTTCCTTAGAAAAAGCCTTTTGATTTTCTTGGTAAATTTTCCCCCTCAAAATGTGCGTTGGTTGTTTAAAATCATTTAGCACATAGAGGAAAGAGTTCTTTGAAGTACTTTCACAATCACATTGCCATACAGAAAACCATTAGAAAATCAATCAAGGTACTTTATGGTGTTACATAGAAATCTTTGTACCTTGAAAGTTTATTTTCTTTTGAAATGCTCCCCTCAATATGTGCTTCGAGATTCGAAAGCATTTAGCGCATATGGGAGAGCAGCCTGCACAATTGAATCAAACGATCACCATTTATCAAATTTCATAATTGAATCACAAATTCTCCCTCGATCAAAAATATCAAATCCTTTGAGATTTTGGATCCCAAGTGATTTAATAAGGTTTAAAAAACATTGGAGAACTTGTGGCCAGGTTTAAACTTGTAGGATATATGATTTCACAAACACATTAAACCATAATCACAAGTGGCGTTCAAGATGTTTAGAGAGAGAAAGTTCTAGAGAGAGAAAGTTCTAGAGAGAGAAAGGGAAGAGAGTTGGGAACTATGTGAAACAAAGAAAAATGGTATTGAAGCTCCAACCCTCTACCTTGGGAGGTAGAGGGTATTTATAGTGTCTTACAAATAAACGCCACCTACGGGGCTGTGGATCAGGCATACAGTGGGTAAAGACCCGTCCGTCCTCCACGGTGTTACTTAACAAACTACTTACTAACATAACTCGACTGCGACTACGAGCTTTCTATCGAATACATATACTTAAGGTGACCGACTCTTTAACGACTGAATTTTCTAATTCCTAACAATCTCCCCTTAAGGGAGGTCACATCAATTTACAATGAATACAAACAGATATTACATTAGATTGTTCTAGGATTCTTGATTAAGTTCATTGCTCAGTAGCTCGTAGTCTTTGATTCTTCTTGTTCCGCATGTTTGGATAATTTCAAGTGGAGGTCTTTAACTGATCCACGTGATGATGAGTTTTGAGCCAGCATTGAGATCATCAGCTAATCATAAATCTCTGACTCATCCATTGTGGTGTTGGTATTCTGTGATGTTGTGACATTTGGACCGACATGCTCACATTCTGGATCATGATATATTCTCATCATAGTAGCGGAAGCTTTTACTGATTAATGATATTTGCAGCAGCATAGCAGAAGCATGGAGTGAAAGTATCAGAGTTGTTGAAGCACTTATCATGATTTCTTTAGAGATGAATGTGTAGTGAGAGCATGCGGCTATGGATTAACCGCTTCATTCTGATCAGCTGCAAACGTCGGGCGTACCTGCATACAACAGTTAGCAATAAAGAGAACGAAAGTGTCTTTGATCACTTTTGTTGAATTGAGGTACACGGCCCACGGTTCCCCGTTGATCAGTACAAGTACTGCCTGTGGTCAGGTATAATTCCGAATAATTTCCTTGACAGGGTTTCGCAGCTGCTCTAGCTGTTCTCAAACCGGAACGTCTCAAAGAAGACAACACAGAGTGAGTGAACCAGCAAATTGAGATTCACTGATTGATGAAAAGAGATTTGAAAAACAATCGAGTACCGCTCAATAGAAATTATTCTTGCAATACAACGAAGGTTTTAATGAAAATCAATTATCAATCATAAACACCTTTTATTTTGAAATATTAGTACACAGTCGATGTGCTAACGAAAAGAGTTTTTAAGCACAATGACCGGTTTTTCAAAGGTATCCGTCAATCCATAACCTGAACCAGGATTGATTCAAAAGATTGAATCGCCCCATTGTTTCTGTTCAGTTGTCACATGGTTGATCTGTTGGATAGATCTCACATGCCACCCACCAGGAGCTTGTTTGATGTTGGCTCCAGAAGGCTTTCCATCTTCATTGTGAATATGTTTGCATATCACTCAGATGTTCAGGCAATTCCACAAGGATAATGCGTAAGACTCATACAATATAATCTCTCTTTCCACATTGTGTGATACAGAGAGTCTTCATTGACAGTGTCCAAAAGAGATTTATTTGACGATCTCGTGGCTCTAGACTCAATTATGCATATTTTGGTTCCTATGCTGGAGAGTAGGGAGAGGGTCTCCTTCCTCAATATCAATAATCTCTAAGAGAAAGTCGATAGATAGTGTCGGTTCCCCGTGAGAATGAAACAAGCCCTTTTAAGAGGAACTTGAGTGGTTTGGGAAGTTGAAGTGCAGTGCGTCACTGGGTCCATGACGTCTTGTCTTCAATACCGATGTTACCTTGGTAACCACCAGTAGCATATGAATTGAACCCTGTTTCTGCCCTAAGGTTGAATAAATGGAGGGCTATTTCTTTTCACCCTTTTTCACATTTAATTCTTTTTCATTCTTCAACCCCTTCAGTGCTTACCGAGACCTCATAACTAGAACCTTGTTGGGTTTATTCCAGTACTAGCTCAGTCTCAGTCCGCACTCTTCCCATATCTCACTTTTCTCATCATACTTAAGGACTTCTACACTAACTAGTGGATTGTCCCTGGGTAGATCCCTCCGGTTCTGGCGGATAATGGGAGCAAATATCTAACCTTATCATCCTTATACCACCGTTCATAAAGTAAATTTGGTCGGTCTATTTGGTATTGTTCATCTGCAATTGGAACCAATTGAAAACCATTTGAAAATCAATCCAGATACTTGTGATATATTATCAAAGCATTTTGTACCTGAATTGTTTTTGATATTTTTAGAAAAAGAGCTCCCCCTCAACATGTGCCTCATGTATTTGAAATCATTTTAGCACACAAAGGCAAGAGGAAGAATTAACTTCTTTGATTACCATTTTCTAAAAGATATCAACATCACTTCCCTGATTAAATCAAGTAGATAAAGCATATTGTGGAAGGATGAGGTTTTCAAAAGTTTGCTCCCCCTCAATATGTGCCTCGAGGTTTGAAAGAGTTTTGCACATACTAGAGGGAACCTGCACTTAGAGACAAATCAATCACGTTTCAATTCTTTGTGGTTTAAAAAGATGCTCCCCCTCAACATGTGCATGAAAAAATTGAAATCGTTTGGCACATGTGGGGAGGAAAGCTCTTTAAACACTTATAAAACCAATTATCAAGTTATCAGTTTAAATCCAATTTAAATCACAAATTCTACCCCGATCACACTTTCCAAATCCTTTGAGAGTTGTGATCTCTATTGATTTAAATAAAATTTTGAGAGCTTTTTGAGGAGAATAGTGACTTGCTTTTGAAAAGAACATTTTAACTGATAAGGATCAAATTTTCAGACTTTAAACTCCATTGTTTAAACATGCAAGAGTATCTTTTGAAATCATAACATTAGCAAAGGTTTTGAATCAATTGTATAAAACATTGTTCTTTTTGATTTTCTAAGAATAACCTTGCTCATTTACGTGCCAATTGTTTGAAAAATAACCTTTCAAAATAACCTCTTTAATTCGATTGAAATCATTCTCCCCCTCCCCTCAATCAATGAGACAAGTAGTTGATTCAGAGATAGAGATTTTGACAGATGATGAGCACAGATGATTAACAAGAATAATAGAGTACGAGGTATTTTCAAAGCAATTTGGTTTTCATTAGATGGCAAATATTTTTTAGAAGAATCATTAGACGGAAAAATATTTGAAAAGATAAACATTTGTCTTTTAGATGACAAACATTTGTTTTATGAATCAGAGCATGAGATTTGAAAAATAAGATAAAGCATGGCTCTGTTCTTTACTTTATAAAACGGGTTACTGCCTGAAATAACAGTAAACCACCATTTTTCTCCGCCTCATTTTTTATTTATTTATTTTATTTATTATTATTTTTTTAACAAACTTATGTACATTCGAAGAACATCTAAAGACCCGTGACATTCTTTGAATGTCAACACAAAGTCCGTAGATGATATCGAATAAGGAAAAACATGACAAAAAAAATCAATATTTTTTGGAATTTTTCAAGATTTTTTAATTTTTATGGATTTTTGAGAATTTTATGTGGGTTTTGAAATTTTGTATTTTGCTTTTTGAATAAATATATACAAGAGATAGATGAATAACGACCTTTACTCCTCGTCTTCCTCTTGAAGATGCTTGAGTGTTTCCGGTTGCAGACTCTTTAGACCAAGACGTGGAAGGATAAACTCAAAACGTTCTCTAGGAAGAGCTTTGGTGAAGATGTCTGCTAATTGGGATTCAGTCCTCACAAAATAGAGTTCCACCACACCTTTTTTCACTTGTTCCCGAATGAAATGATGTCGAATGTCTATGTGCTTGGTTCTTGAATGTTGAACGTTGTTGCAAGAGAGAGCAATGAGACTTTTATTATCACAGTACAGAGGGATTTTGTTGAATTCAAAGCTATAGTCAGATAATTGGGATCTTATCCATAGGATTTGAGCACAACAAGATGACATGGCTATGTATTCAGCCTCTGTAGAGGAAATAGAAGTACTCATTTGTTTCTTTGAAGACCAGCTCACAAGTTTATCACCCAAAAACTGAGCACCTCCAGACGTACTTCGACGAGTATCTTGACATCCTGCATGATCTGCATCTGCATATGCTGTTAGTGACATACCGGTGTCCTTCGAGTACCAAAGTCCCATGTTGATGGTTCCTTGGAGATACCGAAAGACCCGTTTAACCGCTTCAAGGTGCTTTTTGGCAGGCTTAGCCTGGTATCTAGCACACATGCATACAGCGAACAGAATATCAAGTCTACTGGCAGTGAGGTACATCAGGGATCCAATCATACTTCGATATTTCGTTTGATCTACCATGATCCCTGAGTGATCCTCATCCAGTTTGGTACGTTCCACCATGGGAGTGTATCCGGTGTCACAAGTGTCAAATCCAAATTTCTTTAAAATTTCATTTGCATTTTTAGATTGATTAATGAAAATGCCTCCGGGACTTTGTGAAATTTGTAATCCCAAGAAAAATGACATTTGTCCCATCATTGACATTTGAAATTTGGAGCCCATCTCCTTAGAAAAACGGTCACATTCATTGGGGTCAGTCAAGGAAAAGATAATATCATCAACATAGATTTGAACGTGAATTAAATGTTTGCCTGACTTTCTGGTGAACAATGTCGGATCAACTGCTCCTTTGCTGAATCCAGTAGATAGAAGAAAGTTTGATAGCGTATCATACCATGCCCTTGGAGCTTGCTTCAAGCCGCAAAGAGCCTTCTTCAAGCGATAGACATGAGTAGGATGCTCTGGATTCACAAAACCTTCCGGTTGACTGACGTATAGGACTTCTTTAAGATCTCCGTCTTTACATCCATCTGATAGACTACCATGTTCTTACTTGCAGCATTAGCCAAGAAGATTCTGATTGCCTCGATACGAGCAACAGGAGCAAATGATTCTTCAAAGTCAATACCCTCCTCTTGACGGTATCCTTTTGCAACTAATCGAGCCTTGTTCTTCAAAACATCACCATGCTCGTCAAGCTTTACTTTGAAGATCCACTTTAGAGCAATGATCATGGCACAATCAGGAGTAGGTACTAATTCCCATACATCTAGTCGATCAAACTCATGAATTTCTTCTTGCATGGCATTGAACCAGCTGTCTTCATTCATGGCAGTTTTCACGTCTTTTGGTTCGATCTTAGAGACTACGGAGTTGAAGAAGCACCATAAGGCATCGGTTGCAAGTTGTTTCCGTGTGGATACTGGACGAGAGAGGTTTCCAATGATGTTGTCCAATGGATGATAATGTGTCCATTTTCTAAGATGTTCATGTGGTTGTTGTTGAGGAACTGAAGTAGCAGAGTCTATATCTCCTGATGACGATGGTTCTGATGATGATTCAGGAGCAAATATGTTTTCAAAAGGTTCATCTTCTGGAGGAGCAAAAGGGTTTTCATCATCTGTAACAGCAGCAACATTTCCATTGTGTACACTCGATGATTGATGATTTGTTGATGAGACAGAGTGATCAGCAGCCGGCGCTTCTTGACTTAATGACATTGATACTGAAGGGTTAACTTCATTGACAGGGATAGAGGCAGCCTCTGTTGATGGAACTGACATATCATTAGCACTTGGCTCATAGTGTTCATCAAACATTGGATCAAATAATTTCTTCAAATCATCTTCTGAAGGAGGTACATAAGGAGTTGCTGGTGAGGAGTCGTAAACAAGAGTAGAACTGATGGGACTACTTGATGATGCGGGTCCAGAACTGGGTTGTCCTGGAGCCATTGGACCGGTCAGCTCATCAAACGTAACGTGAATTGTTTCCATAATATTTCGGGTTCTTTTGTTGTAAATTCGGTATCCCATTTTGTTTGGTGCATATCCTACAAATACTCCAATTTCCGCTTTAGCTTTAAGTTTGCCTAAGTCTTGGCCCTCATTAGTTGGATAACACAATGTACCAAACACATGAAGGAATGAGATATTAGGTTTTCTATTGTGGACAAGTTCATATGGAGTTTTTCCATGAGCAGTGTGAATTAGGGATCAATTTTGAGTGTAGCATGCAGTGGCAATGGCTTCAGCCCAGAGAAAAATTGGAACCTTTGAGTAAATCAACATTGTTCTTGCGGCTTCCACAAGAGTTCGATTTCGTCTTTCAACTATACCGTTCTGTTGAGGAGTTCGTGGAACACTTCTTTGATGACTGATTCCAACACTTTCATAAAACTCACTAAGTTGTTTATTAACAAACTCAGTTCCATTGTCTATTCGGATGATTCTGACAGTTTTGTTAAGTCGAACTTGCAGCTGTTTGATAAGTTTGATGATGATATCTGGAGTTTCATCCTTTGTCCTTAAGAACTTAACCCAGGTGAATCGAGAGTAATCATCAACCACAACTAACACATATTTCTTCCCAAAGATATTCTGCACTCTCATGGGTCCACATAAATCCATGTGAATTGTATGAATAACTTCTGTAACTGAGTTTGTAGGTTTGGGTTTGTGGGCATACTTCTTGCTTTTTCCCAATTGGCATGCTGAACAAAGATGATCCTTTTCATACTTTAGTCTAGGTAAACCTACAGCTAAGTCCTTTCTGGAAAGATTGTTTATGGTACCAAAGTTCAAGTGATTGAGACGACGGTGCCATAGCCATGACTTAGTTTTAGACGCCTTTGACAGTAAGCAGATGGGTGAAGATTTCATCATATCTCCGATAGAGATGGTGTATAGGTTTGAACCACGAGTTCCTCTGAGAAGTTCCACACCATCAAGTTCTCTAACAAAGCAAGTATGTTTCCTGAAGGCCACTTCTAAATCTGAGTCACAAAATTGTCCGACAGAAAATAGATTATGTCCAAGACCTTCAACATAATATACCCTGGAAATCACACTGTCTCCAACCACGTAATCTCCATAACCCATAATAGCACCAAAATGATCGTTTCCGAATCTCACAGTTCCGATGAATTTACTCACGAAGTTCATGAGCCGTGACCGGTCTCCAGTCATATGCTTGGAACAGCCTGAGTCCAAGTACCACAGAACGATTTGAACGATCTGCAGTTGAACACAGACAAGAATGGATAACTGGATAATTAGGATCCCCATGCAAGAATGGGTTCCATTTGGTTAGTAACAGTGATTGGAACACCCACATCAGAAGTAGAAGCAATGGAATTATCAGAAATAAATGCAGTGCTAGTGTCCGTATTTGACCTATTCAAAGTGTGTTCACTTCTTAAGGGAATAGTTCTACCAGTAGGCATCCATTTTCTAGTGGGAATTGACTTAGCAATTTTAGGGCACAACTCATTAATCTTACGGCCAGTAGGTATCCATTGATAACCTATATTACTAAATTCTCTTCCTGTGGGTTTCCACCGTTTTCTAACTTTCTTTCGCCTTTGCCTTTTAGCCTTCTTAGTTTCATGTTTAACATTAACATTTTTAACTGGGCATTTGACAGCATTAGACAAATCATTCATACCACTTTCAAGATTAGTAATAGAAACCACGCAATCATCATTACATGTTTTGCCAAAAGTAGCAGAATTCGCATTAATTACAGTACGCTTAGAGCTAACACTAGAATCAACACGATTCGTCTTATTCAAATTCTCCCTAACGTGATCTTCTACTCTCTTCCACTGAGCATTCCTAGCATGCAAGGTCCTATCATTCTTTGTGTTGCATTGAGGCTTTGACCCGCTTGCTTTGCTGTAACTTCTTACTCGTGTAGAGGGAATTGGAACATTAGTTGGTTTTGCTACCTTTTGCATTCCTGAACTAGAAGTGCAGGGATCTGAACTACTTGAAGGCGCATTAGAGTTCACTTTCTTAATAGTGGGCATAGAATGGTTTGTATGCTTGGCACTAGGTATAGAACAAGGCATCACAACTTTACCTTTCGCACCTAAGGATTTAGGACATGTTACTATTAAACATTCTAGCAGCTCTTGAGATCGTTTGGCTTGAATGCACGCAAACCTAATTTCACTGTCAAGAGGCTTATTTATAAAATCCTCTTCCACAATCTCACAGAGACATTCTAGACTATCCTTAAGGTGAGCACAATAGTTGTGAAACACAGGTTCATTATTCCTAAGATGAGGAGGAATGTATTTAACAGTCACAGTATATTTGCAGTCTGAGGATGACTTTGATGCAACATTCTCATTAAAAACAAGTGGCAGTTTCCCTTTTTCCTGACTCCTCAGATTCTCAATTTCTTTTTGTAAAGATGTTATTTTTTCATTGTTTTTGTCACAAGTGACTTTCATTGAATCATATAACTCTTTAAAGTGTCGATTAACTTTTTCATTTTCTTCTAGAAAACTCTCGTTTTCCTTTTGTAAAGCATTAACTAAGTTTTGAAGATGAAAAGTTTGAGAATACTGTGAATCTAAAGGATGAGGCATTTGAGAGTCAGTCACATTGTTCTTTTCACCCTTTAATTGAGGGATTTGGGCTTTCAACTTTTTGATCGTGTTACAATGAGCTTGAATCTGTTTGTCACGTTTGTTTATCTGAAAAACTGCATCAAACTCTGGAACATCTGAGGATGTCTTGATATTTGAGGTTTTGACATTTTCTTTGAGATGTTGATGTTTTAATTGTAAATCAAAATGTTCAACTTCTAGTTTAGAAAGATGTTTTACCAAATTATCGTGATCATCCTGATCAATTTTCTCATTTAGTTCTGAGTTTTTGTTTTCAAGCTCAATGACACGATCATGGGAAACTTTCAATGCAATAGATAATTCATGAAATCGAGAAGCAGTAATAGAGTGCTTAGTAACAGTATAAAACACATCTTGAGCAACACAACTCGAAATCAAATTCTCATTTAAGATGTGCAAATTCTTCCTTTCAACTTCATTATATTTGAGTTCCTGTTCATAATCATTGACTTCAACTATCATTGCATCAAATTCCTTTTCCATTTCTTTAATATCTGAATTTATCCCTTTTTGAAGACTCTCAAATTGACCTTTTAATTGTTTGAAGAAAGGCATGACCTCAGTTAAATAACATTCTTTAGTTTGCTCAAAACCCTTTTCCCCTTCAGTTATCCCTGTAGGTGTGACTCTCTTCTTACACGTTTTCTCAAAATCAACAAACAGCTGATAAACAACATACAAGCTGATTAATGTTTTGCTATTAGTGGCAATGGATCTAGGAACTAAATGCATTGGTGTATTAGGAGGATACATAGTTGCTTGAGGCAATTTCCTACTAGGGGGATTCTTTTCAACAAGATTTTCAGCTATTTGCATATCCATATCCTTTTTCCAGAACACTTGTTCAGGGGTTAATAGCGTCTGAGGCTTAAACTTGTTTAAGGATATCCAATTTTCCTTAGTGTAATCATGGGGTTTGATCGTTATGTTATTCTCTTTACACGCAGGATCGTTAAGCTTCCTATCCATTTTCTCCCTAGATGCATCATCGAATTTTCTATCTTCCTCAGTGCACTCAATGCAACTAGGTTTCTGTCTAGGTTAAAGAATCTCATTGCCATCATAGATTACATTTTGAGCAGTTTTTACTTTCTTACCATACTCAGGGTTGGATTCCTTTATAATGGGGGTACTATGCTTATCGCTGAGAACTCTATGCTTAGTGATCATGTGAGCAGTCTGAATGGTGTTCCCTTGTACGTACAACTTATTTTCAAGCTTGTTTTTCAAAGTTTTTAGATTAGAAAAATCATTCAAAAGTTTTGATTCCTTAGCATTGAATTCTTGCTTAAGCATTTTAACATTTTCTTGAAGTTCTTGTTTTTGCTTAGTAGTTTTAGAAAGCTTTTCTTGTAAGGAGCTTAACTCTTGTTTTAATACTTCTTCTCTAAAATTACTTTTTCTAATAATTGTACGCATTTGGTCAACCATTTCCTGCTCACGGGTGGTTAACTCAAACTTAGCAGGCTGTTCATAAATAGCAACTTGTTCTTTATAGGCATTTAGTTCAGAAATAACAGAATCCTCAGGGGCACATGCAGTGTATTCATCAAAAATATAGTCATCATTGACTGCAGAAGATGCATCACTTGGTACAGTCTCGCTTTCACTTTGTTTCATATATTGATCATATGGGACAACATTTATATTACCCATATTTTCAATATATGACTCAAAAGTTTCAGTTGATTGTACTTTGTCATGTATCTTTTGCTCATCAACATCATCGTATAGTTTTAATACCTCTGAGATGATTGATTCTTTGGATGGACCAGCTTGCTGTGGTGAGGGGACCTTTGGAGAGACCATTGGAGAAATGCTAGCCATGAAAATAGTCTGTGAAGTTGGTTCATCATCAACGTCATAGTCGTATGCATCACAGTCGAGGACTTGAAAGGCATTCTGATGATTATGACCTATCTTCTGAATTGGTTGCTCTTCCACATCTGTATCATATGTCTTGCATTGCCCTTAGCAAGAAACACCAGCTCCTCTTCATCCAACACAGCTCCATTATCCTAAGCTTGCACTAGTAACATCTTGTCTTTGAAGTACTCTGCATTTTTAGGGCGTTTTGGAGAAGTGCAGTTCCGTGCTATGTGTCCATCACCACCACAGTTGTAGCATTTAATTGGCATTGCTTTTCCCTGATTGTCAATCCTTCCTATATTCTGATTTGCCACATACCCTCCTCCTACTCCACCTCCTTTTTCTTCATATTGTTTTCCTTGAGCTGGTTGCACCGTAACCTTTCCATCTCTGACCAAATCATGATTGTGTAGATTGGATGCAGTCCTGATTTCATTGTTAGTGTGAAGACGGTTAGTATGTGGAGTGAAGGTTAAGTTTTGTTTAACCATAAGAGCCAGTTGATTGATAAAGTGTTCCATGACTGCATTGGCATCAGGTTGCTTGAAACTTGGATCGGGAATGAGTTTGTGATTTCCATTACCCGTGGGTATGACTTGAGAAGCCTTGGTGGTAATTCCAACATTGGTGTAAAAAGCTGTAGAGTCATTTGATGAACTTGTTTCTCCTTGGTTGGTTTTGAACTGTTCAAGAATCCTTTTTCAAACACAGCATGTCTCTCATTCTGAAGAATGAATGCATAAAGTTGCTCATAGTTGGTATTCTTCAATCCTTTGGTTAGCTTTACAGAGGTGACAAACTTATGCCATTCGGGATTCATGTTGTTCACAAACTTTGAATTCAGCTGAATATTTGGCATGGTCATTTTGATATTCATCATATCATTCACAAGCTTGTGGAATCTCACGTCATACTCATAGACACCTTCTTCTGGCTTCATCTTGAAGTGCTCAAACTCATCATACAGTTGTGATTCTCTGTCTTCCTTGGTTAATTCAGAACCTGAGAGAAGCATCTTGACATTATCCCAAACTGCCTTGGCTTCAGTGTTGTGATTGATAAGCTTGTAGATGCCTTTTGGAAGACCCTGAAGTATAATGTTAGAAGCCTTGATATCAGCATCGAATCTCTTTTTTTCCTTATCATTGAGCTCATCATACGTCTTTGGTCTGTCTATTCCATAGATCATTGTTCCATCTGCAGTTGTATCAATTAAGTCTCTTGTAGTCTCAATCTGATAAGGTCCTTCATCAATGGATCTGAGAATGTTGACTCCATTTTCCTTTCCAAGACAGTACAATCTGATTCGTTGAGCCCAAGAGTCGTAGTCAGTTCTGTCAAGCATAGGTGGACGAGTATCTGAACCAGCTGCTTGAACATCCTCAGCAACAGTGGAGATAATTGTAGGTACGTTGGTAGACATGTTAACAGATTATACGGGATTTTATAACTCTATGATTAAACCGGAAAATAGATTCTTTCACGGGATTTTACTAAATCAAGAGAAAACCGTATTACAAACAAAATTCAACCAAGTCGCTAAGAATTCTTGAACCAAGTCGCTAAGCACCAAGTCGCTAAGTAGCAACTCGCTAAGATCTCAATTTCCTGTGAACCAAGTCGCTAAGACCCAAGTCGCTGGACACAAGTCGCTAAAGCACCAAGTCGCTACACAGTCAAGTCGCTAAAGAGCAACTTGCTAAGGTCCAAGTCGCTAACACCAAGTCGCTAAGAATGCTAAGTACAAGTCGCTAACAAAATTGAAAGCAAGTCGCTAGCCGTAGTGGAGAATCCACTAAGTTGTACTGTTTGTCGGCTTGTCTCAATAGACAAGTCGCTAGGACCTAATCGCTAACAATTAACACTACAACTCGCTACCTTTTACTGAAGCAAGTCGCTACGATGAAAAACACTACGAGAACCAAGTCACTAGCAAGAAAAACTTCAAAAACACACTTTTCAATCCAAAACAAGCTCAACCACAGTGATTCAAGCTTACCAAATTAAAACCCAATCACTTACAATGATTCTAAACACAAAAGTACACCCAAAATTCAAACTTTAACACTAGAAATGATCCAAATGATGCAAAAACCACTAAACTTTTTCAAATTCAAAAACCATCTAAAACCACTAGAAATCCAAAGATATGTAAGAGAGATGATCAAACCATGGCTCTTGATACCAATTGTAGGATATAGGATTTCACAAACACATTAAACCATAATCACAAGTGGCGTTCAAGATGTTTAGAGAGAGAAAGTTCTAGAGAGAGAAAGGGAAGAGAGTTGGGAACTATGTGAAACAAAGAAAAATGGTATTGAAGCTCCAACCCTCTACCTTGGGAGGTAGAGGGTATTTATAGTGTCTTACAAATAAACGCCACCTACGGGCTGTGGATCAGGCATACAATGGGTAAAGACCCGTCCGTCCTCCACGGTGTTACTTAACAAACTACTTACTAACATAACTCGACTACGACTACGAGCTTTCTATCGAATACATATACTTGAGGTGACCGACTCTTAAACGATTGAATTTTCTAATTCCTAACAAAACTCTCTTCTGGTTTTTAGATAGATGCTCCCCTCAACATGTGCATTGTGTATTTGAAATCGTTTGACACATGGAGGCAGGAGTGCTTTTGAAAGCCTGAAACAATTCCATTTAAAGAGATTGAGATTTAAATCACGATCTCTCCCCCGATCGAAAATTTCAAACCATTTGAGATTTGTGATCCCAATTGATTTAAATCATTTATAAAATTTTGGGGAAAGACGTGGCTTGATTTAATTTTTGAAATTGACTGATAAGGAACAGTTTTTGACAATAAAGATTGTTAGTGTCAGGTATGATACTTTTTAAGAGATCTTTAAGTAAAATAAAATAATTTCACAATCAAACAAGAATAGAAAAAATTTCATTTTGAAAGATCTTTGAGTTTTAAAGAAAATCATACCATGACATAACATTAAATCTTTAGATCACCACTTTATTTTGTACAAACGGACTTGTTAGATGAAATATCGTTTGAAATTTTTTAATTTGAAATCACTCTCCCCCTCAATCGGTGACTGTAGTCATTGATTGAGTGACTTAAGATTTGATAAAATGAAGTCCGATTGATTTCCAAAATTAAGCTCAATTTATTTTCAAACAAATATTTAACTACCATACGAACATGGTATCATCACTATTAATCCTGCACAAAGATATGTTAGGTGGTGTGGAAGCTGTTTCTGTTGATGCTGTTTAGAGTGAAAGAAAACCGTCTGCTGATGCAGTGAGACCTCTGAAGTTGCATCTATCATGCCAACTATCCCTGGAGAGATCCAATTAAGCTCCTTTTCTTCTTTTGTCGACCCAAGATATAGTTGCCCTTTCCTTTCGTCATCCAATCATCTTCATTTGTGGGATCTGGATCGTGAACATTATTTTATACCATGATATCTGCATACGTTAGTGAACATACATATAGATATATGGTGGTCGACACCACCCAAACAACAATCGAATAATACAAGTCAATCCAACAGATCAATCAGATCATGTAAAGCATGAGAATAATGTGTTTATCAAACTATAATCATCTAATTCTAACAATCATATCCTATGCTCCTAGTCCTTCAACTTAGGCAAACGTATTTTTCAGTTAAGTATGTAGGATAATTAGATAAGCCCGTTAGATGATATAGATTTGAAAACATTCCCCCCCTCAATCAATGACTCATTTCATAAAAAGTTGTAACCATGCTGAAGTCATTGATTGGGTTTTGCAAATTTATAAAAATTCTGATTCTGATTGATTCTTCAAGCAACTCATTTTCCACCATTTTGAAATAAAAAATATTTTTTTGAAGAATCTAAGAAGGAAAAACATTTGAGTAGGAACAACAGTCTATTTGACGACATGATTTCCTCATTTTGATAAGTGCTCGAAATTTTGAAAATTGGATTAGCGCAGCATTTTCCTTCTTTTGAAGAGAGGGTTGCTATCTGAAATAATAGCAAACCATAATTTTAAAGAACGGGTTACAGTCTGAAGTAACTGCAAGCCATAGTTTGTGACATGTTTTGAAAAAAAAATAATATTTACACCTCCTGCTCGAACTTCATCTATGGTCCCGTGCCATTATTGAATGACATTTCTAAGACCGTAGATGTTATCAATAACAGAAGACATGTCTTTAGAACACAATATTTTTAGTATTTTTTAAAAAATTTCTGATTTTTATGGGTTTTTGTTGGTTTTATATTTTTCTATATTTATTTTTATAAATATTTACAGATAGAGTGGATGATATAGTTTAAGAAGATGATGATACGAGTACCGAGATAAGGATATCGAACAGCCCCGTTGTAGAAGATAGAAATCGTCATCTCTTAAACATCCACCACCAAAGCTTTCGAGGCTCTTGAAAAGAAGGAATTGAGCCTTTAAGAATGCGAGACTTTGGCACCTTCCCCCAAACCAAAAATCCTTTAGCTGAGCAGATTCAAAGCTTTCTTTCAAGCTTCCCTTAGCCAGGTGCACAAAGAAGCACATCATTATCATCAATCTTGCTGCTCCTTGTAAGAATGATCTTTGTGATTCTTCGTTCGGGGTTATATCATCTGATAGAAAAACAACGTATCATCCCACGCTTGAGTGAATCTTCTCATATTTCTTTTCCACTGAATTCTGAAGGGATCTATACCAAAAAAGGTGTCACAAGACCACTTCCCCCGCGTAGTTGAATTGATGCAGTCAGTCTCTTTGAATGAAGCTCAAGAACCCGAAGTACCCAAATGTCCTTTCTATAGAGAATAACCGATAACATTGAAGTAGCAGGCTGAATCACTGATTATCTCTGCGGATGTCAACTCTGGAATAAGTGATCTATCACTAAATCACTGATTAAGATCTCAAGTAAAACAGATGTAAGTCCGCAATGTACGCAATTCTCTCCCCTGATGATTGCGATATCATCGAAATCATCACACATTTGTGTACCTCTTTTATCACCAGAAACTAACTCTTCCATCTCTTCCCCAACATAGTTGGAATAAGAACACTAAACGCCATGAGTCAAACCTTGAGTTTCTCTGCGGTAATGACATTTGTCTTCCCGGGATATCTTCAATCACTTAGAAGTATTAAGTTCATCAATTTTACTCATTTTGCGTTTAGATGCGTGTCTCCTTCCCCCTTGCTGGTTTTGATACTTCAGAATTGATGATGTACCCTCCGAGTAGCTCGAAGGGCACTCCTCCGAGACGTGTCGAAGCCCTTTACTGCGAAGGCCCAAGTTAGGATTCTGAAATATCCATAGGTGTCAAACCATTCGTTGGCACGAAGGTTACCTAAGGGGAATTCGCCATTCGAAGCCCAAAGCCCTTCGGGGTAAGGCTGACGAAGGAACAATGGATAAGGAAACCTCCTGACTTGGTCAAACCCACAATCTCCCTTGGCTTCCCCGTCAAGTTTGAGAACGTGGCCCACTAAACCCTGGCGGTTACCCACAATCATGGGACGCCCCCATGATCTCCGACAATCATGCAAGAGTGCCTCCAACCGTATTTCTTCCACTATAAATGGGTTGGACGGGCAAAAGATTATGGTATGCTCATTTCACACTCATCTCTTTACTTATACACACTTACATAACCATAACCCATACTTACTCTCACGCCGGAGGTGGTTCGCAGGGTCCAACCCCTGCGCAATCACTTAACGTAGTGTTTCATATTTCTTATTCTCAGGTTACAGGCAAGTCATGGCTGGAACATATACCCCTCATTACTTTGATCCTCATCGAAGCCTGGTAGTGCAATCTTTTGCACAATCAGTGGCGCCATCCGTGGGACCACAACTATTAGTCCCGTAATCACCCAGTCCTAATACCCTAACCAACTACACTACTTTTCCGGCATGGAACCAGGAAGAGAAGATTCGCCTCCACCAGGTTTCTCTACTCTGGTCCCACTCACCACAACTAACACCGATAACCTCGCCCCATAACAGCCTCAACCTTCACCACACGATCTCGTTTAGAAACTACTTGATAAGGTTTTAAAAGGTACCATTTTGAGGGGTCGTTTAATCCCTTATTTGATCACTTTTGTATCCGTTATTACTTAATATCGTTCCTTTTCACTTTTTAGGTCTCTTGAAGGCAAAATGCTGGAATGGCACTTATTTGGACGAAAAGGCGCGAATATACGAAGAAAATGGCCAAAGTCAGAATCGAGACACTCAAAGCTGCTGAAAACAGAAGGCGACGGCGTCACTGCTTATCTGCGATGCCATCGGAAGATTTTTGTGACGATACAGAAGCCAAAAACCCTATTTTCAAGTGACGACGTCGGGCTTTAAAATGAGTAGGTTGTCGCTACTCAGACGGCCTAGATGCGACCCAGACGACGTCAGAAGCTGAAGAGGACGGCGTCACAGACATAAGGTGATGCCGTCGCAAGGTTAACGTGGCCAAGACGAAACCCTAATGACGGCGACACGACGGCGTCACACAACATAAGGTGACGCCGTCGCATATGTAATATTATATATAGAATCCGAATTTTTCAGTTTTAAGAGAGTCTTTTTGGAGTGAAAACCTAAAAACCGAACCAAGGGTGTCTTGTACAGTATTTTAGGGTTCCAAACCCTATCTTACATTAAGATAAGTATTTACTTCATCAATTCAATTATGTCTTTGATTATTTGTGTGTATGCTTGCATGTTCTCCATGTCCGGCTAATTTATTTGTGTGTTTGCTTAGGGAGTATGAAACTTAATTATTAAATATTGATTGGTTGTTTCTTATCTTAGTTGATTAATGATCTAGTAATGCGATAGGTCATTCGTTGTGTACTTAATGCTTGATTCATCTTTGTGAACCTTAGAATATAATTACCTGAGTAGTTGTAAGCTAAACCATCCAAAGAGTGCCTTAGAGTAAGAGTTTATTATCCCTAGTGGGTTTTGTAGACGAGACCCTTTGGTAAGTTCAAAGAGTTAGGGAGAAACGCATACCCTACAACTTTAGACACACAACGCAACTAAGAATAAGGACGTGACAACTCAACCATCAATAGGAGATAATTAAGGAGTAGTAAAACCTAAGTATACACATCTTTAAACTATCATACGTGCACACATTAATTAGACATAGACTACCACCACCTTAGTTTAGATAATTAGATAATAGTAGAGTAATCGGTAGAAATACCAACCTCCCAAATCCAACACCCGAGATTCGTACCTTTCAATTTCCTAAAAAAACATAAAAAAGATAAAAAAATAATCTTCCTCAACCTTAACCTTAGCGTAGTAACTTCTCACTAGCATTCCTATTCCCCTAGAGAACGATATCAATACCCGTGGCTTACCCTAATACTACACTACAACGATTAGGTTCACTGCCTAGGGTGTTGAAAAACTTGCTCGACGAAAAGGAAGTTCCTTTGACCCCGAACGCGCTGTGTAAGCGTATCAAGTTTTTGGCGCCGCTGCCGGGGAATAGAATAGCTAGTTAGTAGTCCACCTCGTTTAGGTTTCTTTGCTTGATTCCTATCAAGTAAATTTTTTCTCATTTTTAGATTCCTCTTAGTCTATCCCCCTTCTTCGTGACCTTTGTTCGTAACCCCATCACTTTTCATCGTGGAAGGTGATAACCAACCACCACTCATCAACCCACCACCAAATGACCCGCCAAGAGCCCGTACTCTTGGTGAATACTTAAGACCAAGCCACCTAGGCTATAGGAACACCATTGAGCTTCCCGACCAAGCCCAAACTACGGCCCTGCGATCCAACACCATCCGGTTGGTGCAAAACGGATGTGCATTCCATGGACTTCGTTCCGAAGATCCAAATCAGCATCTGAGGGATTTCCTCAAAATTGTTGATTCCATCAACCTTGATGCTACTACTCGGGAGACCACGCGCCTGCGTCTCTTCCAATTCTCTCTACGGGACCAAGCTAGTAATTGGCTTGAGCGACTTTCCGCCGGCTCCATCTCAAGTTGGGATGATCTTACCTCTCGCTTCCTTGCTCAATTTTTCCCACCGGGGAGAACCACTAAGCTTAGGAATGACATCTTGATGTTCCAACAACGTCAAGGTGAATCTCTCTACGAAGCATGGACCCGATTCAAGGACTTACTTCATAAAGTCCCTCATCACGGCATTGATCTTTAGCTCCAAGTCCAAATCTTTTATGATCATGTCAACTTCCCCACTAAGCGATCCATTGACCAAGCGGCCGGTGGAAAACTTAGTGATCTCACCGCGGAAGAATCATGGGGTATAATAGAGGACCTTGCCCTCTACGACAACGAAAGTTGGGATGACCCCCGTGAGCTACCTAAAACCGTCAAGGCAATCTCCTTGCCTTCCATCGACTCACAACCTTCCGACCGTAGGATGATCGAACTTGAAGATCAAGTTAAATTCCTCATGAGTTCCTACAAAAATCCTAAGTCCTCACGTCAAGTGAATCAAATCACTCTACCTTGTGAGTTATGCAGTGGTCCCCATCACACTCGTGATTGCACAAGGCTCCCCGAACAAGCTTTTGCGGACTACGCCTCCATGCGTACCGACGGAGTGGGAGAGAAGTGGTACACTTTCAAACCCGAACAAAACAACTTAGGAAACTCGTATAACCCCTCATGGAGAAATCACCCTAACCTTAAGTGGAACCAAAACTCAAGCACACTCAAAGCTCATCTAGTTCACCCACTAGGTTCAATTCTCTTAATACCGGGAGCCTCACTAATCTTGAGGCAATCGCATCTAGATTTTTGTCATCCCAAGAGACTCGATTGAATAAGCTTGAAGCCGATTTTAAGCAAAAACAAAGAGAGATGACAAACAAGCTTGATGCCCTCTTAAAAGCCTTCAATGAACGGGAAGTTGGAGCACTCCCAAGTGATACCATAAAGAACCCAAAAGTGAATTCGATTGCGTCGACTTCATGTTCTAGTTCACCATGGGAGAATGCGCATCCATGCCCCGCACACCCGACGGTTCACTCGGTAAATGCTATCAAAAAGGGTTCCAAGCCATCCAAGAGGTACCAAGGCCCGACACCATTGGTAGAACCTCCTCTTGAGAAACTCGTCAGCCAAGAATCCAAACCTAGTTTAGAGGAGGAGTACAAGGAACTCCATCAAGAAAAACCGATTCTTGAAGTCTTAGCTCATGCACCTTATTATAATGCTTTGAAAGAAAAATATGAGTTAGAACTTAGGCTTGGAAAACATGGGTCCGCTTTTGTGCGAAACAAATTACCTAAGAAGTTAGACGATCTCGGGCTATTCACTCTTCCGTGTAGGCTTGGAACTTCCAAACCACTCGACGCTCTAGCCAACTTAGGGTCATGCATCAATCTTGTTCCGTTGTCCCTCTATAGAAGCCTTAACTTAGGTAAAATAGAACCAACGGAAACCATCTTAGGTCTAACGAACGGTAGTGTGGCACGTCCGGTAGGAATAATAAAGGACATGGTAGTACACGTAGGAGAGTTGACTCTTTTGGCCGACTTTCATGTGCTAGACATGAATAAGGACCCGACATGCCCATTACTAGTAGGAAGAGGATTTTTAGCTACCGCTAGTGCCATCATCGATTGTAAGATGTCCAAGATAGTGGTAGGAGAGGGGAGTGCTAGATCAGTTTACGATGTCAAAAAGCATACGTACTACAAGGATGAGGAAATCCCACAAGAGATTAGGTTGGATAGAGAGCCTTCTAGATATGGACCTTGGATTGATAAGAACCTCATAGGCCCCCAAAGACCTTTTTACCTAGATAAAGCCTTCACTAGTAAAGCAACTTTCCAAGAAAAAGAAATGGCTAGGGACATGGAAGTGAACCCGTTCGAGGACGCCTTAGTATTTAGGAAGATGACCGAGTTCCTAGGAAGCTTGCCCGTTAACCTTGTCATGAATAAGTGGAAAGTTGAGGAATCTAAACACAAATGGGATTGGGATAGACCGCCTAGTAATGGTAATGGAGAGTGGCACATTAGGATACAAATCTATGATCCCGATGGTGAGAAGTTTGAAAAGACATATTTAACCGAGCGTACTACTAGGAACTTGAATGATAAGTTTGATCCTTACGACATTGTTGAGGATATACTTACTTTTATCGGTACGTAGGGGCACGACTACGAGTCTAGCTACAAGACTCTTAAATAAAGAACAGCGCTTCGTGGGAGGCAACCCATGCTTAATTGTTTGCTTGTTAGTGTCATATATCTTTTATTAATTGTTTATCCTCATGTTTAAATTTGTAAAAATGCTTTATTTTGTTTTTAACCTCGTCTTAATTGCATATAAAGGTATTTTACATAAGGGATAAGTGTAGGGAGGATTACACACGTTTTCAAAAGAAACGTAAACATGAGAATAACAATTAACTAAAAGATATGTAGGGAGGATAACCTGACGGCGTCAGGATTGCAACCTGACGGCGTCAGGAAGGAGTAAAAACATCAGATCACTTTTTCTCGTTTTTTGAGCTACTTATAAATTTTTGGAATTTTCCAGGTCTTAATTTTCTTAGAAATTCTGTAAACATCCATTCCACAAGCATTATATCCTAGTTTAAATCGAGTCTTATATATATTATTACCGCCGATTTTACGCGAAGGTTTCATTTGTTTTGTTCAAGTGTGCAGGTTTAGTTTGTCAATAAGAAGTTACACAAGATTGGAAGGAGCTTTTCACGAAATAATTCTTCTTGGAAAGGATTTAACCACCACTTTACACGGATCCTACCGAGCTAATCAGGGGAGTATTAGTTTCTTTCATTTTTGATTACCTTCTTTTATCATTACTTTGATACTTTCGGGGAACATTGGGGACAATGTTCAGTTTAAGTGTAGGGAGGGAAAATAAAACGGGAACTTTGAAACTATGCTTATCCTTGATTATTTGCTTTGTCCAATTGCACTTTTGTAATAAACCATGAGAAAATGTCGGTTAGGGTAATTTTGGCACCAAATTTAAAATTTTTCATGACATATAGGAGTGGGCCATTAGTCTTAACAAAAGCGTCTCACGGATAGGAAGTTATATGACTAGCACAAAAACCCTTTACCACCCAAATTCCACCCAAAATGTGAGGATCGCCCTTAGATTAGTAGGAATTAAAAGCATTCATCTTCAATGCTTAGAGTGTGAACCGGTAGTATATTAGATTCTAGAACTTGTTTTGTGATGCATTCCGAGATCGCAAGTGAGACTACACTTGTGTAGTTAGGAATAACTAGATGATAAGAGGCATTAGGATAACCCTTGTTTGATACCCGTAATATAATTAATTCTTCCACATCGGTTGAGTAATTCCCCCACACCCTTTGCGTTGTACTCATCTTTAGTACACGATACCCCTAGTTAACCCCTCAGAGCCTATCCTTTTCGCGGTTCTCGTGATGTTTCGGTTTTTCCGGAATATCAATGAAGAGCATTGTTTACACCCCACCCCCAAATATACACCCAAATCGCCTTAGCCTACCCCTTATGCACTCACTTTTAGTGCAAATGTTTGTTATCAACCTAAACCCTTAGTTCAATTATCTGGTTGCTTGCATGCGTTGCTAAGTCGAGTCATATCCTTTGTATACAGTTTTGGGACGATTGGGATTCATGGGAAAAGTTCAAGTTTATGAAATGACGGGAAGGGAACGTTAAATTCAAATTTCCTTTGTTTGCGTAATAATGTACCCCAAGTGTTTTGATCTTTTCAATTCAGGTCAAATTAGTGTTAGAATAATAAAAAAACTCAAGTGTAGGGATGTGCCTATAAATCCCTATCATTTTGATGTTACCGTAGAGGATGGTAGAGTAAAAGTGTATGAAAAAAAAAAAAATCGAAAAAAAAATAGAAAAAGAGAAAAAGAAAAAAAATAGAGTGTAAAAAAAAAAAAAAAAAACATACGGGCTACCATCCTACATCTATCCTTTAAATTTATGTTTGTTTATTTCCGTTACCTAGAGTTTTAGAGTGTCGAGTCTTGGCTTAGCAACGCCATTCTTCGTATGCATTTAACATAGAGATTTTTGACTTGCCACCACTAAATAGCCTATCCCACCAAACCCTTGTTTCCCTACCGTAAGCCTAACATTACAACCCTTTAAAATACCTCTTTGATAGTCTTTCCTAGGTGCTTACGCCAAAGCGATGGAGGTTTGATCTATTCTCAAGCCTATGGTAATCTATGTACTAGGACCGGTAAATAAGTGTTAATCTTTCACTTCCTATTTGTTATATTTCATATATACACCCAAGAGAGATGTGAGTATCCAAACACCCCATGTGAGGTGCTAGTATGTAATTTCCGTGCTTGTTATGACATTTGCGGGGCTTATATGTGTTGTGGACCATTTAAAATCAATGCTTCATGACCCCTAACTTATAAATTAATTGGCTAAAAGCACATTTGCTTGAGGACAAGCAAATAACAAGTGTAGGGATATTTGATAAGGTTTTAAAAGGTACCATTTTGAGGGGTCGTTTAAGCCCTTATTTGATCACTTTTGTATCCGTTATTACTTAATATCGTTCCTTTTCACTTTTTAGGTCTCTTGAAGGCAAAATGCTAGAATGGCACTTATTTGGACGAAAAGGCGCGAATATACGAAGAAAATGGCCAAAGTCAGAATCGAGACACTCAAAGCTGCTGAAAACAGAAGGCGACGGCGTCACTGGTTATCTGCGACGCCATCGGAGGATTTTTGTGACGATACAGAAGCCAAAAACCCTATTTTCAAGTGACGACGTCGGGCTTTAAAAAGACTAGGTTGTCGCTACTCAGACGGCCTAGATGCGACCCAGACGACGTCAGAAGCTGAAGAGGACGGCGTCACAGACATAAGGTGACACCGTCGCAAGGTTAACGTGGCCAAGACGAAACCCTAATGACGGCGACACGACGGCGTCACACAACATAAGGTGACGCCGTCGCATATGTAATATTATATATAGAATCCGAATTTTTCAGTTTTAAGAGAGTCTTTTTGGAGTGAAAACCTAAAAACCGAACCAAGGGTGTCTTGTACAGTATTTTAGGGTTCCAAACCCTATCTTACATTAAGATAAGTATTTACTTCATCAATTCAATTATGTCTTTGATTATTTGTGTGTATGCTTGCATGTTCTCCATGTCCGGCTAATTTATTTGTGTGTTTGCTTAGGGAGTATGAAACTTAATTATTAAATATTGATTGGTTGTTTCTTATCTTAGTTGATTAATGATCTAGTAATGCGATAGGTCATTCGTTGTGTACTTAATGCTTGATTCATCTTTGTGAACCTTAGAATATAATTACCTGAGTAGTTGTAAGCTAAACCATCCAAAGAGTGCCTTAGAGTAAGAGTTTATTATCCCTAGTGGGTTTTGTAGACGAGACCCTTTGGTAAGTTCAAAGAGTTAGGGAGAAACGCATACCCTACAACTTTAGACACACAACGCAACTAAGAATAAGTCGTGACAACTCAACCATCAATAGGAGATAATTAAGGAGTAGTAAAACCTAAGTAAACACATCTTTAAACTATCATACGTGCACACATTAATTAGACATAGACTACCACCACCTTAGTTTAGATAATTAGATAATAGTAGAGTAATCGGTAGAAATACCAACCCCCCAAATCCAACACCCGTGATTCGTACCTTTCAATTTCCTAAAAAAACATAAAAAAGATAAAAAAATAATCTTCCTCAACCTTAACCTTAGCGTAGTAACTTCTCACTAGCATTCCTATTCCCCTAGAGAACGATATCAATACCCGTGGCTTACCCTAATACTACACTACAACGATTAGGTTCACTGCCTAGGGTGTTGAAAAACTTGCTCGACGAAAAGGAAGTTCCTTTGACCCCGAACGCGCTGTGTAAGCGTATCACTACTCCCGTGCATCACGCCTCCACATCCGCTAACCCTCCTCCAGATATCAGTCCCGCCTTCGTAGAGGCAAACTTTCAAGCCTTAGATTCTTTGCTAAGGGCTCACAAGAGACAGGTTCGCAACACGGAAATGCGGAGGGAGTTGGAATACTCCAGCGAGGAGTATGACGAGGAGATTGAAGCAGAGGACGGACCTCAACCTATGGGCAGAGGACACTCGGCCCTGCGAAATGGTTCTCCTTCTGTTAGAAGGTCAAATGGAAGGACGGTGGCTTTTGAAGAAGTGCTCGGAGGAAATCCGGGAAGAAGGGAAAGAATGCCTGGTGAAAGGAGGAGCGAGAACTCCAACGGAGGAAGCAACCCGCTAGGAAACGGAGGGGTAAACCTGCCTCCTCTTCTAGCAGCCCATCTAGGAAGAGAAGGGACGGGGGCTCCAGTACCTCCCTCTTATGTCTCGAGTGTCGGAGGTCCACCTCCATACTCCAACATGAACCAGCTACCCCCTCCGGGAATGAATCCCTACCTACCTGCTCAAACCTACAATACTTGCCGTCCAAGTGGTTCAATCCCCAACAAGAATTACCAGCAAATGTCCTATGGACAGATCCCTACACAATCGATGGGGGTATACCCTTCATACCAACCCTATATTGCTTACCCTACCTATACACAGCCATTCCCTAATCCGTATAACCCTACACCTGTTTATCCACCTCCATACAACCCTTACGCTGCCGAAGCCTCTGGAGCTTGCACACCTTTCGTGAAGTGGATCGAGGACTACCCCTTACCTGACGGCGTAAAGATGCCTACTCATATAGGTACCTACGATGGGAAAGGTGATCCTGATAACTTTCTCCACTTATTCGAAGGCGCTATAAAAATGCAAAAGTGGGTCATGCCTGTAGCATGCCATATGTTCACTTACACGCTCAGAGACTCCGCGAGAATATGGTGGAACGGGCAGAAGTTGGGGAGCATTGTGAGTCTAGACGATCTCAAGGCTAAGTTCCGGTTACACTTTAGCCAGCAGAAGAAGTACACCAAAACTCACCTGACCGTGCACACAATCAAACAAAGGGACAGCGAAAGCATGAGGGCCTTCGTTACCAGGTACACTGATGAAACTTTGCATATTCTAGGTTTACACGAAGATCAGAGAATCTCGGGTTTTGTGCATGGCCTTCGAATTCGAAGCTTGGTGGAGTTCCTGTCTACCGATCTTCCCAACACCTACAAGGCCTTGATATAGAAGGCTTACACCTGGGTTGAGTATAAGGAGGTAGAAGCAAACGGAGCTCCGATAGAGCAAAGGGAAGCGTCTGACAAATTCTTTAGAGGATCCTCCTGGGAAGGATCCAAAAACAAGAAAAAGAACAGAGATCGCTTCACCCCCTACAACAAAGGCTCGAACCATGGATTTCTGGAAAACTTTGTTAAATCTCCTCGAGAGATCCTAGCCACCGAGAAGGCTGCAAAGTCCTTCGATCCCCCACCTCGGATGATAACACGAGGCAAGACCAGAGACGTGTCCAAGTATTGCCATTTCCATGAGGATCATGGACATGACACGAACAACTGCAGGGAATTAAAGAAGCATATCGAAGAGGCGGTACGATCCGGACAGTTAGCACATCTGGTCAAAGGCATCAAGAAGGGAAAGGACAAGTTCTCCGACATTCAGCTGGGAGAATGGAAAGGGAACAAGAAGGAAACTACACCCGCAGAAGCTCCTTTACTAATGGTACACATACACGATACCACCTTGAAAAGGAAGGAAGCAGAATGGGAGCTGGGAAGCGTAGGGGAAATAACCTTCCCTTACGTATTAGGGCAGACACCTTCGACTGATCCCGTGATCATAAAAGTACAAATCTCAAACAGGGAAGTAAACCGAGCGTATATGGATTGCGGAAGCTCCTGCGAAACCATCTATGAGCATTGTTTCCTAAAGCTCAAGTCATCTATACGTTAACGAAGGGTGGACTCAAAGGCACCGCTAGTAGGGTTCTCCGGCGAACACTCATGGCCCCTGGGAGAAGTACCGTTGGAAATCACCATAGGCGAAGGCCCCTTATCCCGCACGGAGACACTCATTTTCGTCATCGTAAGGTCAGATTCTCCTTATAATTTGTTAATAGGGAGAAAAACTATGCAAAAAATGGGAATTGTTGTCTCTACCATACATGCTGCTATTAAGTTCCAAACCCCCTTCGGAGTAGGAACTGTTCATTCTAGCTACGGAGCGGATAAGGGTGTATATGGTGTCAAAAAGATCAGAGAAGAATCGGAGGAGCCTCCGATGGCAATCCTTAGCTGTACAGATGCAGAGGAGCGAGTTGTCGTAAACCCTAGCTACCCTGAACAGACAGTGGTAGTAGGAAAGCAACTCCCGGCGAATTCAAGGCGAAGCTCACCGAGCTGTTACGTACTAACCTTGATGTTTTTGCTTGGAAATATTCTGACATGACAGGGGTTCCAAGAACATTGCTGATAGATGGACAGTCCTTCGGGACGGAGCATAAACTCAATGAGTACAAGTACGTTGAACCAATAAAGCAGAAAAGGAGAAGCCTTGCCCCCGAGAGAAACGCTGCGGCCTGCAAAGAAGTTGATGAACTTACACAAGCAGGCATCCTGAGGGAAGTCAAATACCAAACTTGGGTGGCCAACCCAGTGCTGGTAAAAAAGAGCGACGGAGGGTGGCGCATGTGTGTAGATTTCACTGACATCAACAAAGCATGCCCGAAGGACTGCTACCCCCTACCAGAAATTGACTGGAAGGTGGAATCCTTGGCAGGTTTCCGGTTAAAATGCTTCTTAGATGCCTATAAAGGGTATCATCAGATCCAGATGGCAAAGGAGGACGAAGAAAAGACAGCCTTCTACACAAGTAAAGGTGTCTACTGTTACAGAAAGATGCCTTTCGGTTTGAAGAACGCAGGGGCAACTTACCAACGTCTCGTAGATAAAGCCTTCAACAAAAAGATAGGCAGAAATCTAGAGGCTTACGTTGGTGACATGGTTATCAAGAGCAAGACTGAGGAGGACCTACTCCTTGATGTACAGGAAACATTCGATCAGCTCTGGGCGATTAACATGAAGCTGAATCCTAAGAAATGCTCCTTCGGGGTCGAAGAGGGACAATTCTTAGGACATTTGATCACTAAGCAGGGGATAAAAGCTAATCCCTCTAAGGTTAAAGCTATTTCCGATCTCCAAGCCCCTAAGTGTCTAAAAGATGTGCAGAGCCTGAATGGGAAGCTGGCAGCCTTAAGTCGGTTTCTATCAAAAGGAGCTGACAGGTCCCTACCATTCTTCAAAACACTCAAAGGATGTGCGGACAAGAAAACTTTCCAATGGAGCCAGGATGCTGAAGCGGCCTTTCAGAAGATGAAAGAGTTCATCGAAATCCTTCCAACGCTCACAGCCCCAATCAAAGGCGAAGTGTTGTTCATGTACTTGGCATCCTCAGCGGAGAGTGTTAGCGCAGTCCTTATGGCGGAACGAGATAAGCGACAGATCCCCATTTACTTTGTTAGTAGGGTCCTACAAGGAGCAGAGATCAACTATCCAATCTTGGAGAAATTAATACTCGCCTTAATTTACGCGGCAAGGAGACTCCGACGCTATTTCCAGGCCCATCCAGTTTCAATCTTAACCGATAAGCCACTAAAACAGGTCCTGTCGAAACCTGAAAAATCTGGGAGAGTGGTTAAATGGGCTATTGAGCTTGGAGAACATGAAATAGAGTTCAAAGGACGAAACTCTATTAAAGGGCAAATTCTTGCAGACTTCTTGGCCAAAACACCTTCCGAGCCGGATGTAGAAAAGGAAGAGCCCAAAACTAACCTTTCTCAAATACAGGTTGAATGGAAGCTTTATACAGACGGAGCATCCAGTTCTGACGGCTCCGGAGCAGGTCTAATGTTGGTCAGTCCTGAAGGGAAGGAGCATACATATGCTCTCCGGTTTGAGTTCGAAGCTACAAACAACGAAGCGGAATACGAAGCGCTGTTAGCAGGACTCCGATTAGCCAAAAATATGGAGGTCAAAGCTCTCGCTGTTTTCGTAGACTCCCAATTAGTCGCAAACCAAGTGACAGGTTCCTACGAAGCAAGGCAGCCCGTCATCAAACAGTACTTGGAGAAAACGAAAGAGATGCTAGAAAACTTCGACTCCTACACCATCCAGCATGTCCGTAGGAACCAGAATAAAAAGGCAGACGCATTAAGCAAGCTAGCTTCAATGGCCTTCGCTCACCTCACTAAGGAATTGCTCGTGGAAGTCCTTCCTGAAAGATCCATTGTTCTCAAAGAAGTTGCAGATGTGATTCACGAAGAAGGAGAGACATGGATGACTCCCATAAGGGAATATTTGATAAGTGGTATTCTCCCTGAAGATCCCAAGCTTGCAAGGAAAGTTCGGGTTAAGTCCCCGCAATACCGACTAATAGGGGAAACCCTATATAGGAGGTCATTTTTGTCACCTTGGTTACGATGTGTGGGTCCCAAGCAAGCTTCGAGCATCATCTCTGAAGTCCATGAAGGATCCTGCGGTCTTCATGCAGGACCCCACTCAGTTGTCTCGAAGATAATGAAGTTGGGTTACTATTGGCCTTCGATGCACAGGGACGCAACCGAAATCATTCTCAAGTGTGAAGCCTGTCAGATACACTCAAACGTTCCAAAGATGCCAAAGCAAGACATGACAAATGTGACATCCGCATGGCCCTTCTCTCAGTGGGGCATTGATATTGTAGGACCTATGACCATAGCGCCCGGAGGAGTCAAGTTCCTGCTGGTAGCGATTGATTACTTCACTAAGTGGGTAGAAGCGAAACCCCTAGCCTCTGTAACAGGGAGACAGATTGAGAAGTTTGTGTGGGAGCACATTGTGTGCAGATTCGGAGTGCCCCACATCATCATATCTGACAACGGGAAGTAGTTTGCCGAAGGAGTCTTCTATGACTTCTGTCAAGGGCTCAACATAAAGCAATCCTGGACATCCGTCTATCACCCGCAAGGTAATGGACAAGTGGAAGTTACAAACAGAGACATCGTTAAAGGGATCGAGAAAAGGCTAGGGCAAACTCATCATGGATGGGTGGACGAGCTCCCTCAAGTCCTGTGGGCTCATAGGACGCATCCTAAGTCAAGCAACGGAGAAACTCCCTTCAGCCTAACATACGGAACAGAAGCGGTCATCCCTTCGGAACTGGTTGTACACACGGAGCATGTGGCAACGTATGATGCCTCCCAAAATGACAAAAGGATCAGGGAAAACCTTGATCTACTAGAAGAAAGAAGGGAAATAGCCTCCATCCGAGAAGCAATACACAAACACAAGATTGAAGGCTACTATAACAAAAGGGTCAGACCTTCCACTTTCAAGCCTGGAGAATATGTGCTACGCCTCAACAGTGCAAGCAAAGCAGAGTATCAGGGAAAGCTGGGACCAACTTGGGAAGGACCCTACATGGTAGCTGAGGCCTACGGCAATGGAGCCTACAAACTGGCCACTCTTCTCGGAGAACTCATCGACAGGACATGGAATGGTACGAAACTTCGAAAGTTCTATGTTTAAGAAGTATTTTAACTTTTTTCTTGTAATTAAAAGCTACTCAAGGGAAAGCACATATTGTTGGTAGTTGTCTTAGTTTTCATTTCAAAAATGATGTAATCCTCTCTACCAATTCAATGATAAATAAGACATTTCCCACAAATCTCTTGCTTCGTTTCTTAAACACAAAGATTTGTTCAGCCAAGTCGTTAATAAGTTTCAATGTCAAATGGCTTGGGGTGTAACACACGCCTTATCGTTAAAAGCCAACTTAAACATTCACACTAACTCTCCTAGTAGTTTTTGGCGCTTGTAGAAAATTTACTTTTTTACAAAGCCATGCTATGTAAAGGATTTGAGATAGAGTGGGTCGCGACCCTCTGTCAATGGCCAAGTTGGTCATTATATTCTTGGTGTTGCAATTTACACACAATGAGGTTGTTTAACCTTAGGTTGTAAAATTTAAGCGTCGGAAAAATGCGTACGAGAAGTTAACAAGACAGACATAACATAAGTGTGTAGAGGTATTTCCTCTACACCATCTCATTCAAAATATGGGCTACTGCCCTTATACCTGCATAAGGAGCCTAGGCTCCAGTCAAATTGTTCTTGGCCCATGGCCACACATCACAAGCATTTAAATTGTTTGAAGAACAAGACACACATTGTCACATAAAGTAAATTGTCTTAAGGGTACATGCCACCCTTTGGAACCAAATTACTGCTAACAGAGCAGCCTTCATTCTTGTTTCTTCGGAGATGGGGTGGAGGAGGGTTGCACTGAGACCGGCTTAGTAGACATGGTCTTCTTGGTTGGAGTGGTAGTCTTCAGCTTCTGAGGTTTCTTGGAGAGGAGGTCTTCGAGGGATGCCATTGGATCTTTGGTAGCCTCAGTAAGGAAGGAGTACTCTGCAGTTGCAAATGCATTTCCTGCCTCATCGTATTCAGCCTTCGAAGTGGGACGGTAGCATTCAATCTTGGAGAGGTCCACGGGCTTACCTGTTTCGGCAGCCTCCTCCAGCGCCAAGCACCGTCCATGAAATAGGGCTGATTTGATGACCTTCCACATCTGAGCTCCCAACTCGTCACTGTGATAGAGCTCCATGGCTATATAAGGGATCACCTTTGAAACAACTTCTGCACGATCTTTCTGCAGCATCTTATACCTCATTTGCAGACCGTCGATCTCCTCCCTCAACTTTATCTCTACCTCCCCAAGCCTAACCTTCTCACTTTCCAACCCAGCACATTTAGCCTCGAGAGCAGCATTCTGACCTGTGAGAGTAATAACCTTGGCTTCTTCCAGTTTAAGATTGTCACGTTCCACGGTCAACTGAGCTATCTTTTCTCGAAGGTCCTGGACGATGGGGTTCTTCTCAACGTTCCCCTCAATCTCGTCACACTTCGCTTCCAGCTTGGCCACGGTTCTGAGCAACTCTCTGGTCTTGGCATTCAAGTGGTTATCCATCACTGCTTGCCTCGTAACCCCATTATCATGCATGTCACATAACTTTTCAATAGACATGTTCTCTAGCATACTCTTCCACTGTGGAGGGGTCACATGGTCAACAATCCGATGACAGGCTAAGGCATTTGGAAGCTCCTTCGTCTCTGGAAGACCTGCGAGTAACACAATATATACAGGTTAGCATAACAGTTAAATTTATAACTTCACAATGTCTCATAAGACAAAAATACTTACCATGAACCTCAACGGATTCATCGGGTAATTCAAAGGCAGACTTGACAAACTTTCTGCCCTCGGTACTCTTCTGCTTCACAACTCTACTACCAGAGGTAGGCAGGGGATTCTTCCTTTTGTTGGTGGATTTCACAGCCTTGGCGGCTGTTCCCTTCCTACTCTTCAACCTGTCTGTTATTCCTGTTGAACCAAAGACAGGGACATCCTCATCCGCAGGATCGTCCGAATCAGCAACATTTTCCACCAGTTGGGATGGACCCTCCAATGTAAGTTGCGGGGATGCTGATGCAATGGGTTCTGGCTTGAGAATATCTACCTCGTTGTTATTCACAGATGTTGAAGGAGAGCCGACACCATAAGACTCTTCAGCCTTCTCTGCAGGCATGAAACTTAAGTCCTCATCCAAGTCTTTGTACATAAAGTTTCTGAACGACATCTCTGCAAAATAGAAACAAAGACAAATAAATATTAGTGCTACATTGGTCCTACTTAAATAAAAGTGGATAAACATACTCTGTCCTTGGTATATGATCATAGACTTCTTGGGAGACCCCTCCCAACTCTGAGCAATCCCAGCCATGTATAAAATGGCTTCAGGGAATACTTGCACATCCGCAGGGTATTTGACCAAGCGCTGATAACAAGGATCACTCCGAACCTCGTAGGGCAGGGGGTCATTATACCATTTAGCATTATACCTATTTTCCTTGTTCAGCAGCTCTGAATATGTAGGGGGAACAATAGTGTCTTGCATGTAGAAAAAGCTACCCTTCCAACCCGATATGTTTGTGTACACTTTCCCAAACAGGTTGGGTACATCTGCCTCAGGTCTTTTTGCTAGTGTCAACCAATTGCCCCCAGGGTACAAGTTCAAGAATCCTCTTAAAACAGACAATGTTGGCTCATAGCCATATGCTTTGCACATCACTATGAATGTGGTCAGCTTGGCAAAACCAAAGGGATTAAACCTAGAGATGTGAACTTTGTAGTATTGCATAAACTCTAAAATCAGTAGATGTAACGGAATCCTAAGGTTTGAGTGACTAAATGCATGTGTATACAACCCTACGAAACCTGGAGGAGCATCAAAGATACCCTGAGAAGGTTTGGGTAACATCACTTTGTGTTCTAGTGGGATGGGATAATCGGCTAAATGATCATGTAAATCTTTAGTAGACAAAGTACACTTCTGTTGTTTTATAATAAACATGGAATCCATGTTCTTATCTTTAACAAAAATGACAAGAAAAGAGAAGCACTTACTTTGTTTTCGAAGATGGTGTGCGCTGGAAAAGGTTACTGCGTGTAAAATTAGACGAAGAGAGTAAAATGAGTTAGGGTTTTATCTACCCTCTTTTTATACTCTCTTTTACCTCTATTATCTACCGCACACGTGTCCCCACATTTACTCTTATCCGGTGTAGATTTTTAAATTTTAAAATAGAGAAGACTTTTGGTCTCCGGGTATTATGGGAAGTTGTGATTCCCGTAGCGGGCAATGATAATGATTAATTAGCATTTATTGCGCTTAGTTAGTTGCGCAGTTTTCTTCCAACTAGTATGTTTAGCAGCAGGATGGTGTTTTTTCGAAGCATGAAGTCGAACGCAATGCCTCCTCGCTCATATGCATCACTTTCGACTGGGGGGCTTGATGATGTACCCTCCGAGTAGCTCGAAGGACACTCCTCCGAGACGTGTCGAAGCCCTTCACTGCGAAGGCCCAAGTTAGGATTCTGAAATATCCATAGGCGTCAAACCATTCGTTGGCACGAAGGTTACCTAAGGGGAATTCTCCATTCGAAGCCCTAAGCCCTTCGGGGTAAGGCTGAAGAAGGAACAATGGATAAGGAAACCTCCTGACTTGGTCAAACCCACGATCTCCCTCTCTCTCTTGGCTTCCCCGTCAAGTTTGAGAACGTGGGCCACTAAACCCTGGCGGTTACCCACAATCATAGGACGCCCCCATGATCTCCGACAATCATGCAAGAGTGCCTCCAACAGTATTTCTTCCACTATAAATGGGTTGGACGGGCAAAAGATTATGGTATGCTCATTTCACACTCATCTCTTTACTTATACACACTTACATAACCATAACCCATACTTACTCTCACGCCGGAGGTGGTTTGCAGGGTCCAACCCCTGCGCAATCACTTAACGTAGTGTTTCATATTTCTTATTCCCAGGTTACAGGCAAGTCTTGGCTGGAACATACACCCCTCATTACTTTGATCCTCATCGAAGCCTGGTAGTGCAATCTTTTGCACAATCAGTGGCGCCATCCGTGGGACCACAATTATTAGTCCCGTAATCACCCAGTCCTAATACCCTAACCAACTACACTACTTTTCCGGCATGGAACCAGGAAGAGAAGATTCGTCTTTAGTCTTCTAACATGCATCAGAAAATGTAGAAGAAACTGTAGACTCGACCTTCTTCAAGATTGTCCGTTTGGGGAATAGAATGTTAACATCTTCTTCTCACCAAATGCATTCCCGTTATCTTATGTATAGCAAATCCCCTTAACTCAAATCCCTCCCAATCAAACAAGAACATAAAGATGTTCATCAAGGTAATCAGCTCCGCAACTGGAAGCACTTTGTCATTAATCATATCAGCTCGTGAGAAGATGTCAACTAGCAGCTCTTAGAAGAAACTATATGTGAAGATTACCCGATAAGAAGAAGCTCGGTTCTTACATGAGTTTGGAGTCGTATGACCATATATTCTCAGTATAACTCAACATGTAGCAGTTTCACACTTCTTCTCCCCCTCAAGAATTGCATGCGGAGTTGCCATTCTTGATTAAACAAGTGAGTATCATCCAATATGTAGTCTATTCACACTTCTCCCCCTCAAAGGTTTCATATGATGTCGCCATTGTCATTATAATTGAGCAAGTGGAATAAGATTACTAGCAACGGTAGTTTGGTTCACTTGACAATTGATCGCGCATGGAAAAAGTATGAATCATGTTGATGAGAATGGTCATAATTGAGAAGATTTCTCTTCTTCAGAAGATAAAGCGCACTGAAGCGTAAACTTTTATTTTCTTTAGGAACGAAGCTTGAACTCTTGTGTTCAAACGTCATAAGAAGATTTCTCTTCTTTAGAAGATAAAGCGCACTGAGACGTACACTTTTCTTTTCTTTAGAGTATGAGGCTTGAACTGTTGTGTTCAAACGTCATAATCTCTCTCTTTTCAGCATCTCTTGGCAAAACTTGTAATCAACCCCATTATCATTCAGTAGGCTCTTTGTCGTGACAGCTGATGGAGAAAACACAATATGATGAATTTGACCCTGAAGTAGAGTAACCCGAACTTGTGACTTAAAATTGCACCAATGTGACTAAGAGCGGTGCCGATAATTCATGCCCTTTTGAATCTCTAAGTACTCTATAATCTTCAACCAACCAACCATCAAGTATAAGATGTACATCACCTCTTGAAAATCCACAATTCAATGTGACACTGAGCACTACAACGTAACTCCTTAAAGTGATAGTTATTTTGTGGTGGTAAAAAGAAAAAGAAAAATCACCCAAAAATAGCTAGATTTCTAAGTCTTCGTCTTTGAATATGTTAAAAGCTCGAAGAAGGATCTTGAAGAATCTTCATCCAACCATCCCCGATACCTTCAGATACTAAGTACACTTGCCCGTGGAATTTCACTTCAACTTCAAGTAAATAATAATGAATTAACGCCGTTGTCACATCTTGTGGTTAAAACCCAGATCTAGCCTCCTTTGACGTTTTAAGTGAACTTTGATAATGGTTTCATCCCGACCATGGTTTAAAGCACATGACCCCGTAAAACTTTGAAATAACCAAACTGCCATGAAGTAAATCCAAACAACCATCCAAGATATAAAGAACTCTCCTTATCCCTTCTTCGAAGTAGAAACCGTAGCACCAGCATCAAATAAAATCCCGTGATAACATCAAATAGTCCTGAATATTAAGTGTCAATTTCCCCCGATAATGCTTGTAATTTGTATCATTTATATGCATTTACGCTTGTTTTCCATTGTTTTCCACTTTCAGGTAAATTACGAGCATTGGAGCTAAAGAGACGCGGAATTGGAGAAATATCAAAGATTTATCATAGTATGCTCACTTTGAAGAAGTTACAGCGTAACTCATTTCTCACAGTACGCCGTAACTAAAGCGTGACTCAGAAAACCAACTCATCAGAAGGTTACGGCGTAACTCTCCCCAAAGACTACGAAGTAACTATATTAGGTCAAATGAGGTTCCACGCCGCTGATAACTACGCCGTAACTATTTCATCAACTACGGCGTAACCAAGTAATATTGAAGATACGGCGTAACCACTCATAAGGTTACGTTGTAACTAGCAGATCTAGTGCAAATTACGAAGGAATTGAAGATTACGGCGTAACTCTTATATTAGTTACGCCGTAACCCAGATCTGTCCTACAAATACCCCACGATTTCCAGCATTTCAAATCATCCCATTCCACACACCACAACCAAAGAACGTGAGAAGAAGCCAAAGGCAGGTCTAGAGGAGCATACGGAGCTGTCTCCAAGGGAGAAATCACTCCCCTACGATAAGCATTAGCATTTTATCTTTTCTTTACTTTCGATTCATGTACTTCGTAACTTTGAATATTGAATTGATTTGTATGGTTAATATGAGCGGCTAAGCACCTCTTGGTGCTGGCCTAGTTATGATTCCTTAATTGTTCTGTTTACGTTTACATTACTTCCGTATAATTATTTCTAAGTGTATGCATGCATAGTTTATTGGTAGCTACCCTTGTTTCCGTAGTTTTGAATGGCGGTAGAGGCTAGTTGCTTAGGAGATATGACCAACTAACCCTAAGTGAGTAGACTGAGACGGGAAGGGTAAGATATGACCAACTGACGACCCTTTCTACTTGTGCGATTTGACCAACTGATCACCTACTGTTTGGATGAACTTAAGAATTAGGGGGTGAGTATTTAAGTTGCTAACACCCGGGAAATCACTATTATAAATCTAGCATGTAGCGGTACTTAATGACTTGGCTTAGGGGACCAGGAACAACTGGACTTATGAAGGGACACCTGACTTCTCCAGTGGTGGCATCTTTGCTGATAGGTTAGGGCGAATTGACCAAATGTTGTCCTCTCGAATTTGACCCCACCTGAAGTAATTGGAAGTATGTAGACGTAGACATTACTAGCTAGGGAGAATAACTAGGTTAGCACCACTCTCCTCTATTGATTAAACCTTTTCCTTTTATCTGCTATAGTAGTTAATTAATTAATTCCTTATCGAAATCATATTAAAAACTGTGACACCTAGGCTTAGTAATAATCCAACACACATAGCTCATGGGACGACCTCGGTTTTATCGAATACTACACTACACACGACCGGGTACACTGCCCGTTAGTGAATTAGGGTAGACCATAGGTATAACGAGACTATATAAATATTAAAACCTGGTCAGTAAAACCTGCATCAAGTTTTTGGCGCCGCTGACGGGGAGTTATATTAGGATTGCTATTAAGTCTTTCATTTTCGTTTTGTTTTAAATTTCTCACGATAATTATTCAAGTTTCAGGTACCATGGAAGCTGTTAACATTGATGACCTCACTCTTGAGGAATATTTGGCGTTGAGAAGAGCTGAACAAGGGCCGGGTCTCGTAAGACCGGGGATTGGAGCGAATGTCTGTTTTGAAATTAAAGACCAATATATGAGGGAGCTTCATGCTAACCCTTTTTCTGGAGATAGAGACGAGGATGCATATGAGCACGTTGAAAATGTCCTATACATCGCAAGCCTTTTCAACATTCTGGGCGTGTCTCATGATGCTGTTATGCTAAGGGTATTCCCCACGACTCTTACTGGAGCTGCCAGAAGATGGATTGAAAGATTGCCCGCCGGGGCAATTAATACTTGGGCTCTACTTAAGAAGCATTTCATTCAAAGGTATTATCCTCCATCGAAGATTTCTAACCAGCTTTTGGAGATCCATAATTTCAAACAAGAAGACGATGAAACGTTGTATCAGGCCTGGGATAGATACAACGATCTCCTTTACAAATGTCCTACACATGATCTGAACAACCAGCAAAAGGTCAACATCTTCTACAAAGGAATCAACGTAACTACAAGACAGATGCTGGACTATCAAGGACCTATCCCGAACATGACTCCTACTCTTGCAATTGTAGCCATTCAAAAAATGGCTGATCATTGTCAAAAATGGAACGACGGAGGAAGCAAAAGAAACCAAAGCGGAAGTTTTGCAGCAATCGCTAGTAAAATTGAAAGTCTAAGTCGAGATATGCTGAAAGTCAGAGAAACCGTTCATGCCATCCAAGTGGGTTGTGAAAGCTGTGGGGGAGGACATCTCATGAAGAATTGTCCTCACGTTGACGAAGAAAATATAACTAAAGATGCCAAAAATGGAGAAAATCGACCGTTTTACGGAGATAATCGAAATATTAACGGGTACCGCGGAAATTACAACCGTGGGCCTTATGGAGAAAGAAAGCCCAATCTTGAAGAAACAATTAACAAATTCCTGGAAAGTTCTGCCCAAAGACAAAAGGAACAAGATGAGTGGTTAAAAGAATTCCAGGAAAACACTGACAAAAGCCTTTCTAATCACGATACAACCCTAAAAAACCTTGAATCTATGGTGGAAAATCTTAGTGAGAAAGTGAGAATAAATAACAATAAACCTGAAGGATCAAAACCCATAATGGAATGTAAAGTGATTTTTGCTGATAATGACTCAAAGATTCAGGCCAAAGATACGGATTCTGGTAAAAATCTCGTCGACAGATCTGAGTTACGCCGTAACCTGTCTGAAGAATTACGGCGTAACTATGTTTTTGACAACGATAAAGGGGTTATGAAGAATGTTGATAAGGACGATTCTAGCGAGTTACGCCGTAACCAAAAATCTGAGTTACGGCGTAACTGGGATACGTGGGCAGACGAATTCCTCGAAGTGGACAAATCAGGAACACCGGAGATTAACGAATGGTCCCACGATATTAACTTATGCCCTCTGTCCCCATCTAAGAGGAAATATCACTGGTGCAAAAAGATACCCGTAGCTAAGGGGGATTGGTATGATCTATGGGCCTCGTGTGACTCGAGAAATAAAATTTGCGATGGAGGTAGCGATAAGGATAAGGTCAAGAATAGCAAGTTCATGTGGCCTGCATATACTGATGATGAAAGACTGGAAAAACTCTCCTTCGAGGATGAAGAGGAGCCACCTATCACTCACTGGTGTACTCCGATAATCATAATCGACGATGAATCCACACGAGCATGGCCTACGTGCGACCCCTTCCGCGAGTATTGCAATGATGGGGATAGTGTTAAAAAAGAAGAATGGACGTGCCCTCACTAGCTTAAAAGACATAATATCAAGTTCGGGGATTTGACATTTGATGATTGGTACGCAATACAGTTCGGTAATGCTATGATTAACCTGAATCTTCTTAAAAAGCTCAAGATTGACTACGAGGATCATAATCAGAAAAAGGAAGTGGCTAATAATGACATCTACTGCATGGAAGATCATTTAAGCGAAACTGACAACAATGAAATCCGAAGTCACTAGTGTGAAAGGATAAAATCTCCTGGGAAGTTTTAAATGTAACGGAGGAAGCAGCTTAAAGATAATGGGAGAAGACGAATTCTTTTGGACCTCAACCAACGATAAGGAAAGGAAAAGTTTGCCTTGGTTGGGCAACTTTGGATTTGACAGTTGGGTGAAGATCAAGTATGGACATGTAGATACGTTAACACAAGAGAAGATTTAGAAAGAATACATAAGTAAAGAAAATGCAAACAACGAGGGTCCTAACAACTCGAGTGAAATAGCAGTCGAGGATGACAAGGAGTTGGTAAGAAATGAAAAGGAAGAATGCAAGCGTTTACTAGTGGAGAATCTGCTCGATGAAGAATGGTTTAAAGGTACCGATTCTGTCGAAGATGACATTGAAGGGATTTTAGATTACCTTGAGTTGCAAGGGAATGAGGAATTTACTGACCCCAACGATGAAGCATATGAGCAAAGGAGGTGCAAACACCTTGGGATTCCCTACAAGAGGCCGCCACCAATTATTTTCAAAAAGTATGAGTTCACTCGCTACCATTTAGGGCTGGAGGAAAAATTTTGCAAAATTCGGAAGATCGAGACTAAAGAATACCTCCGCACTGCCACGAATGTCGCTTGGGTCAGGCATAACTTGATGAAAGACATAGAGGAGGTTGGCCAAGTCCAAAGGCCCCCATAAAGCCCCGCGGCTCTGAGTCTAACTTAAAGACTCGTAAATAAAGAAAAGTGCTCTTTCGGGAGACAACCCGAATTATTCCTTTTTTTTATTTTGTTTCCATTTCTGTAGGGTTTTGTGTTTTTAACCATTTTTTCAGGAAACGAGGAAATGATTGCTTCTGCAGTTTGCTGATCTGACCATAGTTACGGCGTAACTCATCTATGTGATTACACCGTAACCAACCCCTTGCAGCAGAATTTTAGACGCATTACCAATTACGGCGTAATACCTTCTCTGTTGTTACGGCGTAGCCACTCGCTTTGCAGCATATGTCAGGTTTTGCCAGTTACGGCGTAACTCCCTCAAAGAGTTACGACGTAACTTTCCTCTACTTTACTTCTTTTATTTTAAAACATAATAACCTTGTATTAGTATTTTAAATGAACTTTGTGGGTGTGTTCCCTGTAAACCCTCACGAGACTTCACTCGTCCACGTGGGACACCAAGTGGTTTAAAAGGCTTGTTGCATATGCTAAATGCAACCGTGATTCCTACGAAAGTGAGTTAGGTTTGTTTTTATTTTTCATTTTTTTTAGAATTATGCTTGTCGGTAGTGTGATTTTAGGTATTGAAGTTTGCTCATGGATGCTTACACGAAGGCACGTTTCTTTTTCGTGGGCCTTCTTTCTTTTTGGAGCAAATTTCAGGGAAGTTCTCGCTCTAATTCTACTTTTCTCTTCACCGTTATTTAACGCTTAGTACAAAAGGGACTTTGTACAATTCAAGTGGGGGGGGGGGCGGGAGTAGAATTATCTCTTGAGCTTTATTTTGCCCTCGTTTTTCTAGTTTATTTTGAAAAAATTATGCCATTTTTAAAGTTTTGACATATTTTTCTTAACCTAACTAGATTAGACTTTAGCCGAGCACATACAACCCTTGATATTATATGGTGAGATTAGCCTTATCCGTTTCCAATATTTTACCCCAAATCCACCAAATTATGAGTGTGCCGGTAGATTGTAAACTTTAGAACTTGGTCTTTGCATCATTTCTAGACCATAGACGAGGTATGTTGAGTTAGCTCGATGTATTTGGATTTTTTAGTTTTAGAAGGCAATATTATAGGATTATCACCCAAATAGCCTACCATTGTGTGTCTATCGATTAGTCACCTCGACTTCTCGACCCCCATGTGAAACCCTTTTGTTCCACTCACCTTTAGTGCAAGATACCCATGGATACACCCATCTAAGCCATTCCTTTCATTTTGTTAACCCAATATATTGTTTCGATACACCTATACACCTTAGCCTACCCTGTAGTCTTTATTTGTGATTGGGAAGTCATCATTTGCCTAAGTTCAAGGTTCTAGTGGAAAGGTTCGGAAATCACACTTTCGTCGATGACATATTCTTGAAGATCATTGAAGACTACCCGAATTCCCGTTGTTCATCTCAAGTGGGGGGATATTATGTTTAGTTGGTATTGTTATGTTGAAAAAAAAATGATTCGAAAAAAAAATTGTTATGTTATTTAGTTATTGTAAAAGTGCATTGTTATAAGCACTATGTTATGAGCTTTATAGATTTAGTATCGAGGAGGCCACCTCGGTCACATTCAAAGATTGGAGTTGGTAATTATGCCAACAGTTGGAGAAAAAGGTAGTATGCCCATTATGACGTCCTCTAATGACACATCTGCCTAGTATTTCATGATCCGGTTTCTTGACTTCAAAGCTTGAACTTTGGGCGGACGGTAAGTGGTGATGACTTGGTTATAGATTTAGACTACCTGCTTGATTTTATTTTACACCATTTATATATCCCATGTCTTATCCTACCCTTTATTCATGAATCGTGTTTAGGTGATGCATCGAGCAATCTTTGGTGTCTTGGCCATGGATTTGGTCATGTATCATTGATTTTGTCCACTTCGCCGTGACATGTTAGTAATGACGAGTCACCCGTTAACCTTTGTTGTGTCTACCCACATTGCCTTCGAGAATTGTTTAGTTCTTAACTTTAGTGGTGGAGATTTGTGTAACCACCAAGCTTATGATAGAATACATGCTATGACTGTGCGATTGAGTGATCACCCCGAAATTGACACTTAGAATAGTTGAGAGATTTGAGTGTTTCGTTCCCATTTCGTGAGGTGTTCGGCTTTGTTTTATTCTAGCATAAGGGATTTGTAAACTTATATTTTCTAGGTTATGGGAGATATCTTTTTAGGAATCTTTCTAATAAGGTCTACTTGAGGGCAAGTAGAGTTCAAGTGGGGGGATATTTGATAACATCAAATAGTCCTGAATATTAAGTGTCAATTTCCACCGATAATGCTTGTAATTTATATCATTTATATGGATTTACGCTTGTTTTCCACTTTCAGGTAAATTACGAGCATTGAAGCTAAAGAGATGCGAAATTGGAGAAATATCAAAGATTTATCATAGTATGCTTACTTTGAAGAAGTTACGGCGTAACTCATCTCTCACATTACGCCGTAACTAAAGCGTGACTTAGAAAACCAACTCATCAGAAGGTTACGGCGTAACTCTCCCAAAAGACTACGACGTAACTATATTAGGTCAAATGAGGTTCCACGCCGCTGATAACTACGCCGTAACTATTTCATCAACTATGGCGTAACCAAGTAATATTGAAGATACGGTGTAACCACTCATAAGGTTATGCCGTAACTAGCAGATCTAGTACAAATTACAAAGGAATTGAAGATTACGGGGTAACTCTTATATTAGTTACGCCGTAACCCAGATCCGGCCTATAAATACCCCACGATTTCTAGCATTTCAAATCATCCCATTCCACACACCACAACCAAAGAACGTGGGAAGAAGCCAAAGACAGGTCTAGAGGAGCATACGGAGCTGTCTCCAAGGGGGAAATAACTCCCCTACGATAAGCATTAGCATTTTATCTTTTCTTTACTTTCAATTCATGTATTTCGTAACTTTGAATATTTAATTAATTTGTATGGTTAATATGAGTGGCTAAGCACCTCTTGGTGCTAGCCTAGTTATGATTCCTTAATTGTTCTGTTTACGTTTACATTACTTCCGTATAATTATTTCTAAGTGTATGCATGCATAGTTTATTGGTAGCTACCCTTGTTTCGATAGTTTTGAATGGCGGTAGAGGCTAGTTTCTTAGGAGATATGACCAACTGACCCTAAGTGAGTAGACTGAGACGGGAAGGGTAAGATATGACCAACTGACGACCCTTTCTACTTGTGCGATTTGACCAACTGATCACTTACCGTTTGGATGAACTTAAGAATTAGGGGGTGATTGTTTAAGTTGCTAACGCCTGGGCACTCACTATTATAAATCTAGCATGTAGCGGTACTTAGTGACTTGGCTTAGGGGACCAGGAACAACTGGACTTATGAAGGGACACCTGACTTCTCCAGTGGTGGCATCTTTGCTGATAGGTTAGGGCGAATTGACCAAATGCTGTCCTCTCGAATTTGACCCCACCTGAAGTAATTGGAAGTAAGTAGACGTAGACATTACTATCTAGGGAGAATAACTAGGTTAGCACCACTCTTCTCTATTGATTAAACCTTTGCCTTTTATTTGCTTTAGTAGTTAATTAATTAATTCCTTATCGAAATCATATTAAAAACTGTGACACCTAGACTTAGTAATAATCCAACACACATAGCTCTTGGGACGACCTCGGTTTTACCGAATACTACACTACACACGACCGGGTACACTGCCCGTTAGTGCATTAGGGTAGACCATAGGTATAACGAGACTATATAAATATTAAAACCTGGTCAGTAAAACCTGCATCATCCCGAAATACACTTTCCTTTCTCTAGGATGAATCTATCATCACGGGATTTTATAATTCTTTGGTTTAAACCGAGAAATAGTTTCTTTCGCAGGATTTTACAAAACCAAGAATAAACCGAGAGATAGATTCGGAGTTGCACTTTACTTTTACCAGGATGATTCCATTGTCACGGGATTTTACAAGTCTATGATTTAAATCGAGAAATAGATTCTTTCGCAGGATTTTACAAAATCAAGACTAAACCGTACACAATGTTAGCTTGAATGTTTTATGACAACTTTGGTTTTCGGTGAATATCTATTTTTAGAGGAATATGCAGCGGTTCATCAACGGTTCATTCTCTATCATCAACAATATCATCAACAATTCTTTACCCATATGTAGATAACTTCACAAACCATACTAAGTCGAGTAGTATACACTACTTCCCCCTGAGGTTGACCGTAAAACATCAAAGTACACGTTTCTCCCCCATGATGGTTTCGAACTTTCGGAAGCATCATTAACGTGTACGACCATCTGCACGAAAAGTTCTTGTCATAAGCAAACATCTTGAAAAATCATGAGTGACACTGAAGATTCTTGACAAATTTTGCTTAGACTGTGAAGTATCATTGACATTCTATGGCATCGAATATCTCATGGGAATTGTTGATCACATCACAACCATTAAACCCATTTAGTAAACACATCATCCACGTATTCTGTCGGCTATTATAGGAACCACTTGGAGAAGTAAACCCGATATACCAAACTCGAACATGAAGTAGGAATCCCCAAATTTGTTACTTAAGCTTGTACTAATCCTTGTGAAAAAGAAACGGTGTATCCAATATACAAAACCTCTTGACGTATCCTCAACTGCGTGAGACACCAAAGTGATAGTTACGTTGTGGGTTAAGCGAGAAAGAATCACAAAAGTAACTAAATAGCCAAGTCTTTATCACACTCTAAAAATGCCCAAACAAGTCATCTTCGCGAAAGGGTAGAAAGAAAGAAGACAAAATAAGAAAACGCAACCTTATTCAAATATCAATTCAAGCCGTGACATAATATTTTCCATGAAAATGTATAACCAAAGTAATCTCATATCAAAACAGATCTCAACATCAAATCTCATTAAGTCCATTGTTCATCCAATTAAAACCGTTTGAACTGTCACTTCAATTCCAAATCAATAATGCCGGACTAGAACCTTGAACATTATTAAAGATCAACTAATAACTCAAGCCGTGACAATATCCCCCGCGAAACTTGTAACCAAAATGCCAATCAATATTTTGTAAGAAAAATTTGGTTAACAAAATTCACATATCCGATTATATCAAAAAAAATACTCGATACTGTCACGTCTATCTCATCACAACTATTTGAGATTCGGCCCATATCAAACCATTCGGATCCAACTGCCCATATCCTGTAGCACAACCAGTCCAAATCCAGCCCCCTAATGTCAAGTGATATAAGTGGTTTGAAGGCCCAAGTGATATAACCGGTTTGAAGGCCCATTGATGAGAAATACATCACTTAACTCACCGTAAAATCTTGGGTATAAAGTACTTTGCTTAACCTTATCATACCCTAGTATCACACAACTAACCTAACCCTAAAAATTATTCAGTATGCATCCATCAGTTAACCATCTTACAAATCCTCTCACAATAATCGCCTCTCTCCTCCTAATATTACTCTTGACATGTTAAACCCAAGACTAAAATCAAGCGATTATCATTCCCTTACAATGAAATCTATCAAATCAGTCCACACGAAATATCATTCATAGTGATTATGTTGGGTTCAGTAAATACCCAAACCCCTTAATCTAGGATTTGAATAGAAAATAACCTAAGTGTTCAATCCGTTAAACACTATCAGGTCACTGAGTGCATAGACTCTCAGTGAGCCATCTTCAGGATACTCAGTACGAGGCAAAGAAGAAGCCTCTCCACTCAGCAAGGCGAAACTTAATGGGTGAAGACTAAGTCAAGAAGAAGATGGTGGATTCAGTGAGTAATGACAATAACTCACTGAATCCCTAAGACTTTTCTCCAACTGTTAGCACTGAAGACAAACTGAAGGAAGAGACAGAAGGCTTTGAAGATTGAAGAATGAGCGGGACTAGGCGGGAAAAGTTTACCCAGATAAAACTAAGTCCCCAAGTGCTTTACCCAGATAAAACTAAGTCCCTATCTACTAAAGCCATATCTTCCCATTTATAGTAAGCGACGATACTAAAGGATTCTCTGTTAAGGAAAGAAGCATCGCCGCCTGACTACTAATAGCAAAGTAAACAGTAATCAAATATATCTATATTCGTGATTACTGTGATCAATGTGTTTGTCTTCTAGGTTAAAGTTAAAATCATACTTGTATAAATAGCATAAGAGAATGAGTGAAAAGTTTAAGCTTGTGAATTGTAAAAACACACATACACACAAGCCAACTTTTCACTCCTCCAAATACAACTTTATCCTTGAGCTAGCTCAGTGGGTTCTAAGATTTGTGCTCAGACTTAGCTTGAGCTTAGAGAGGAGTCACCCAAACTTTGTCATTTCAATCCCAAGTACTATTCCGCAAGTACTTGGGTAATGTATTCTTTTGATTTATTTCTAATAAGAATATGATGTTGAAAATTATTTAGTGTGTTTTACTTACGTTAATTTCAGTCATTATTCACTATTAAATTGTTTTAAGTACTTAATTGTTTTTTAAACGATAGTGAATAGGGAACAACAAGTGGTATCAGAGCAAGGCTGATTGTAAAACCTTTTAAGGCGCTCTAAAAAGTTTTTAATCAGGATTCCTATGGCTGAAATTGATGTACTCCAACTAGTCGATAAAAAGGGTGGAGCTTATTCAGCTGTTGCCCCTAGACTTGAAGTTGGAAAATTCAACAAATGGAAAAAGCGTATGCTTTGCTATTTGATTGGGATGGAACCTTATTATATCAAGTGTATTAATGAGGGTCCATTTGTCCCAAAGACTGCTGAAGGTTTGCCCAAACCTGAAGCTCAGTGGACTCAGGATGAAAGGAGAGTGGTCAACCAGGACCAAAGACTCAAAAGTATCATCATATCATGTCTTCCTGATGATATAATGGAGTCAGTTATAAGCTTTAACACGGCTAAACAAACCTGGGATGACCTAGTCCATAGCCATGAAGGTCCATCTGATACCAAGGAAAACAAGATAATGGACCTGAAACTTGAGTATAATACCTTCAGGGCTAGGGATTCTGAAACTCTCTCTCAAACTTACACCCGTTACAAAACTCTTTTAAATGAACTGGCTAATGATGGTGTTAAGTTATCCAAACATGAGATAAATGTTGGTTTTGTTAATTGTCTCCCTGAGAAATGGTTGAACTTCTCTCAGGGACTTAGAAATGCAAATCACATCCAAACTCTTGAACTTCCTGAAATTTATGGAAAATTTGTCTATGAGGAAAACCTCATCAACAGACGATACCCTGACTTAAAGAAGTCTCAGGAAGTCAAGAAGTCCCTGACCATCACCTCACCTATATCAACTGCCTTCTTTGCTAACAATGTGGTTCAAGATTTTCAAGAAAATTCAGATGATGAGCCTGATTAGAGATCAAGTGAGGAGTACCTAAATGACCTGAACGTTGAATTTCAGGAAAGGGCACTCCTTGCAAACTCTCGAAGGTTTATTAAAAGAAACAAAGGTTTTTCAACTGCTAAAGCAAATGAGGACACTGAATGCTTTAAGTGTCACAAAAGAGGCCATTTTGCAAAGGACTGTTTTTCAAAAACAATTTCTGAACCCTCTTACAGACCATCAGGGTCAAATCAGTCCTCAGGCTTTAGCAAATTTCAACCTAAAATCTATCAGTCTCATCAAAACTTTCAGAATAAATCTGACCAGAACAAAACAATAGATTTTGAAGCCAAGTATAGGAAGATCAAAGCTAAGCTTGCATTACTTGAGGCCAGCCCCTCAGAACCAAAAAGTGTTCAATCTGTGCAGGGTAAAAACAAATGTCTTGTTACTGAAACCTTAGATTGGGATGAAGAGCCAGTCTCATCAGATGATGAAATGGTGCATGTCAGCTCACTGATGGCCCTCTCAGAGGAAGACAAGCTAGCTGTTGGAAAGAATCATGCCAGAAATAGAGAATGGGTCAACATCACAATGAAGAAGGTAAATATTCTACTTTCTATGGATGATGATTCTGATTGGCAGTCCTATATGAACTATATCAATGTTGATCTTAAGTTTGTAGAGGAGCAAAGACTAAATCTTTTTTCTAAGTACAACAAGTTAAGTTATGAATTGAATAAGTGTAGGGATGAGTTACTTGTGTTAAAACAAAACAAGCTTGAGGCTATCACCTTACAAATTCAAAACACTGAATTAGTTAAAAGAAATCAGGCTCTTCAAGATGAACTTAAGAAAGAAAAAGAAATCATTGATAGTTGGACTAACAAGAATCCAAGAGTCTTTGATGATGTGGGTGCTCCCAGTAGCAAAAAGAGAGTCATAGGTGAACATCATCTTTCTGACTCTCACAACAAAGACCAGAGTCCTAAACCATTTGTGTCTGGTGGCATGATTACCAATATGTTGTCTGATCCCAAGCCCAGTGATTGGATTGAAAGACTTAATCCTGAGAGTAAGCTTCCTAACTTTGACTCTGGAAGAATTCTAGAGCCTGAAAGTGAAGCTCTAAAGAGCATGCTTGGACTCCAAGATGTGCCCAGTAGCACTGAACACATCTCTGAGTCTGAAGATGAATCTCAAGTACCACTTCCACCTTTGGAACCTCTTCAGGGTGCTGATCCTAGCTCTGAGCTTACTCCATTACATTACAATCCACACTCTCCTAAAGAAAGGTCTGGACTTGGTAGAACCATTTTGAAAAGACCATCAAAACCAACTCAACAAGAATCCACCCCCACTGAAAATTCCACATCCTCAGTCCCCACTGAAGCTGATCAGATTCAGCAACTGACTGAACTTGTGAGGAAGCTAACTGACAAAATGGAATCTATTGAAAAGGTCCCTGAACCAATCAAGGAGACAAAGTCAGCTTCCTCTAGCTCCTCAAAGTCAAAAGCCACCACCAAAAACAAGCAGAAGTGTGATCTGTGCCACTATACCAGTCATACCACTGACAATTGTTATAGAATCCTTTTTTGCATGATTTGTAAAAAAGATGATCACAGGACTGCTGAACACTTGCAATATGTAAGCTCTCTCAGTCAAGAAAACTACACCAAAGTTGGTCATCAGTATGCTTCTTCATCCAAAGCTCAAAAGTTGAGAGCAAAGCCTTTTCCTCTTTGCCCACGCTGTGGCTTTAATGATCATCGCCCTGATGATTGTCATATGAACATATGCTGTGATATTTGCGGTAACACAGCTCATAAGACATCTCAGCATGACAATGTCATCCATGCAAGGAGAAGTTCAAAACAACCTAAATCCACTGAGTCATCCTCAGTCTCTAAATGCAAAACCTGTGGTAGCTCATTGCACTCCACCACTGACCATGAATCGATTGCTCAATTCAAAGAGACCATGAGACCCAAGCCCACTAGTAAGTGGGTCACGAAGAGAAACTAATTCAGTTTACTACTTGTGCAGAGGCATGCCAGGGAGCCTATCTGGCATCTAGACAGTGGATGCTCAAGAAGCATGACTGGTGTGAAGGAATATCTGCACAAGTATGTAAAGGAACCAGGGCCAAAGGTAGTATTTGGTGATAACTCATCATGTCCCACAGAAGGTTATGGTTCAATAAACTGCAATGGACTAGTTTTCTCTAGGATTGCTTATGTCAATGGTCTCAAATACAATCTCATCAGTGTCAGTCAGCTATGTGATGCTAAGTACATTGTACAATTCAATGACAAACAAGGTACCATTTTCAATGCCAACAAGGAAGTTGTGTTGATTGCTTTTAGGAGAGACGATGTTTATGTCTTAGACATGTCAACTCTCTCTAAAGATGGAACCTGTCTCTTTGCCAAAGCCACTGAAACTATCAATTGGCTGTGGCACAAGAGACTCTCACACTTAAACTTCAAAAACATCAACAACTTGGCAAAACAAAACAAGGTCCTTGGCTTACAATCACTGGTTTTTGCAAAAGATAAACCATGCTCAGCCTGTGAAAAAGGCAAACATAAAAGAGCATCTTTCAAAACCAAGCAAAACTTCTCTATCAAAAGCTGCCTTTACCTCTTGCATATGGATCTCTTTGGACCAGTCAGTCCTAGATCAATCCAGCATGAGAAGTATACACTTGTCATTGTTGATGAGTATTCAAGATACACTTGGGTATACTTTCTTTCCAAAAAGAGTCAGGCAGCTGATACTATAATGTCATTCATCAGGAACATTGAAAACCAGAATGACATTACAGTGAAACAAATCAGAACTGACAATGGTACTGAATTTAGAAATGCTGAGCTTGAGAGTTTCTGTGATGAGAAGGGCATCTCCCAAAATTTCTCATCTCCTTATACCCCTGAACAAAATGAGGTAGCTAAAGGGAAAAACAGAACTCTCATTGAGGCTGCAAGAACTATGTTAAATGGCTCAGCCACTTCAAAGCATTTCTGGACTGAAGCAGTTAAAACAGCCTGTTAAACTCAAAACAGGTCAATCATTGTCAAAAGACATAATAAAACTCCATATGAGATATTCAGAGGTAGACTTCCTGACATCAGCTACTTCCATGTGTTTGGATGTCCTGTGTTTATTCATAACCACAAGGATCATCTAGGCAAGTTCGATGCTAAAGCTGATGATGGATACTTTCTAGGTTACTCACTGATCTCCAAAGCCTTCAGGGTATTTAACACAAGGAGACAACAAGTTGAGGAAACCTATCATGTCACCTTTGATGAAAGTATAGAAAGCATCAGGTTCACCAACACTTCAGTGGAAGAAATAGGAATTGATAACTCATCAAGATATCCTCCTGATGAGTACAACACTGAAACCAATTCCTCATACCAAGCTGATGCTGACATCTCATATTATGTCTTGCCTCATAACCTGTCACAACCAACTATCAGTGAATTCATTGATAATCAGTCAGTCCCTACTGGGATAGGTAACACTGATCCAAATGATCAGGATCCTATAACTCAAGAACCTCTACCAGAACAAGACACCTCAACAGATGATCTAAATGATCATGTGGCTCTTGCACCTGAACTCACACCTGAACTCCCAGTGACATCTTCAAGCTCAGATCCCAGACCACAAAGTAAGTGGACAAGATCTCAGGACATTGAGCTTGTAAACATCATTGGTGAACCCACTGAGGGCATGCTCACTAGAAGCATGGCTGCTAAGTTAACTGCAGCTTCAGCCAATGAATGTCTATATGCTGATTACCTATCAGAGATAGAACCCAAAAGTGTCACTGAGGCTCTAAAATACCCAAGCTGGGTTCAGGCTATGCAAGAAGAACTGCAACAGTTTGATAAAAACAAGGTCATGACCTTGATCAAATGTCCTCAGGATGTAGTAGTCATAGGAATGAAGTGGGTTTTCAGAAACAAAACTGATGAAAATGGCACTGTCATTAAAAACAAAGCCAGACTTGTAGCCAAAGGTTACAGTCAACAAGAAGGCATTGACTATGATGAAACATTTGCTCCTGTTGCAAGAATGGAAGCCATCAGGATCTTTCTTGCATATGCAACATACATGAACTTCAGGGTCTACCAAATGGATGTTAAAAGTGCATTCTTAAATGGTGATCTCAAGGAAGATGTATATGTTCAGCAACCTCCAGGCTTTGAGAGTAGTGAATTCCCTGACTATGTCTGCAAGCTTGACAAAGCCCTTTATGGACTTAAACAAGCTCCCAGGGCATGGTATGAAACTCTCTCAGCCTTCCTGATACAAAACAAGTTTGTCAGAGGAAAGATAGACAACACTCTGTTTGTCTATAGAACTCAACAGGATGTGATTCTAGTCCAAGTGTATGTTGATGACATCATCTTTGGCTCAACAAACTACAAACTTTGCAAACAGTTTGAAAAACTGATGACAAAGAAGTTTGAAATGAGCATGATGGGGGAACTCACATACTTTCTTGGACTACAAATCAGGCAAACTGATAAAGCAATATCCATCAGTCAAGAGAAATACACCAGAAATCTCTTGAAGAAATATGAGATATCTGACTGTGCCTCAGTGAAGACTCCAATGGTCCCACCTAACAACCTTGGACCTGATCTCACTGGAAAATCAGTCAATCAAACTCATTTCAGAGGGATTGTGGGCTCACTAATGTATCTAACTGCTTCCAGACCAGACATTCAATTCTCAGTCTGTCTAATAGCAAGATATCAGTCCAATCCTAAAGAATCCCATCTCACAGCAGCCAAAAGAATACTCAGGTACCTGAAGGGAACCCCAAACCTTGGACTCTATTATCCAAAATGCTCAGGGTTTGATCTCAAGGGTTACTCTGATTCTGATTATGCTGGCTGTAACATGGACAGAAAAAGTACCTCAGGGTCCTGTCAATTTCTTGGAGGAAAATTAGTTTGTTGGAGTGCTAAAAAGCAACAATCAGTGGCTATGTCCTCAGCTGAAGCTGAATATGTAGCTGCAGCAGGATGTTGTGCCAATGTATTATGGATGAAAAGTCAACTCAGTGACTATGACATCCATTACAAAATGGTGCCCATCTTCTATGATAACACCAGTGCTATTGCAATCTCCAACAACCCTTTCCTCCACCAAAGAACCAAACACATTGATATCAGATATCACTTCATCAGGGATCACATAATGAAGGGAGACATTGAACTTCATTTCATCCCTACTGAATATCAACTGGCTGATATCTTCACAAAACCCTTGGATGAACCTACCTTCAGGAGACTGAAAGCTGAATTGGGAATGCTTGACATTGAAAGTCAGGTATCTGAAAACCAATCTTAGTAAGTTCTCTGAAATGGTTCATTCTCCCTGAACATCCAAAACAAACCTCTCACTGAATGAGTAAGACTCACTCAGGGTCCCTGACAGAAAGCATTGAATGAGTAACTAAATGCTCCAAGTATTAGTTACTTAAAATGTCTTAGGTTGGTAATCCCACCAATTTAATATAGGAATACATGTCTTACTGTCAGGAGTATCATCATTTACCTCACCCCACTTGGCATTAAATGCCTTCTCTCACATAAAATATCCTATGGATATTTTATTACTGCTAAAGTGCACTTTTACTGTGCATTGCAACTGTTTTCCTTGAAAGACAGGATTTTACTGCGTGATGTGGTGGGTGGCATTAAATGTGGAATATCAAACGATTTCAAAAATGGTCTTTACATATCCACGTTTATACAAAAAGCACCCCTCTCACTACTCTATAAATACCCTCTTCAAAAACCACAAAACACACAAAAATTATTTTCTGCAACTAAACTTTGTCAAAATCCTTTCTCAAATCCAGAAAAATTTGTGTGTTCTCAAAATCTTTAAAACCTCTTTTGGAAAACCCTCCTTGTAAACATTTACAAAAGTTTTTCATCAAAAACTTGAGAGATCTAAATACTTTGATTGTTCTAGTCAAAACATTTTTTTTAACCCTAAAATCTTCTTTGGAAATGGCTAGAACACAATCTCTCCAGTTTGCTTCTCAGTGGGTAGGGGATCTTACTAACGTTGAATTTAAAACAAATAATGTCATAGGAAATTTTGAATACCCTGAAAATGTCCCAACCTATAAAGACATTATAAAATTTTTATTCAACTGCCCACTCAAAACGGCCTTTGTAAAATGTCCCTCAGTACTGTACCCAAACTACCTTAGCGAGTTTTGGGCTTCAGCTAAAGCCTTTGACCCGACACCTTCTACTGATGAGAATAACCTTAGACCACTCAAGGAGTATCTCATCAGGTTCAGTCTTAATGGGGGGCAACAATACACCCTGGATTACAAAATGTTTTGCACTTCAACAGGGTTAGATTATAACAAAGGTATTTATGTCGCCCATCCTGAACCCTCCACAGTGAAGGATGGGTTAAAACAAATCGTTTTAGATCCAACTTTTTTGGACAAGACCCCAGTCACTAAAAGCTCATTCCCCGTGGCTTGGAGGATCCTCTTCACTTTCGTGATTCAGGTCCTCGGCGGGAACCACTCATCCACTGAACAAGTTAACTCTATTCAGTTGATGATGGCATACTGCCTGATGAATGGGGTCACTGTCGACATAGGGGAGATCATTTAAAGTGATCTCGTAACGAAGCTACAGAGAAAAACTAGGACGAAGTACGTTTCGTATCCTAGGTTTGTCTCTTGTGCTTTGCAATCGTTACTGGGTTCAAATTATACTCAGGATGAAAAATCTGGAAATTTACCTGGCATCCTGAGCCCATCAAATTTTCAAAAGGACCCATCCCTTGTTACTCCCATTGAATTGACGGGCCACATGATTGCTGTAAACAATCAAAGTGGATCAGTATCTCCAAACCCTGCTCCTAAAAAGAGAAAGGGGAAGTCTCAGACTGGGACTAAGACTAAACCAAAGTCTCAGGGCCCTGAGGCTTCAGGAGCACAGCCTAAGAGGCACAAAAAGCCCGAGACTAAACAGACACCCACTGACCAGGCAACAACCACCCCCGTGACAACGAAGGACACTGATACATCACAGTAAGTGCCCTTGGTCACACCTACTACTCCCCAAGATCCAGAGGGAAACAAACAACCCGCTGGTAGGGGAACGCCTTCCACTGCGCCTGATGATGACATTAACAAATCCAAGTCTTTGTCTGAGGGCACACTGATCGATCCCAAAGACTGAGGGGGAAACAAACAACCCACTGATAGGGATACAACAATCACTGACTCCGCCAAAGGCACTGGGAAACACCCACCAGTGTCTCAGGGGTCACTGGGGGACAAAGACTCGGAGGGAAAGAAACAACCCGCCGATACGGAACCCAAAACCAATCCTGACTCCGGAGAAGGCACTGGGAAACTCCCACCAGTGTCTGAGGGGTCAACGGGGGACAAAGACTCAGAGGGATATATACCACCCGCTGATATGGAACCCATCACCAACCCCTTACTCACAATTGCTGATGTCACTGGTATTCTATTCTCAGAGGATGAACTTGCTGAAACTGAAGATGAAATTTTATCAGCTGGAGAAGAAATGGACGCTGAGGTTCAATCTGAACAAGAGCCTCAGCCTGATCCAAAGGAGCATACTAAGTCACCATTTCATCCAGAAGATAATGACTCAGACTCCTCATCATCCAATTCTGGGGAATTTAACCGTTTTGACAACATTCTTCCAGTCACTGAAAGAATGCTGGTTCAGTGGATCACTAAAGCCTCAGGGAGACTGTACACTGGGGTTACTGAACAATTTTGGGATCAACACACTGAAGCGGCAGCCAGCTACGCTGATCTTCGATCTGATGTGCTCACCTTCAATGAAAATGTTCATGAGCACAGAGATCTCATGTACCAACACCTTATCAGACTGGATGAAAACCTGGTTAAGTTTCTTAAGCATCTTCAGTCATGTGGAGTTACAATTGATGAAATCAGGGATGCTGTTAAAGAGGACCCAACAATCAATGCCAAAGTACTAGAAGCCACTGAGGTGTATGTGAAAAATTCATCTCGACTAACTGAACTGATTGAAATGCTCCAATCTGCCAATGTTCAGGGTCTCCAATCTTCGGTTCAGTCTCTTCAGACCTCAGTGGACTCATTGAACACCCAGGTAGCTGCTATGGCTCAGGCCTCGTCTTCCATGGCCTGGAATCTTGGTCCCCGGATGACTGCTTTGGAGCTTTCTCAGGCTAACTTGGATACAAAGGTCACTGGTCTTCAAGCAGATACTTCAGAGATTAAGGCTATGATCACTGAAATATATCAGGCCTTCAAGGGTCAAGCAGCTCCGTCCCCCTCAGCACCAACTCCAACTCTTGCCCTCACTGAAGTTCCGGCAACAGTTGAGGGGGAGAATACTGCTGAAGAAACTCCTCTTCACACTGAGGGGGAGCAAACACCTCCAGTATCAGTAGCTCCAACATCATCTGCACCAGTCTCAGCAATACCCATATCCTCACTACCTCCACAAACATCAACAACAACAACACTGACGGTCACAACAACAACACCACCCTTAGTTGCATCATCTTCCTCAGGCCAGGACAAAGGCAAAGGCAAAATGACAACTGCTGAGCCTGAGAAGATTCCCTATAAAATCGGCGACACTGAATACCTGCTCACACCACAACAGCTGAGTAAACATCTTGCTAAAGAAGAAAGAAGAATGAAACTAGCTGAGGAAGAGAAAAGGAACAGAGAAGCACTGGCAAAGGTTGTCGCCGAAGAAGCTCATAACATGGGATTAGATCTAAGCAAGCTTCAAAAGGGTCAGGCAGGGCAAAAGTTCAAGGATGCTCAGGCTGCTCAGATGGATGCAATGAGAAAGCAGTTTGAAGCAAAGAAAAAGAAAGCTGAAGCTGTCAGGCAAGAACGAATTGATCATTACAACTGGACAATGACAAGCCGAAGGAAGCCTGAGAAAATCACTGATGTCAAAATCATCCCCAACTCCAAACCACTAGCAATGAATGTCTATAGGGGGGGTGATAAGAGACATTTCGAGATTCACGATCCCTTAACTTTTGTTGATTTTGTGATCACTGAACTCGATGAGCTTGGTCCAATCATTGAAAAGAAGCAAAATAAGGTGGTCAAGGACCTGATGAAGATGCTCAGCAAAAGATATGAAAGGCTGAGAGATGCACCAGCCCAACTGGGAATTCAGCCTGCCTTGACTGCACCTCAAGGATCTCAACCACAAGCATCCACTGGCAAAAGGAAAAGAGTTGAGTTCCAGCCTGAGATCAAAGTGCCTGGCTTAGAATGCAACAGAGAGCTGCCTGACGGTGTGAAATTTGTGAACTGTTGATGAGTGTCTAAATACTCATCATTTTCGTACTATTTAAACTGCAAAATCATCTGAAAACGCTCAGAAACACATCAAAATGATCAAAATATCACAAATCAGTGTTTTATGTGTTTTAAATGCAAAAATATCAAAATCAGATGAAAAACATTTCAAATTTGCAAAAATTGCAGTTTCAGTCCCCCTAGTTTCAAAAGTTGTCAAAAACAGTCCCTGAGCACATAATTTCAAAAGTAAAGTCACCAAAGGTCCTTTTAAAATCAAAAGTTATCAAATTTAGTCCTTTGGTGAAAAATATCAAAAGTTTGAGAAAATTACACAAATGGTCCTCCAAGTTTGAAAATTGGCAAAATTAGCCCCTGGAAAATTGCAAAATGGCAATTTTGGTCCCTATACTTTTGAAGCTTGTCATTTTCAGCCCTTGGAACAAGTTTGATGATTTGGCAGAACAGGTCCCTACATTTTCAGATTTTACAACATTGGTCCTTATTATCTAAACCTAATTTTGGCCCTTTATGAACCTTGGACCCCTGTCACCTGTTTTGAACCCCCTGTCACAAACTCATTTTGACCCCTTGGTCAAAATAAGTCAAAATAAACAGAACGCGCCACTGCTTATCTTCTTCCACATCCAGCTTCTTCCACACCTGTTGCCTGCTCCATCCCAAGACCTTATCCCAAACAACTTTCTCCCCACTCATCATCACCCCTACAAACCCACCCCCCCCCCCCCCTACTTACCTGTTTCCAACCCCACAGTTGAAATAATCCACTTCCCGCCAAAAATGGAAAAACAGGCAATCCACTATAAACTCATCCATTGGTTCTCAAAAGAGGTGGGATCTGCTCTAAGGACACGTGTGAACAAGTTGGAAGCATAAAAGAAGCAAAGAAGCAAAGAGAAAAGAAAAAAAACTTAGTTTTTTAATTTCTTGTATGTCGTATTTCATAATTATGTCTTTAATTAAGCTTTAAATTGTAATACTTTGTTTAATAATATCAAATTAAGTTGTTTGAATGTATTAAAACTGTTTTCAAGTGTTAATTCAAGTTTCTATAAAAGTTGCATATTTCCATGTTTACTGTTGAAAATGTTAGATTCAATCTCTTGAAATCAAGCTTCCTATAGCTTATTTTTCAGTCCAGAAAAGTTTACTTAAGCTGCTATAGCTTTTTGTAAGCTTGGGAAAACAATTTCAATCAAGTTCCATGGTGGTCAACAAAAGTCAAATGAGAAGAAGGATTTGGTTAAACAGGAAGGGAACTGGTTACAGGTGATGCAGAGCTTGGGTTTGGACTTATATTGGGTTGTTTTATGATCTAGAATAGGTTGGTTAATCATGTGTTCAGTTTCAAGTCACCATGACTAAAAGATCCATTATGTAAGTGATTTTCAATAGTTGTAGTATAACCTGTTTTTGTGAGCTAGACTAATCTTAATCTGTCAATTAAGTAATATTTAGGTTAAATACACTCAGTTTAATCAATGTTATATGCCAGATCATACTTTACTCAGTAAAATTCTCAAAACTGCTTCATTAAGGGGTGTTTGGATTGATTAGTTTCACTGAGCCATGGGTTGCTTATGATATTGCTTATGCTAGTTTCATGTCACTTTAGCATCTAATATCTTACTTCAACAAGAAAAACCAGCATTTGTTTGTATAAAAGTCAAAATACTTTGTGATTTCACTTAACAGTGCACTGTTGTAATTCTATAGTGTGAAACTCATCAAATCTGCTTGTAACTTGTCACTTTAGCTTAAGATCAGTTTATCATAGCTTATTTCAATATAATCAGCTCATAAATCAATCTCAAAGTTGGAAAAAGTCAAAGCTTCTCAACTGTCAAAAGTCAAAAATACTCCCCTGTACACAGTTTCAACACCCTCTTTCACAAGCTTGCATAAGCTTGTGTAGTGAGTGTTAACTTGTGAATTTTAGCTTTTTGAGTAGCCTACCTAGCTAACTCAAGGTACTAAGTTTTTATTTTCCATTTTTAGCTTATTCTCCTAGCCTGCTATAGCTTTTCATTTCTGTCCAATTTGTTTAAATGTGTCAATAAGTCAGAGTTGGTCAGTTTTTCAAGAGCTTCTTAAAAGCTCATTAGTATAAGCTAATCTTTGTACTTTAGTTTTTTGGAGAGCCTAACTGGTAATCTTGTCAATTCAAAAGTTGGTTTCCAATTTGTAGCTTATTCAAGTGCTTAAAAATCAGCTATAAAGTGCCCTGTAAACCAATAGTTCACTGTGTAACAGTGGTGAATTTTGCTTATTTAGTGCTTAATCAAGGCTTATTTCCTAGTTAACTTGCATGTTCAGTTGTTAATATAGCTTATTTAAAGTCACCTAGCTTATCTCAGTTAATCTTTTGCTTATTTCATAGCTTATTAGTCATTTAGCTTTGATCTTGTGCTTATTTCCATTAAAAAGCCAACTGCTGGAATTCTTGAGCTTATTCAGTGCTTATCAGTGGTCTTTGTTAAAAGTCACAGTTACAAAAAGTGCTTATTTTCATGTGCTTAATTAGTTTGTAAAATAAAATTTGAAAAAAAAAAAAATAGTTAGCAAAAAGGGGGTAGGCAGGCTCGAACCTGAGACCTCCCCCTTTGTGAAGGTGATAGTGGGTACCTGTATGCCAATAGCGCCCTTGGGTCTTTCTTGTCATGGTTTACAAAAACAAATATATAACCACTCTTGTCTCATTTAGCTTATTCGCCCCTTTTAGCTTATTTCTAGCTTATCCAAAGTAGCTTTTTCTAGTTTAGTATTTTTATTAAATCTGTATTAGTCTTAAGTATTTTCTGTAAAAAGTTGAGATTTTTCTAATAAGTTTTAATATTTTTAATCATTTAATTAGTGTTTTGTAGTAATTAAATCATAATAAAAAATATAAAAGTCAAAAAAATATAAATCTTTTTTCTAAAAATTTCTTTTATCATATAGTAAGTAAAAAAATTAGTTTCACACTTGTAGGCTTTTTATTTCATAAATTTTACGTTTTTGCTTGCGCTCCAGCGTAATTTTTGCAAATAACGTACGTTTTCATTTTAAGTAACGTTTTTAGATAATTTGAGTTTACGTTTTAGTTAAGATAGTTTATTTAGGTTATTTAGTTTTATAAAAACACAAAAACATTAGTTTAAAATTAGTGATAGCGTTTATTTAATAGATTTTAACTTTTTAATTTTCTTAATTTGCATTTAAGTCGCTATAATTTGCAAATCTTTTCTTTAGGTAATTTTCCATCGATATCCTTACTGATCACTATCCTTAGTGATTACTCGACATCTGATTGTGTTAAACACCAGTCATCCTCCGTGGGACATAACGACCCGGGAATCCACTGTATTCTCCTGATCTTAAATTGCATTGGTGTGTGAACTGTTTTAAGTTCCTTGCAGTTATCCATTCACAAGTGGTTAACTTGCGTAAGAAAACTTGACGGTTTTGCACCGATCAAATTTTGGCGCCGCTGCCGGGGAGGCTGTAAGCGTGTTTCTAGCATTATCAGACCCGTACTTGCACATATACCACAGTTTGTAAAAAGTTTTCTGTAAAGTTAATATAAACCAAAAAGTTCATTAACGCTTTTCCTAAAGTGTTAAAAACCCAAAAACAATATAAAACAACAAAACAATCGTAACGTTTTCTGTCTTGTGTTTCTTTTAAGGTGATTCTTAAAGAGATACGATTTGGTTAAATGGGACGATACCAAAAATATTTCCCAAAAGTTTTTAAACCCCATCTGCACAAATCATACCTACGTCTTTTCAGTGATACTTAATTATACATAAAAATCAACCACCGCAAATCAAGGCAGTGCACTACCTAACTGGGGGTGCGACCATAATAAGTTCCCGAACATCAGATTTAAAACTTGCCTTTGTGTCACTTGTGATTTGGTGTACCTTTTTCAAAGAAGCCATTTCATTTGGGATTATTGGTTAAGTTCACTTGTGTTTTGCCTCATTTGTTTTGAAAACTGATTTTTATATACTTAGTGCATGCGCACTCGTTCTTCCAGTTCTACAAGTCCTTTGTCAGAACTTGGAAAGATTCCTCGTAGACGTAGAGGACGTTCTGCTCCTTCAGCTGTGACTGAGGAACGTCTACCACCACCACCTCCTGTCGAAATGGCAGAAGACAAACCGATGAATGAGCTTCTCCAAGCACCCATCGAGGGTTACGGAGATGCCATTGTTGTCCCAGCCATCGTGGCTGACACTTTTGAGCTCAAAACCGGGTTACTTAATCTGGTAACCCAAAGCCAATTCTATGGTTTTGAGCGGGATGATCCTCATGCACACATTCGATGGTTTAACAAGATTGCATCTACCATCAAGTATAAGAATGTCCCACATGAAGCTATCAAGCTTCTTCTGTTCCCATTTTCTCTAGAGGGACAAGCCCGGAATTGGCTTGAGAAACAACCCCCTCGTTCTATAGAGACATGGGAAGATCTGGTCACCAAGTTCGTTAACGAGTTCTATCCTCCATCCCGAACCACAAGTCTTAAGAATGAGATAATGAAATTTTCTCAGAGATTTGATGAATCATTCGGGGAGGCATGGGATCGTTACAAAGAGTTGCTTCGCAAGTGTCCGCATCACGGTTTTACCGAATTAATGCAAATGGATACTTTCTACAATGGTCTCAATCAGGCTAATCAAGACTCTTTGAATGCCTCCGCGGGAGGTAATTTCCTGAGCAAGACCACCAAAGAGGCCTTGCAGATCATTGAGAACAAATCTCAGGTCCGTCCTTTCAGAGCAAAGACATATCAGTCTAATGCTGGACCTTCTTCTTCTTCATCCCCAGTGAGTACATCTAGCACCGATGCTAAGATTGATAAACTCACAGACATTGTTCAGGCTTTGGTTCTTGCTAACCAGAAGAAAGTTTCCTTCACTCAGCCACCAATACATGCTGAAGTGAAGAAAGTTGAGAGTTGTGTCACTTGTGGTGGTCCTCATGCATACTACAACTGTACTGCCACCGATGGTAGTCCATTTGAAGCTAATGCTATAGCCGGTACTTCAAATCAAGGAGGTAATCAATACCGTCCTCAGAATGAACCAAACTACCGAGCTAACACTTATCAGGCACCACCCGGTTTCAACCAGAATCCTAACCGGAATCAGAACCAACAAAGAATGAACCAAGGTTATCAAAACCAAGGTAATTTCTATTCCGGACCCAATCAAGGTTTCCAACAACAAGGAAATCTTAATCAAAACACTTACAACCGAGGGAATCAATTTCAGGGGAATATGAACCCTAATCAAGGGAATTCTGGCTACAACCAGAACATACGGCCTCAAATTGTCCCTCCTCCACCTCCTCCTGTGTCAACATCTGATGAGCTTTTAAGGCAATTCATGAAGACTCAAGAGGAGACAAACAGGTTGTTGGTCAGTCAGATCGCTGAATTGAAGAAGTCTTTAAATGATCGACCCTCGGGCTCAGGTACTCTACCTAGCAACACGATCGCTAATCCGAGGGGCGATGCAAAGGCGATCACGACCAGAAGTGGTGTTTCGTATGATGGACCTGCTATTCCTACTACCTCTTCTTCTTCTCTCCCGAAGGTAGTGGAAAGTGAACCTGAGGCGACAACGGACAAGGAACTTCCTACTAATAACGGAAGTACCAGTACTGTCCATCCTCAGGTTGTCCAGAAACCAAAATCCAATCCAGGAGTTGTTTTTGAACCTCCTGTAGCTCCCATTGGAAAATCCAAATCTTCTATTCCTTACCCATCACGTTTACATGAGCAAAAGCTCCGCGAGAAAGCTGGTCATCAAATGGAAAAATTCTTTCAAATTTTCCAAGAACTTCATTTTGACATAAGCTTCGCGGATGCTATCATGTTGATGCCCAAGTTTGCATCAACTCTCAAACACATGTTAAGCAATAAGGAAAAGCTGTTTGAAATGGCTAAAACTCCACTGAACGAGAACTGCTCTGCAGTTATTCTAAAGAAGCTTCCCGAGAAGCTTGGAGATCCTGGAAAGTTCCTCTTACCTTGTGTATTTCCAGGAATGGTTGAATGCTTTGCCTTAGCTGATCTTGGTGCAAGCATAAACCTTATGCCTCATTCAGTATGGAAGAAACTTTCTCTTCCGGATCTTATTCCTACATGCATGACTCTCGAGCTTGCAGATCGTACAATATCTCGTCCTCTTGGAATTGCCGAGGACGTGTTTGTGAAAGTAGGAAAGTTCCATTTTCCAGCTGACTTTGTAGTAGTTGATTTCGATGCTGATCCACGGGTTCCTCTCATTGTTGGAAGAGGGTTCCTGAGAACGGGCCGTGCTCTCATTGATGTATTTGAGCAAGAAATCACATTACGTGTTGGTAATGAAGCTGTCACCTTTAACCTTGATCAAACTTCGAGGTACTCCGCAAACTATGATTCTGAGTCGGTTAACCGAATAGATATCATTGATGTTGCTTCTGAAGAGTACTCTCAAGAAGTTCTGGGTTATTCTCATAATTCTGTGAGTGGGAATCCCACCACATCTTCTCAACCTATCATAGCCAATTCTACTCCTTCTCTCACTCCATTTGAGGGAAGCAACTTCATCTTGGAAGAGATTGAATCATACTTGGCTAGTGATTCTGTTCCATGGGAAATTGATCACGCTCCAATTGACATCGAGGGGGACATACTTCTCATTGAGAAAATGCTTAAAGATGATCAATCATCAACCTCTCACATTAGTGATGCAATTCCTGAAGAGATTAATCACCATGAGATTAATCAGGAGGGAGATATTCTTATTCTTGAGAAGTTGTTAAATCAGGACACTTCTCCTCCTCTCCCTCCCGTCAAACTTCATAACAAGGAAGTCAAGTCAGTTGAGAAAACTGAAGAATTTCCTGAAATCGAACTTAAGGACTTACCACCTCATCTTGAGTATGCATTTCTTGAGGGCGATGATAAATTGCCCGTCATTATTGCTCGAGATTTGAGTAAAGATGAAAAGACTGCTCTCATAAAGGTCTTGAAGTCACACAAGCAAGCAATTGCTTGGAAACTCTCCGACATCAAGGGTATTAACCCTGAGTTCTGTACTCATAAGATTTTGATGGAGGATGACTTCAAGCCAGCAGTTCAACATCAGAGAAGAGTAAATCCAAAAATCCATGATGTTATCAAACAAGAGGTTATCAAACTTCTTGATGCAGGATTGATTTACCCTATCTCAGATAGTCCTTGGGTTAGCCCGATTCACTGTGTTCCTAAAAAGGGTGGCATAACTGTTGTCACGAATGAAGAAAACGAGTTGATTCCAACTCGATTGGTTACGGGTTGGCGTGTCTGTATTGACTATCGTAAGTTGAATGACGCCACCCGTAAAGACCATTTTCCTCTACCCTTCATGGACCAGATGCTTGAGAGATTAGCAGGAAACGAATACTATTGTTTCCTTGATGGTTTCTCAGGTTACTTTCAGATCCCCATTGATCCACAGGATCAAGAGAAGACCACATTCACCTGCCCATACGGAACTTTTGCCTACAAACGTATGCCCTTTGGCTTATGTAACGCTCCAGGCACGTTCCAACGATGTATGATGGCCATATTCCACGACATGATCGGGGAAACAATGGAGGTGTTTATGGATGACTTCTCAGTCATCGGGGATTCGTTTCAGACATGTCTCTCCCATTTAGACAAAATGCTTAAAAGGTGTGAAGACACCAATCTATGTCTAAACTGGGAGAAGAGTCACTTTATGGTCAAAGAAGGCATAGTCCTTGGCCATAAGATTTCAAAAAATGGGATGGAGGTAGATAGAGCAAAAGTTGATGTTATTGCTAAACTACCTCATCCTACTACCGTCAAAGGTATTAGGAGTTTTCTTGGTCATGCCGGGTTTTATCGTAGATTCATACAGGATTTTTCCAAAATCGCTCGGCCTATGACCCATCTTCTTGAAAAAGAAGCTCCTTTTATCTTCTCTCCTGAGTGCGTCGAAGCTTTTGAAACACTAAAGAAAAAGCTTACGGAAGCACCCATTCTAGTTGCCCCCGACTGGGAATTACCCTTCGAGCTCATGTGCGATGCAAGCGACTTTGCTATCGGTGCAGTCTTGGGGCAACGCAAAACAAAGCATTTTCAGCCTATACACTACGCAAGTAAGACTATGACTGAAGCTCAAACCCATTACACCACTACAGAAAAAGAACTATTAGCTGTGGTGTATGCGTTTGAGAAATTTCGGCCATACCTCATCTTGACCAAATGCGTAGTGTATACGGATCACTCGGCTCTTAAATATCTCTTTGCAAAACAAGATGCAAAGCCGAGATTGCTCCGTTGGGTTCTCCTCCTCCAGGAATTTGATATCATTATACGTGATAAAAAAGGAGCTGAGAACCTAGCTGCTGATCATCTATCCCGATTAGAGAACCCTCACCAGGATGTGTTCGAGAAAAAGGAAATAAATGAAACATTTCCTCTCGAAACACTCAATGCGGTTTCTTTTCGTGGAGACTCTAATACCCCATGGTTTGCTGACTTCGCAAATTACCATGCGGGTAACTTCATAGTGAAAGGGATGTCGTCCCAACAGAAGAACAAGTTCTTCAAGGATGTTAAACATTACTTCTGGGACGACCCTTTCTTGTTTAAAATCTGCGCGGATCAAGTCATCAGGCGATGTGTATATGGTCAGGAAGCTATTGACATTCTCAAGGCTTGCCATGCTGGACCTACTGGGGGACATCATAGCCCCAACTACACCGCCAAGAAGGTGTTTGATTCCGGATTCTATTGGCCCACGATCTATAAGGATGCCCATGAATTCGTCAAAGCCTGTGACGCTTGTCAACGTCACGGGAATATCTCACAAAGGAATGAAATGCCACAAAACGCCATTCAAGTGTGTGAGATATTTGACATCTGGGGCATTGACTTTATGGGGCCATTCCCTTCTTCTCGCGGTAATAAGTACATACTCGTGGCCGTTGACTATCTGTCAAAATGGGTTGAAGCTAAGGCTTTGCACACCAACGATGCCCGAGTTGTAGTGAAATTCTTAAAATCCTTGTTTGCTAGGTTTGGAACTCCACGAGCCATAATCAGTGATCGTGGTACGCATTTCTGCAATGACCAGTTTGAAAGAGTCATGCAGAAGTATGGTGTAACTCACCGTCTCTCTACTGCGTACCACCCCCAAACTAGTGGGCAAGTGGAAGTTTCAAACCGAGGGATTAAAAGAATTCTGGAGAGGACGGTTGGCGAAAACCGTGCCTCTTGGTCGGATAAGCTAGATGACGCACTCTGGGCCTTCCGTACAGCTTACAAAACACCCATCGGGTGCACTCCATACAAGCTGGTATATGGGAAGGCATGTCATCTACCTGTTGAGTTAGAGCACAAGGCATACTGGGCCTTGAAGCATGCCAACTTTGATATTCAGACTGCTGGTGATCACCGGAAAGTTCAAATGAATGAATTAAATGAACTCCGTGATCAAGCATACGAGAACTCTTTGATCTATAAAGAAAAGACAAAGAAGATTCATGACTCTAAAATCAAGAACCGCGTTTTCAACGTTGGTGATCGAGTCCTTCTTTTCAATTCAAGATTGAAGATTTTCTCGGGGAAGCTTAAATCCCGCTGGTCTGGACCATTTACTATCACTAAGGTTTATCCTTATGGTACCATTGAGTTATCTCAACCCGATGGTCCTGACTTTAAAGTAAATGGTCATCGGTTGAAGCATTACTTTGGAGAGGACATTCCTCCTGTGATTGTCCCGGATCTTCAAACTTTCCCCATGAACCAATGAATGCGGGGATCGAGTCAAGCTAGCGACTCGGGTATCAAAAACAGTAGCATGTCACATGGGTTTTCACCCGTGTGTACCACCCTAGTGTGGGGGAGTTGCCCCACATGTTGTGTATATAAGAATGTTTCACAAAAAAAAAAAAAAAAAAAAAAAAAAAAAAAAAAAAAAATCCTTGCTAAATAATGGCCTCAGTATTTCCCTTTTACGTTCTATGTTTCGGCATAACCGCCGGTACTTTGAATATTGAGGGCAATATTCATTTCTAAGTGTGGGAGGGAATTCTCACGAATTTTATCATGTAATTATACCACCTAATTCCCCCGTTTTTGGCCAAATTTTTTTTGGAGTAAGTGTTTTACACTTACTCATTTGGTTATCAGTCCGCCTTGTCTAATAAACAAAAGGATTGGCTAATCCAGGAGCAAACGGCTCTTGGTAAAGATATCTCAAATCCGTTGACGGCTTGCAATTTGCCCAAAATTGTATGGTATTCAGCTCACCATATCCTTAAAAGTGAAGAGTTGGCTAGCCCGCAAGTTTATGGCTTGTGGTAAAGGCAGTTGGAAAACCATAATTGGTAATCGACTCACCAAAGATAATACTGATAATTTATCTAAGAGTTGGCTAGTCCAGAAGGGTACGGCTTCTGGTAAAGACGAATCAAATCCGTTGAAAGCTGGTGGTTTGCTCAAAATCACATGGTTATCGGTGTACCATGGTTCTTACTTGAACTGAAACATTTGGCTACTCCAGAAGTAATGGCTTTTGGTAAAGAGATAAAATCCATTTATTTTTCTCAAATCATTGCTAGGGACTAGCAATATCTTAGTGTGGGGGATTGATGAGTGTCTAAATACTCATCATTTTCGTACTATTTAAACTGCAAAATCATCTGAAAACGCTCAGAAACACATCAAAATGATCAAAATATCACAAATCAGTGTTTTATGTGTTTTAAATGCAAAAATATCAAAATCAGATGAAAAACATTTCAAATTTGCAAAAATTGCAGTTTCAGTCCCCCTAGTTTCAAAAGTTGTCAAAAACAGTCCCTGAGCACATAATTTCAAAAGTAAAGTCACCAAAGGTCCTTTTAAAATCAAAAGTTATCAAATTTAGTCCTTTGGTGAAAAATATCAAAAGTTTGAGAAAATTACACAAATGGTCCTCCAAGTTTGAAAATTGGCAAAATTAGCCCCTGGAAAATTGCAAAATGGCAATTTTGGTCCCTATACTTTTGAAGCTTGTCATTTTCAGCCCTTGGAACAAGTTTGATGATTTGGCAGAACAGGTCCCTACATTTTCAGATTTTACAACATTGGTCCTTATTATCTAAACCTAATTTTGGCCCTTTATGAACCTTGGACCCCTGTCACCTGTTTTGAACCCCCTGTCACAAACTCATTTTGACCCCTTGGTCAAAATAAGTCAAAATAAACAGAACGCGCCACTGCTTATCTTCTTCCACATCCAGCTTCTTCCACACCTGTTGCCTGCTCCATCCCAAGACCTTATCCCAAACAACTTTCTCCCCACTCATCATCACCCCTACAAACCCACCCCCCCCCCCTACTTACCTGTTTCCAACCCCACAGTTGAAATAATCCACTTCCCGCCAAAAATGGAAAAACAGGCAATCCACTATAAACTCATCCATTGGTTCTCAAAAGAGGTGGGATCTGCTCTAAGGACACGTGTGAACAAGTTGGAAGCATAAAAGAAGCAAAGAAGCAAAGAGAAAAGAAAAAAAACTTAGTTTTTTAATTTCTTGTATGTCGTATTTCATAATTATGTCTTTAATTAAGCTTTAAATTGTAATACTTTGTTTAATAATATCAAATTAAGTTGTTTGAATGTATTAAAACTGTTTTCAAGTGTTAATTCAAGTTTCTATAAAAGTTGCATATTTCCATGTTTACTGTTGAAAATGTTAGATTCAATCTCTTGAAATCAAGCTTCCTATAGCTTATTTTTCAGTCCAGAAAAGTTTACTTAAGCTGCTATAGCTTTTTGTAAGCTTGGGAAAACAATTTCAATCAAGTTCCATGGTGGTCAACAAAAGTCAAATGAGAAGAAGGATTTGGTTAAACAGGAAGGGAACTGGTTACAGGTGATGCAGAGCTTGGGTTTGGACTTATATTGGGTTGTTTTATGATCTAGAATAGGTTGGTTAATCATGTGTTCAGTTTCAAGTCACCATGACTAAAAGATCCATTATGTAAGTGATTTTCAATAGTTGTAGTATAACCTGTTTTTGTGAGCTAGACTAATCTTAATCTGTCAATTAAGTAATATTTAGGTTAAATACACTCAGTTTAATCAATGTTATATGCCAGATCATACTTTACTCAGTAAAATTCTCAAAACTGCTTCATTAAGGGGTGTTTGGATTGATTAGTTTCACTGAGCCATGGGTTGCTTATGATATTGCTTATGCTAGTTTCATGTCACTTTAGCATCTAATATCTTACTTCAACAAGAAAAACCAGCATTTGTTTGTATAAAAGTCAAAATACTTTGTGATTTCACTTAACAGTGCACTGTTGTAATTCTATAGTGTGAAACTCATCAAATCTGCTTGTAACTTGTCACTTTAGCTTAAGATCAGTTTATCATAGCTTATTTCAATATAATCAGCTCATAAATCAATCTCAAAGTTGGAAAAAGTCAAAGCTTCTCAACTGTCAAAAGTCAAAAATACTCCCCTGTACACAGTTTCAACACCCTCTTTCACAAGCTTGCATAAGCTTGTGTAGTGAGTGTTAACTTGTGAATTTTAGCTTTTTGAGTAGCCTACCTAGCTAACTCAAGGTACTAAGTTTTTATTTTCCATTTTTAGCTTATTCTCCTAGCCTGCTATAGCTTTTCATTTCTGTCCAATTTGTTTAAATGTGTCAATAAGTCAGAGTTGGTCAGTTTTTCAAGAGCTTCTTAAAAGCTCATTAGTATAAGCTAATCTTTGTACTTTAGTTTTTTGGAGAGCCTAACTGGTAATCTTGTCAATTCAAAAGTTGGTTTCCAATTTGTAGCTTATTCAAGTGCTTAAAAATCAGCTATAAAGTGCCCTGTAAACCAATAGTTCACTGTGTAACAGTGGTGAATTTTGCTTATTTAGTGCTTAATCAAGGCTTATTTCCTAGTTAACTTGCATGTTCAGTTGTTAATATAGCTTATTTAAAGTCACCTAGCTTATCTCAGTTAATCTTTTGCTTATTTCATAGCTTATTAGTCATTTAGCTTTGATCTTGTGCTTATTTCCATTAAAAAGCCAACTGCTGGAATTCTTGAGCTTATTCAGTGCTTATCAGTGGTCTTTGTTAAAAGTCACAGTTACAAAAAGTGCTTATTTTCATGTGCTTAATTAGTTTGTAAAATAAAATTTGAAAAAAAAAAAATAGTTAGCAAAAAGGGGGTAGGCAGGCTCGAACCTGAGACCTCCCCCTTTGTGAAGGTGATAGTGGGTACCTGTATGCCAATAGCGCCCTTGGGTCTTTCTTGTCATGGTTTACAAAAACAAATATATAACCACTCTTGTCTCATTTAGCTTATTCGCCCCTTTTAGCTTATTTCTAGCTTATCCAAAGTAGCTTTTTCTAGTTTAGTATTTTTATTAAATCTGTATTAGTCTTAAGTATTTTCTGTAAAAAGTTGAGATTTTTCTAATAAGTTTTAATATTTTTAATCATTTAATTAGTGTTTTGTAGTAATTAAATCATAATAAAAAATATAAAAGTCAAAAAAATATAAATCTTTTTTCTAAAAATTTCTTTTATCATATAGTAAGTAAAAAAATTAGTTTCACACTTGTAGGCTTTTTATTTCATAAATTTTACGTTTTTGCTTGCGCTCCAGCGTAATTTTTGCAAATAACGTACGTTTTCATTTTAAGTAACGTTTTTAGATAATTTGAGTTTACGTTTTAGTTAAGATAGTTTATTTAGGTTATTTAGTTTTATAAAAACACAAAAACATTAGTTTAAAATTAGTGATAGCGTTTATTTAATAGATTTTAACTTTTTAATTTTCTTAATTTGCATTTAAGTCGCTATAATTTGCAAATCTTTTCTTTAGGTAATTTTCCATCGATATCCTTACTGATCACTATCCTTAGTGATTACTCGACATCTGATTGTGTTAAACACCAGTCATCCTCCGTGGGACATAACGACCCGGGAATCCACTGTATTCTCCTGATCTTAAATTGCATTGGTGTGTGAACTGTTTTAAGTTCCTTGCAGTTATCCATTCACAAGTGGTTAACTTGCGTAAGAAAACTTGACGGTTTTGCACCGATCAACTGTCTAGTAATTGAAAAGCCTGAAAGAGGGCTATTTTTCATTGATGTCTACGGGAACCCAGCATTCCAAAGGTGGAGTGATATCGATCAGGCAGGAGTGGCTACTATGATCAGCTATATTCTAGTGGCTTCTCAGATCCAATCCCCAACAAACATCAGGTTTTGTCAAGACCTGAATGCTAAGATAAGAGACCATCCTGACAGGGAAACACTCATCACCAAGAAAGTGAAGCTTAAAGCACTGGGAATCCATCTGGACTGACATCATGTTATCTTTTCTTTGTACTAGTGATAGGAACCATGTAAGATGATTAATAAAGATGTATGTTTTTGTTAAAATACTCAGTGTTCCATATTGTATTCATTAGTACATTCAGTGTAAGAAGAAGCCATTTGCTCACTTACACTGATCAAACACTTAGGCTATTTGTATATCCAAATAGGGGGAGACTGTTGGGTTCAGTAAATACCCAAACCCCTTAATCTAGGATTTGAATAGAAAATAACCTAAGTGTTCAATCCGTTAAACACTATCAGGTCACTGAGTGCATAGACTCTCAGTGAGCCATCTTCAGGATACTCAGTACGAGGCGAAGAAGAAGCCTCTCCACTCAGCAAGGCGGAACTTAATGGGTGAAGACTAAGTCAAGAAGAAGATGGTGGATTCAGTGAGTGATGACAATAACTCACTGAATCCCTAAGACTCCTCTCCAACTGTTAGCACTGAAGACAAACTGAAGGAAGAGACTGAAGGCTTTGAAGACTGAAGAATGAGCGGGACTAGGCGGGAAAAGTTTACCCAGATAAAACTAAGTCCCCAAGTGCTTTACCCAGATAAACTAAGTCCCTATCTACTAAAGCCATATCTTCCCATTTATAGTAAGCGGCGATACTAAAGGATTCTCTGTTAAGGAAAGAAGCCTCGCCGCCTAACTACTAATAGCAAAGTAAACAGTAATCGAATATATCTATATTCGTGATTACTGTGATCAATGTGTTTGTCTTCTAGGTTAAAGTTAAAATCATACTTGTATAAATAGCATAAGAGAATGAGTGAAAAGTTTAAGCTTGTGAATTGTAAAAACACACATACACACAAGCCAACTTTTCACTCCTCCAAATACAACTTTATCCTTGAGCTAGCTCAGTGGGTTCTAAGAGTTGTGCTCAGACTTAGCCTGAGCTTATAGAGGAGTCACCCAAACTTTGTCATTTCAATCCCAAGTACTATTCAGCAAGTACTTGGGTAACGTATTCTTTTGATTTATTTCTAATAAGAATATGATGTTGAAAATTACTTAGTGTGTTTTACTTACGTTAATTTCAGTCATTATTCACTATTAAATTGTTCTAAGTACTTAATTGTTTTTTAAACGATAGTGAATAGGGAACAACAGATTACCTCGCCACAGGGATGGCTTGAGGTTGTATGATGGCCACGAGATCAACCAATGGATCAAGGTAGGTTATAGTTTTTGTTGATATTATTATCGAACAAATCATGTGATATGTGGATAACATTTTTGTTATTTACCTTTCTTGATGTTCAAAAAAAAAATAGTTTACAAGATGTTTTGAATTTGTTTTTCACTTCAAGTCATAACGAAGAATCTTGTATATTCATATAACGAATTAAGATACAAGAGATAACACCTTTGTTATCATCTTTTTCTATAAATTCGAATATTACTTGAAGTAGACAGCTTCAAAGAGGATCGATGATGGATGAATATGTGTGAATGATCAAAAGTGGTCGGATATTCCTTGAGAATCACACTACAAATCTGAGATCACTTTTATTTTTCCTTTTTATTATCGGTCTAATGATGAGATGGGATTAGTTGTTTCATTTTAGATGTAGAGATTAAAGATTGTAAATGAAACTGTGTAGAGGTTTAAAGGTTTGTGATTTGGTATTAGTCGATTGATGAATGAAGTTTGTTAGTCTCGTTTGATGTATGTAGATTGGATTAGATTGATCTTGTTTGATGAAGCACTTGGTTAAAATTCGAATATGATAGTTTGCTTTAGATGATGACTTGTTACTGATGTAGCAGTTTGGTTTAGATTCGAATATGTGATAGCATTCTTCATCTCCTTTCTCAAACCGCAACCTGTTTTTATCAAACCGCACCATGAATAGTCAAACAAACCGCATCCATTTTGAATCAAACCGCATCTGATGTTTTCAAACCGCTTTTATCAAAGGTCAAAACGCTTTGACATATCAAATCGCTTTTAAGCATCAAACTGCATTTGTACAGGTTATCTCAAACCGCAGGAAAGCGTCAAAACGCATAACCTTTTAACAAACCGCACTTATTTAATCATCAAAATGCTTTATCGCTTCTTGACCTTTTCACACAAACCGCATACTCAGAATATCAAGTACATTTGAAAAACCGCATACTTTAACAGGTACAATGAATCTGGACATGTGAATTTCAAACCGCATTGTAAACCATGACCACAAACCGCATCGAAAAAATGCAACTCAAACCGCATCGAAGAATCCTTATCAAACCGCATAGAGAAACAGTTGTTTCAAATATCATGAATCAACTAAAGCTTCCGCTACTTTCATGAGAAGAAATCATGATCCAGAATGTGAGCATGTCGGTCAAATGTTACAACATCACATAATGTCAACACTACAAAAGAAGAGTCAGAGATTTATGGTAGCTGATGATCTCAAAGCTGGCTCAAAACTCATCATCACGTGGATTAGTTAAAGACCTCCACTTGGATTAACCAAACATGCAAAACATGAAGAATCAAAGACTACGGGCTACAGAGCAAAGAACTTAATCAAGAATCCAAGAACAATCAAAATGTAATATCTGTTTGTATTCAATGTAAATTGAGGTGACCTCCCTTAGGGGGATATTGTTAGGATTTATAAAATCCGATAGTTAAAGTGTCGGTCACCTTAAGTATATGTATTCGTTAGAAAGCTCGTAGTCGTAGTCAAGTTATGTCAATAAGTAGTTAGTTATGTAACACCGTGGAGGACGAACGGGTCTTTACCCACTGTATGCCTGATCCACAGCCTGCAGGAGGCGTGTCTTGTAAGAAACTATAAATATCCTCTACCTCCCAAGGTAGAGGGTTGGAACTTCAATACCATTTTTCTTTGTTTCATCAAGTTCCCACTTCTCTCTACTTTCTCTCTCTAAAACTTCACCCATACGCCTACTTGTGTTATGATATGATGTGTTTATGAAATCCAATATGTTACAGATTCAAATCACACTTCAAGTTAAGACTACATTTATCCAAATCACACTTCAAGATAAGCCTAATAACGACAAAAGCTTATCCATATAAAAGATGAATTTGCTGATAAAGAGAAATCGATGGATTAACCACTTACTACCAAATTAGAGTTAAAGGGTCAATAATAATATTTATATTGACATAAAACTTGTACATATATCATGACCCACCAATCATCAATGTTATCTTTAGTTTGGAAAGAAAAGTCCAAGATTTTGTAACTTGATCAATTGTACTATTAAGAATTAATAAGATTACAAAGTTCCATTGCAAGTTAAGATTAGTGTTACAAGTTAAGATTGCTTCCTCCACACTTGGTGTTACAATAATAATATTAAGAATTAATAAAGCAAAATCACTAACTGGTAAATGCTCTTCATCTTGAGCCATATTTTAAGTTTAAAGTGGAACAAAATGACCGGGGACCAAAATACATTCAATAACCGGGGACCAACCGCAAGTCAATTAACGCAACCCCACACACCAAAACTTGCACACCAAACGTGAAAATGACTTTTATTTTTCAGATTCGTTTTTCATTTTTAATAATTGGAGAATGTTTTTTTAGCAAAGTAATGGTATGAAGAACATGAACAAATACGAATATGAAGATGAAGTTGGGTAAATGAGCACTAAATTTTTGTGGTTGAGGTTATTCAATGAGCATTAATGTTATGGTGCCCAAAAGATTTTCTTGCGCACCAAAATTCAAAGTGTTTTCTTTCCTCCGCACCATAATTGGGGTTGATAGTGATATGATTTGGTGCCCAAAATGAAATCCATGCGCACCAAAATGGACATTTTAGTGAAAGAGAAAATTTTGATCATGTTTTAGTAAAGTGATAGTGTATTTGGTATGTATTGGTAATTAATTTCGAAAAGAATCTAGGTGTATAAAGTCTAAAGGGGCATTTATTTATTTTGTAAAGTTATTATAAAAACATAAAAATTGATAAATTTACACTTAACTTCATATAATTTATTTAAAATTTAGCAATTAAAGTTTTATTAAGAAATCAACAAATGCGTTTCTATACATAATTATTTTCTTGGACGAAATTTATAAGTTTGACCAAATGTAAACAATTCTGTTTTTTATTAACATATTGGAAAGCTCGATTTTGAAACTAAGCTCTCCTATAGGTTCAATAAAAGAATTGATTGAAAGAAACATTTTTCTCTTATTATATTAAAGAGAATATTTACGAATAACAAATATATAATTATATAGTAGCGTATAGAGTTTAAGAGGGTAAAATTTTAAAGCCAACTAAAACATCATAATGACATATTTACTCAAATAATGTTTTAAATGCATTGTATATCATGCATTTAAGACATGTATTTTGGGTATATATGACATTTTTTATGTTTATATCAGTTATATATGGAATTATCCTTATTAAAAAACATAAAAACTGATAGTTTTAGACTTCATTTCATATAATTTATTTAGAATTCAACATTAAAACTTTTATGAATTATGTTTTATTTATTTATTTATTTATTTATTTATTTTTAATCAACACATATATTTTTATACATATTTATTTTGCTGAACTAAATTTTAATAAATTTGATCAAATGAAAGTCAATTTTAACTTTTAGGCTTTTGCATATATATCTTTCTGAAAATGCAAAATTGCATATATATTCAAAGCATGCATAAAAACCATTGTACTATGTGCTAAAAAAACTTATACAAATGATATATATGCAATTATTAGCTTTGGGAGGGATATATATGTATTTTTGCCTAACTTTTTTTTATATTAGCAAATCATATGACTCAATATTAAAATTAATCTCTCTTATTAATCAATAATGAGTGCAAAGACTGATTTTCACAAACCATTTTTCTCCAATTATATAAAACATTTGGCCTGCATCTCTTATAGATGAAAAAGAAAATTTAGAAACAAGTGGCAAGGCTGTAAATTATAGTGATAAGAAGGTCAAATGATGATGATGAAGGTAAAAGGAAATGATGAGAGTATGTTGGGCTTTATCTGGCCAATCCTGTTGCTTAGTCGTGGAACAGGAATTTAATAAAAGATGTCTACTAACGGTAACGACAATATGTGTCCCTCGTAACCCCCGTTTGGTGAATTTTATGTTATCCTCTTACTTACTCAAAAGAAAATAATATCCATTTAAACATTTGTATAAACTGTGTTGTACTCAATACATGATTAAAGTAAAAATATTAAAGTTTAGCAATAAGGTGTATATTATCTTATTGTTTAAATAACTTATTTTTAACCTTTTACTTTCATGTACCAACCACTTTAAAAAAAACAACACATCTTCAGCTTTTTCATTGGAGATGAACTTACTTATTTATAACTTATGTTAGTGGTGAACTACAAATAACTTGTCAAACATCTTCAAAATAAAAAGCATCAACTCCAACTTTCATAAACGCAAGCTGTAAATAGTTATGCCAAACACATAAACTTGAAACAATAAGACTTGCAGTAATTTTGTAATCCAGATTTTACGTTTTATCGCATTTAAAAAAACAAAGACAAAAACAACAATGACAAAGAGTTTACAAAATTATACACATAAAATAATTTGGCATGTGTAGTGGTCCAATCATTTTGCATCATAATCTCCTTTTCTTTTTTCTTACCATCTACGATCAGTTGCCAAATCATTGTACGGATATAATTTTATAAAAAATGTAAAATATTCTAAAGAGACATGAAATGTAGGCGTGCACTAATATACTGTATTAAACAATAAATATAAGTTAGTTTTTTTTTGAGCAAAATATATAAGTTAGTTAAGTAACGGCGTTTTTACCATTTCCTGGATTTTAGCTACAGAAAGTTAGAGAGAGAGAAATATAGAATATTCATATGATATGAATTCATGATCTTTATGTTGCGACACAAAACAAAACACTTTTATCTTAATGGTTGGTATAGTTATTCTGGGCTGTTAATGTCGTGATCATATATATCATAAAGACTTAAGTTTTTACTATAGATAGCTAGATTATACTATCTTTTTGTTACAAGTATTAACCATGGATAATCAACAGTCAAGATTTCTCTCAGAAGGTGAAATTTCTTTGCTCAACTTACTTATGTAGGTTTTTTTTTTTTTCATATAATATTAATTAGCTCACTTGTGTATATATTTTTTTCAGATACAAATTTATTTTGTAATCTATGCTAGAATATATGTTATATAATTTATGGGTTAATTTGATTATGAATGAGGTATGGAAGATATGGTGTATAAGGAGCTATGGAAGGCATGTGCTGGTCCACTAGTGGAAATTCCAAAACATGGTGAAAGAGTCTTCTACTTTCCTCAAGGCCACATGGAGCAAGTAAATTTAAATATTTCATTTTTTCGATATTCACGATTCTTTTCAAAGGTTTTGTATTTGATTTGGTGTTAGTAATCTGGTTTTTGTTAGTTAGAGGCGTCAACGAATCATGAATTGGATCAGAGTATTCCTAACTTCAACCTCAAGTCAAAGATACTATGTCGTGTGGTTCATACGCAGCTGCTGGTATGTAACATGTTCTTTGTTAGAATTTTTATTTTATTTTGTGAATTTTAATGTTGTTCAGATTCATATATCGCTTTACTTTGAGTACTACATACATTCAAAGATCTCTTTCGGAAGAAAAAAAAAGACAGCCAACTTGATCAAACCATTTAGTTGTTTAATAACTCTCAAATAAATAGTCGCTGAGATGTACTGGTGATTGGTGTCGCATTTCATAGGTTGTTCTGCTGGAATAGTGTTCATGTGTCAAGAAAACATTTTTTAGCATTTAATCTCTCGATTTGTTGGAATTTAAATCGAGGGCAAGAGAGGTGGTATATTAGTTTGCTTGTTGGTGGTTTGAATTTGTTTAAACTTGGTGAACATTGCAGGCTGAACAAGACACAGATGAAGTTTATGCTCAAATCACTCTGCTTCCCGAGCAAGATGTAAGAGTTCATGTTTCAGGTTCTTTTAAACTAAAAGGAAAATTGAAGAGTTTTGTTTGAATGTCTTATGTTTATGGTTTTTTACTTTTCTATAACAATCCATAGCAACGTGATCCTACGAGTCCTGACAAATGCGTTGCCGAGCCTCCAAGGCCAACTGTCTACTCTTTCTGCAAAGTCTTGACAGCATCAGATACAAGCACTCATGGTGGCTTTTCAGTGCTCCGAAAACATGCAAATGAGTGCCTACCTCCATTGGTACTTTTTCATTCTTTAATCATTGCTTCCTTCTCTAATTCATATGCTCAACATATCGGGAGGCAATTTCGACCCATTTGTATGTGAATGGGTTGATCTGGGTAATGTACCAACTTTTATCTCTAGTGGGACAAATGATTATGCATAAAGATTTAGATAAACAGGAAATGGGTCAAATGGGTCGAGCTACAAAGGGATTGAAAGTAACAGAAATTTAATTATTAGAACCCTGGTTTAACAGTGAATTTATCTTTTTTCAGGACATGGCTGAACCTACTCCTACTCAGGAGCTAGTAGCTAAGGATCTCCATGGCACTGAGTGGCGATTTAAGCATATATTCAGAGGTCATTATGTTCTCACATTGTTTTTGCCTACGTGTCAATTGTGAACCATAAAAAAAATATTGGATATAGAGACTGATAATTGTTTTTTGACTTCACAAATCCATGGTTTCTATTCTTTTATCTGATGAATGTGCTACTATTAGATATGTGAATATATCATAAGAACCTTCGCAACAACTACAAATTCAAACATGCTAATCTTTCTTTGAGTTAGCTGAAACCGTATTATCAGTTGCATGAAAAGTAACTTATATTGGATGGATCAGGTCAACCACGAAGGCATTTGCTTACAACAGGATGGAGTACTTTTGTTACTTCTAAAAGATTGGTGGCTGGGGATTCATTTGTATTTCTTAGGTATTGATTTTGATTCTTGCTTTGATCTTATGCACTTTTGTCAGTTCAATGTAAATTGCAATGTTTGACTCGTCACATAGTTTAAGTATTAAGTAAAGACATATTAGAATCTTTTCACAATAAGAATGTTGCAAAGGGGGAAGTATTTGACCTCACAGGCATGATTATCTCTGGTTATAGTTGGTTTGTAATTTGTAGCTTTGACTACATTCTATATACAAATATGTGATTATAGGGGGGATAATGGTGAATTACACGTGGGAGTAAGACGTGTCGCTCAACAGCACAACTCAATGCCATCGTCAGTGATTTCAAGTCGGAGCATGCGACTTGGAGTCCTTGCCACAGCATCACATGCTCTTTCTACCCAAACCCGTTTTCTTGTTTATTACAAGCCCAGGTATGCTAATTTGCTTGATTCCTTAAAAAATACTTCGTAGAAGTGTAATTTACCGGGTCGAGTTGGATTATGCTTTACCTCTAATGGGTCATACGGGTAAAACCAATAATTTTAGCTAAAAAGTAAACAGGTCAACATGTCAAATTGCTCAAAAGTCATCCAAAGTATATTTTAATGCATAATAGATTTTTTTTTTTAAAGTATTAGATGACATGTCCTGATATGACATTGACTATTCTCTAAGGGGAAGGGACAATTTTATTCATTTTTTTTTCGTGTAATGATGAGCATCTCAAAACCATGACCAGAAATCGAAAGTAATATGCATATATTACTCGTAAATGAAAAAATGGCATACCAAGTAACAAAGAAAACTAAATTCATGATTAGGCTTTTGTTTCCGTGTATGCTTATTTTCCTTGCTGTCTGAACTACAACATCTTTTTTCATGAGCTTGGTCAAACACATATATTTAAGAATATGACTGATCTTCTAAAATTGTCCACTCCTGCTATCAATGAATCACATACCTGTATCCTTGCAGCGTAGGTTGTTGCAATAATTAATATGCTGAAATTTTACAGGACAAGTCAGTTTATCATAGGATTAAACAAGTATATTGAATCTATAAACAATGGATTTACTGTCGGTATGAGATTCAATATGCGATTCGAGGGTGAAGATTCTCCTGAGAGAAGGTTGATTACAATTATAAGTTCTTGGTATTCATTATTATGTAAGTTGATATAAGGAGATGGTTTTCCATTAAATATACATCATTTTATTAGGTTTACGGGTACAATCGTTGGAGTTGAAGACCTGTCTGGCCAGTGGGAATGTTCTAATTGGCGCTCACTGAAGGTAAACATATGACATAAACTGTTAGACTGAGACTTCTCTTTTGGCTCGAAAATAATCAGAATTTTCTCTCGTTAACTTTAGGTCCAATGGGATGAGCCCACATCTATAGTGAGACCGGAAAGGGTTTCTCCGTGGGAGATCGAGGCATATGCCAGTACTATTCCAACAAGCTTGGTTCAACCGATGACACCTAAAAATAAAAGGCCTCGACCTCCAACCAACATCCCTATCCTTGGTGAGTTTTCTTACCTTTATTTTTTTTTGTCTCCATATTAGAGGTGGCAACTGGGTGGGTTGCTCGGTTGAGATGGATCATTTTATGGATTGCCTGACCTGCGAACACTTCTTTTTCCTTCCATTTCTAGTTTTTGTTTTTTACTATTGCGTTGGTTATTTCTAGAGAAATGGCATCACTACAGAAATCTAAAATTTTGAATTAAACAATTCAGATGGGCGTATGCATTAGAATAGACTTTGGGTGACTTTCGACCTGTTTGGCGTGATTCACTTTTAGCTATTATAGAATTTGGCATGTTTGAGATACAACTTAACCCAAATCCACCCATTCATAAGTCAATGGGTACCATATCCATATTAACGTCTTTTATTACATACGTTGGCTGCCTATGTTCTAGAACCGCCATGTTCGACTGTGTCAGCTGTTTGGAATCCTACACACGAGCAAACAGAAAATTGTAACAATGGGTATCTTTTATGGATCCAACTTAATGCAAGTTGGCTATCATCATCACCTTGAGTCAAATCTTCATGTCATAACTTTTTTCAGGTGAAAGGGAAGACAGGAAAGGTGTCTCGGACTGGTCTGTCCATTCAAATATGGCTCAAGAATCCACAAAACTGACCAAAGATTCAACTAATAAGCCGGTTGACTTGAAAAATCCTGAAAGCGTTTCAAGTTGTAGACTATTTGGTTTTGACTTAAAAGTCGCCCCCAAAGGTGATAATATCATTTCTGAGGTATCCCCTTCTGCCGAGAGACATGAATTGGCTGGGATTTCAGACCAGAAGTCGAATCCCCCATCAAAGGATTGTATAGGTGTTCAAAACAAACAAAGTACTTTGAGTCGGAGCCGTACTAAGGTACATCTGCCCCTTAAAAAAAATCCAGCTTTACTGATAAGAAAGTAGTCCCGTTTTTATTTAGAGCAACAATAGATAAACCATGGGTCATTTGTAATGTATCGATAAGTTAACATAGGGTATAATGATTGAAGGTTCAAATGCAAGGAGTAGCAGTGGGCCGTGCAGTGGATTTAACCATGTTAAAAGGATATGATGAGCTCATAGATGAGCTTGAAGAGATGTTTGAGATCAAGGGAAAGCTTCGCCCTAGAAATCAATGGGAAATTGTGTTTACTGATGATGAAGGAGATATGATGCTCATGGGGGACCATCCATGGCAGTAAGTAACCAATAACTAGTTGCACCAATAATGAACTATTTTTCTTCCGCGTTAACAGTCCTTAGAGGTGGCAAAATTGTTTGACAGGGTAATGGGTCAAAATATGCTATTCTTAGTATGGGGTTGGGTTGACCCACATACACTTTTTTTTGTCCATTCCTTTAATTTCTTATAAATAGTCAATATGTTGATTATGAAGACAAACAACATTAATCTTATGCAGGGAGTTCTGTAGTATGGTGAAACGAATTTTTATATGCTCGAGTCAAGATGTGAAGAAAATGACGTCTGGAAGCAAGATGCAGCTTTCTTCATCCGTAGAAAATGAAGTCTCAGGCATTTAGCTTGGAAGCTGCTGAATTAAAAAAAAATGCGTTTTCTTGTATGTGATGTCTCGTGTTAAATAGGTTTGTGGATTGCGTTTGTTTTTTATATCGAAGTGGGGAATAAGTGCTCACGCAATATGGTAGTGAATTTGTTAGAACACTGACCTTATTAAAGAAATGGAAGCAGGGTAGAGTTAAGGTCTAAATGTTTGATATTGTATGTTGAAGATATTAGATGCAGTCATTTGCATCTTAGTACTGGTCAAGTGATTTGGAGTTTATTTGTAATGTAATTATAAATGGACTTGCAAGATATATGTTGAGATTAGTAACTTACTTTTATTGATGTGCGACTAGTGGATACAAATTTTCTCACCTATAATCCTACATACCAAGAATTGATTCCGGAAATGCACGAGTTTCAACTCATTGTAGCTTTGGAGGCTAATGCCTTAATACTATTTGTTTCACTTAAACAAAAGTAATAGGCTATTAACTTTCAAATACACTTAAAATCATGGTGGAAGGTACTAAAAACATAAAACATAAAGCTTCTAAGGTGTCTGAACTCGTCATCCTTCTATCCATGCAGTTCTGGTTGTTACAACCAATTTTACAGATAAAATATAAGATGTAAAGAAGTCATTTTACTCTGTTTACTGGTTGTTTCACGTGAAGTTGTTGGTAAACTCAAGTCTTTAGTTAATTTTTGGCTTTGAGCTTTTAGATATTCAAGTTGTTTTGTGTCCCAAGATCCTATATCGGAATTCGTTATAGATCTTGTGAAGTGTTCTGTTTGTCAGGAACTACGTAGTACCATTGGTGTGTTGTTTTAGAATGAGTTCATCTTTAATTACTGAACTTCAGACTTTACCTCATTTTCGACAACATATTACGGCCTGTAAAGTTTAAATTATGCATTCTGTTATTCATGGTTTTAGATTTCAATATAATGGATTCATCATTCATGTCTTGTTAGGAGTTAAATTTGCAAATAAATTATTTGTTACCAAATGTCATGAGTCATCTTGTACTTACTACTTGGATAACATTTGGTAAAACATTGATGCATGTATTCTTCTAGTCTTGCAACTTTTATACCCTCCTAGCAAAATTTCTTGCATGCACACTCAAGAATCATGGATTTGAATATTGACAACAACAGACTCTTCGTTTGGATGAGACAACTTGTTGTCCATACCTGAACTAGATGATCAACGTCTGACCAAGACAGAGGAATATCACCAGCTTGATTTGGATCCATTGTGAACGAATTTGATTTTTGAATTATGAAAGTGTGAAGAGGAAGTATATAAAGTGTGAATGGAAGTGTGAAAAAAATAGAGTTTTAGTTGGGTATTTATAGTAAAAAAATGTTTTTGATTTAAAAAAAAAAAAAAAAAAAAAAAAAAAAAAAAAAAAAAAAAAAACTAGCCGTTAGGGGGTTTTTTGTAAATTTTTTTGAATTTCTAACGGCTACTAGCCGTTGAGGGACTAGTTGTGTAACTTTTTCAAAATGTTTTTTTTTTTTTTTTTTTTTTTCCTGCCCTTAACGGGCGTTATATGCCCAACGCACGCCCTATAACGGCGTTACCCATCTTCGTCTCCAACGGTTTAACGCCTCCAACGGCGTTAAAAAAGCCCCTAACGACGTTAGGGCGTTACCTTTGTATGTGCTCTAAAGGAACCCCTTGTAAGTTTAAACTCATGTTGGTAACCGTGTCTGGTTCAGGAACGACTGGTGGCTCATGTTGGCCACTTTTCACTGTATTGTCAACTGAACATCTGCAAAGTGGACATGTTATGTTTGAATAGAGCCAGTTTCGTATGCAATCGCCATGGAACATGTGTTGGCAGGCTGATATTTGATGTAGCTTTTCATTTATCTCGAATTCTCCTAAACAAACACAACACCTACAGATTGAAATTTCATGGAGTTTCCATTAGTTGTCTTCATCAAGTCATGCATATGCAAAGAAAATGAGTCTATGGAGGCCTTGCTTATAATTTTTAAGATAAAAAAAGAGCCGATTTGACTTGCTTCAAAAAAAAAATTATATATATATTTTTTTCAAATTGTTATTCTGGTAGAAATGGATAGAAATGTTATTATTGTATAAAACATAATAGTCTTTGTTAACTTCCCATTTCATACAAAATTTAGCACTTTCAACAGTTTCACATACAATGAAAAACCAAGTATATAAGATGGTTAAAGAAATCAATCACTCAAGAATGTAATCAGAAAAGTCGTATGCTTACATTGAATCCTCTGCATATAAATCCTCATCAAACAAGATCACAATAAGCTTGTCTTCAAGATTTATCTTTGATCCTGTTTCGCTCTATAAGAACATAGACACCAAAAGAATATACATTAATTTAAGGGAGGTGATAGAGAAAGTGAGAGGAATATTGAGATAGAGAGGCATATACATACACATTGAGGGAGAGTTGAAGAATCTTGATTCCATGAGTTTCTTGGATGGATGATGGATGAAGATCATGAAGAATTGTTGTTGCTAAAAGTCTTCTTAGGGTAGAACAAGTAAAACAAAAGAAATAGTATTACGGAGAAGAGTATTGGAATGGAAAATATGAATGCTTGGTATAACTTCATTTGAAGTGCTTGAGAATACAAGTGAGAGTTAACACCACTAGTACTTGAAGATGTAAGATACCCCATTGTCTTTTTAACTACTTAGCTTAATGTCAATTCAAAGTATATATGAAAAGAGTGTGTAGAGAAAGATCCTTCTTTGGCTTCTACTTTGGAAACTCAAAGAAATCCTAGTGGCGGTTTTCTTGATTTCTTGATTGAGCGAGGATCCGACTATGCAGATGCAAAAGTGCACAATCAGGTTAGAATATTTTGAAAAAGAGATGATTGGTATTATGTGATTTGCTCTATCGGTCACCTATACGAAGCTTTATATAAGAATGGAGAATACATGCTCATACGAGTTTTTTTTTTGCATAAAACTGAAAGGAGCCTTAGTGGATTGTCGGTTTCTTGATTGATTTAGAATCCAAATGCACTAATCCAAGTCAAGTGAAATTTAGAATCTTTTGGTGGTAGGGAATGTGGGTATTATATGGTTTGTGTTTAAACATCAACACCTAGTTTATCCAAGAATAGCGAAACGACTCTCGTCCGGTTTATATGGATGAAACTTAAAGAGACCCTAGTGGATGCCCAATTTCTTGATTCAGTGAGGACACGAGTCTACAAATGCAGTTACACAAAATAGTGGAATTTGGAATATTTTGGAGAAAAAGAAGGTTATGATTCTAGTAACCAAGAGAATTCCTATGTAAAGAGTTTAAAGATCCTTGTTAGTTTTATATATGAAATAACTTAGCGAAACGATAGTGAATTTCTTAATCGAGTGAGTAAAAAAGTGATGGGGTCTATGGATTCAGGTATAAGTGATCATGTTTGATAAAGATTGTATGGGTAATGAGTTAGATGTGAAAATGATAGAAAAAAGGAAAGCAATGGTGTGAAATATGATCACTATATGCAATAGCTTTTTGAGATGAAGCAAGATTTCACTAAAGGAAATATAATGATTAGTCCCTCCCATGTCTACAAGTTAATATAACATGGCATTAAGTACCAAGAGACCCCCAAACACTAGCACCAAATTCTGTATACATATAATTATACAAAAACATCACCTCAGTGTGGTAATGCTACCTCAAGGCCCACATTCATGGTTGTGCACTATCTTATATGCTTGTTTCACTAGCAAATGCTTGATCTTGGGGTGGTATTTTGTTAGCATAGTATATAATAGAGAATGCAATCTCTTGTGGGCATAACTGGCATAACTTGTTCAGGATGGAGAACGATTTTGTACCTTTTTTCATATCATATTTAATTAACAAATATTCTATGAAGTTGTAGATCATTATTGACTTTTTGTAACCTTGAAATTCAAGTTATTAGTTGTAAAATGAGTTACATTTCAGTTGCGAATGATTATTCATGATCATGTGTTGTGCCAAAAAAAATCAATTAATAGTACTTGAAAATTGAGAATCTCAATGAATGGATCAGATTAAAACCAACTTTAATTTAAAACCTCAATCACAAAGGAATCATTAGCAGGATCATAGTGGCTTGAGATAGAACTCCCATGCCAAAGTCAGTTGTGGTGATTAGAGCGTTGCATGTGCTTGAAAAGTGTAGTGAAGAATATACCTCGGTGGAGAAGCTATGGTATTTATAGGTTTACCATTCTTTTTCATGTCCGAAAAGTGTCCAACAATGATGTGAGAGGAATTTCAAGTGTCCACAATGATGTTATGGCATGCTCTGCCATCAAATGTACGCGGAAAATCTTGGCAGAATCCTAGTATAGGGCCTACGTGATATTCCAAGGTGTTATCGTTATTGTCTTACAAAGACCACTAAAATTTTATTGGAGTATTAACGTGCGTTCAGAGCATTTCTCAAGGTATAAGCACTCCAAGAGTGTAAACAAGCATCTGCATAAATGGTGTTTTGGGTCAAAACCATACAATTGATAAAGTTTTACTTATGTTGTTACAGTTCAACCAAAATTATATTTGTTACGGGTTTGACCACTTTATAAAACGAAAACATGATTATGTTGAAGTATATGTTGTAGATTTTTGCTGTGAAATCAAATGGTCATTTAATTTGTGAAAGGAAATGGGTAAAAGAGTAAAAAATGCAGAATTCAAAAAAATAAAGATAAAAAAAAAGTTGGCGTTTCAAGTTGATGCCAAGTTAACAACCTTAACTAGTTCCAAAGCATGAGTTCAGGATATTTTCATGATCAGATATTCAATTATTTGATGAAAATCTGTTCGATTGGTACACATTTGATAAACGAATATCCGTTTTATTAACAAAGCAAACATCAATAGACAAATCTTAGTAGCAGCTCATCAAATGCTATTCCCTTAAGCTTTTTGTGCTGCTAACAAGATCTATACATGAATTAAATTGGAATCCAAAGATCATTATTCCCATAGGTTCATGACTTCATCTTACTAGATCCCGAGTGATCATTACCTTGATAATATTAAAAAGACATCTGATTATGATTTATAAATAACTAGAAGGGTACCCGTGCAATGCGGCGGCGGGTACCCGATGACTATTTTGTAGCGAACAAATGTTTTGAGGTGGTGATGTTATGAGATGGTGGTGACAGCGGCGGCGATAAATATAATTATATGTGTTTGCTTACCCGTTTAGTGAATTCGTTTCACAACACTTCGAATGTATATGTGTTAGTTGTAAGTGTTTGTTTGGGTTACCCGTAACTTTCACGCGACATCATTATTCCCGCATATAAAAATACCCTCGCAATCTCTTACGCGTCAAACATATTAATATGTCTGCCAACCCTGTTCAACATCAACGGACGAAACACATTGAGATCGACATTCACTTCGTACGTGACATGGTTACCGCTGGTCAGGTTCGAGTTCTACATGTACCCTCACGCTATCAGTATGCCGATATCTTCACCAAGGGACTGCCCTCGGTTTTGTTTGAAGATTTTCGATCCAGTTTGAGCGTACGGCCTCCTCCCGCTTCAACTGCGGGGGCGTATTAGTCGATATAGTTTACATATCTATTAGTTAGTATTTGTATTAGACCCATTTATATGTTTGAAGGCCTAGCCCATATGTTAGTTCTAGAATTCTCTATGTACAATTATATATACGGTTGTTTTTATGAATGCAAATCAAGGAAACATAATCACCTTCCAATAAAACACTCCCCCAAAAGTAAATGATTTTGACGAATCAAGATTATATTGATTGGAATAAATGAAATAAATGTTAAAGTTGTAAAAATTTGAATTAAAATAAAATAAACCCACTAAAAATATAAAAACTAAAAACTCATAAAAATATATTAAAATTGATGTTGAATTAAAGAGCATAAAATTTTAGAAAATATGGTGAAATTAGATTATAATATAAATAAGTAGATAAAAAGATATTTTAATTTGAAAATAAAGATGAATTTTTAGTTGAGAAGTGACACATGTCATTTTATAGTTGGAGCTCCTTATCTTAATTTTTGGTGGTTAGGAGTTAGGCTTGGAGTTTGTTAGAAGTTAGGCTTGGAGTTTGTTAAGAAGTGACACATGTCATCTCATGATTGGAGCTCCTTATCTTAATTTTACATGCATTATAATATATCTTTCCATAATAAGCAAGTAAAAAAGTCTGAATTTTTAAGCTTTCTAATTTTAAAAGGCCTAAATGCATTATAAAGTAGTATACATAGATACGGGATGTGTTACATTTCTCCTCCTAACAAAATTGTTACACTAAACATGCTACATTTCTCCGAGACACCAATAAGTCATGTTTGAGGTATGTAGCTTTTGAGCATTTCCATCAATAAATACTTCAGAAAATAACTCAACCACACAATTGAACATTTGGACACATAGTTTAATAATAGAGTAGATAAAGAATGATCAACCTTCAAAACATCAATCAAGAATGCTAAAATATTAACATAAAGGACAACCGGATCAATTTAGTGGAAAGACTGTTACAATGAGTTGCACATTGACATAGTGGCTTGAGATAAAACTCCCATGCCAAAGTCAGTCGTGGTAGGGTGTTGCATGTGCTTAAAAAGTGTAGTGCAAAATATACCTCAGTGGAGAAGCTATGGTATTTATAGATTTATCGTTCTTTTTCATGTTTGAAAAGTGTCCATCAATGATCAATGATTTTAGGGCATGCTCTGTCACCAATATATATGTACGCGGAAAATCTTGGCAAAATCCTATGCCTACACTAGCGCAAGATTTATACATGTATTCAAATAGAATCCGAAGATCATTATTCCCATAAATTCTTGACTTCATCTTACTACTTGAGGCACCATTACCTTGATAATATCAGAAAAGGACATCTAATTATGATTTATAATCAATGCGGGTCGTGTTCACTACAACATCGACCGGTTACCCCAGCGACATTTGGGGACTTTCCCAAGCGACATGTCGCTGGGGAAACCTTTCCCCAGTGACATGTCGCTGGGGAATCGTCGCTGGGGAAACCTCGTAAGGGATTGTATCCCCAACGACAATCCCCGGCGACGACGTGGGTCCCACTCAATTTTCAGTCAAAGAAGTAGTGCCACGGTGGCATATTATCCCCAGCTACATGTCGCTGGGGAATCATCGGATTAAGCTAATTGATTAACACGCCTAATTAACACTAACGATAACTTTTAATTATCCCCAGCGACATGTCGCGGGGATACTATGGTTATGTGTTGACAAGTCAACGAGTGAGCATACTATCCCCGGCGACATGTCGCTGGGGAAACTCTGTTTTCTCGTTGACTTGTCAACGTTTACTTGGGTTAATCCCCGGCGACGTGTCGCCGGGGAAAGGTCTGCATTTTTTTTTTAAATACAGCCTGCATAGCAGGCGATTTCCAGATTTTTTCCGGAAAAAATCTACCAAATAAACCTGTACCAAAACCTGTATAGACTCACCACAACTTGTACCAAAACACAAATACAATATAACGGATCAACGCAATACAAATACATCACAACTTTTACATAAACATGACTTAAAAGTCAATATGTGCATTGATAGATAGGGAAACAAGTGTTTAAATGTCGCCAAGATAGATGAACCTAATAATATATAACACAACTACCTAAAGTACCAATGTAGCATACTAATAATATATAACACAATTACCTCTCGTCGTCGTTATCCTCATCACCGCCAGTCTCCTCGTCATCACCACACCCACCACTCCCGCTAGCACCACCCGACTCAAAGTCCCTAAACATATCCGCGTATCTGTCGTCGCTTCTGAAGAGACTCATCATAAAGTCTACCTTTCTGTGCATGCTCTTGAGCGACTTGTCGGGGGCGGGCATACTTGGCCTGGATGTGGCCCGTGATGGCAATACCCGACCCACACCGGGAATATGCCCACGAAGCTTACCCCCTCTTGCCAACGCATTGATCTGATCCTCCGTATACTCACCCGTAGCCTCAAGCTTTTTCATCTCCTCCTATGTAGTGACAAAAACACAAGATAGTAAATATATTAGTCGGGTTGCTACATTATTTCTCGATAATTCATTAAAGTGTGTTTTGAAACAAAACTTACATATATCCGGCGGTCCTCATCGTTAGGGAATACCCCACCAACAGTATGTGTTCGCCAAAAAGTGTCGATGAGTGAAGGGTACTCCTGAGTGTCTGAGGCCTGCCTCTGTACATACACACGCATATAAGATGAATAATTTTAAAAACGACAAATCACAACACACCAAAGCGTATAATCAGATATATATGTATATATGCATGTAAAATAATTATAATTTTTATTACCATGTCATCTCGAAGGCGAGCCAGCGACCGGGATCCCTGTCGAGATATGACCTTGCTCTTTTGCCGGTTTAGCCGATTTGTAGCGGCTCCATCAAGGTTCTTGGGATCATTCCAAAACTTAATGTACTCATCCCAATCAGCCGCTGTAATCTCCTCGGGACGTGCCCGCCTGATCGCCTCCACATCGTAATTCCCGGTGGTGGGGTCTACCTTCCAATGCTTTGCCTTGAAAGAAGCCTTGTTGGTATTGTAGGCTTTTTGCAAGTGATTGTTGATGCCTTCGTAGATCTCGGTCCAGCGGGAGGATTCCATGTGCGGCCTGAGATCAAACAAGGTCTGCAATCATATACAACAAAACGAAAACAGAGTTAGAGATATAATTTATATATTTATTTAAATTTGTTTATTTATTTATATGATATAAATAAATAAGCGAATTTAGATAAATATACACAATTAAATAAATGAACACGATAATGAAATAAACATAAAAGGATAACTGACCCCAATATCTAAAATGATCGCCGCCTTCTTCTCCTTCGGGACCTTCTCCCAAGAAGGGTAGTAAAACGGCACACTCCTAACGACCTCCCCGATGTAGTTAGACCAGTGAGCCGCATGGGGGCCGAGAGGGTTTAGGGTTTGTTTGTCACCCACATCAAAATTGATCGAGACGGGACCTTTTTCTTCTGCGATTGCCTTTAGCGAAAGGTTCCGGGTCTTGTCGCAGGTATTCAGCCTGCCCGCTCCCCTGCCGCCCAAATTGGGCTTTCGTTTACCTTTGCCTGCAAAATCAAGTTAGTGATAAAGTCATAAAAATTCAAGGCAAGCAAGTTCAATATATGTATCAAATTTATGCTTGTATTACAATAATCCAGAAATTCTTACCTCGGTTAATGAAGGCTGCACAGCAACCGGTGGGTACGCGGTCTGGAGGGGGATGATCCACACCGCCACCGTCACCGCCGTGGGACCGTGCAACATCTGCTGACGACATCTGTACAAGTACAATTAGCATAAGATATAGAAATTCATGAACAAAATAATATAAGCATGCACACATCCAAATACATACACATCCAAATAAATATACACATTTAAACAATCCACAACAATTTCATTCATTCATTCAAATATATAAGTGTATTTTGCAAGTTACAACTCAAGATCAATCTTCTTCTTCACTAGAATAAACTTTCTCAACACCATCATCATCAACATTGATGAGGGCTTCAACATCAGAATCTGCTAAATCATGAGGAAGGGCGTCTTCATCAGCAATAATATCATCATCTTCGTCAGGAACATCAATGATATCTGGCGGTGCGTCAACCACCATTGATTGACCATCTATATGCAAGGTCGCATTATCCAAGTCATTCAAACTAGTATAAAGTGGGAGATCAGATGAGTTGTCGAAATGTATAATATCAGGATCGTCCTCTACCACGATGACACCCCTGTCGGAAAACTTTTTATGATTAACATGTTCGACGACCTTCCGGTGGGGTTTGGTCTTATCTTCAAGGTAGAAGACTTGTTTGACTTGTGTTACGAGAATGTATTGGTCATCTTTAAATGTCTCAAGCCTGCAGTCGACGATTTGTGTCATGTTGTTTCTAAAGACATGTTTTTTGACCTTACGTCCTTTGTTGCTAGTGTCGTACCACTTAACTCGGAACAACGCAACTTTGAACAACAAATACTTAAACTCGAGGATTTCTTGAAGCTGACCATAATACATTTCTCCGTCACGGCCAGGCGAACAAATGCAGCTGTTTTGAGTTGTGCGACGTTCATCACGGTTGTGCACGACATACCTCACACCGTTGACTACGCAAGAGTTTACTGAGATTGGAGTCCATGATGGTCCATTAGCCAAAGCGAATAACTCGCTGGTTGTGCTAACCTCTGAGTCTTGGTCATTGTCTATGTGACGTTGACGGATCTATGAAGAAGACAGGATTAGCTAGATAGAGAACACAAAATATGATATTGTTATTTTTATAGTTAAGTAGACAAAATAAGTCTTAAGTTTACCTGCGACCCAAACCAGTCGGGGAATTCTTCTTGCATGTCTTTGTTAGGAAATAAACTGAAAAACGTTCATGGTATTAGAATAAGTCATCGAAATGATAAGTTAAGAAAAAGAAGTTTCAAAATAAAAAAACGCGTACCTCTTGAACTGGGACCGGTACGTGTCGATCTCAGGACTGTTGTGAAGTACATACCATTTCACTTTTTTCAACTCTTGGGCATCAAACCTAATAAATGACCGTAAACCAATAGGTTTACATACCGATCGAAACACCTGAAACCGACACGTTGGGGGAGGGGGGTCCACATTACGGTCGGGACGATTAAATTTCGTGGTAACATCCCGAAAATAATGAGAACTGAAAGTCAATGCTTCTTCAGCAACATAACCCTCCGCAATCGAACCTTCCGGCTTAGCTTTATTGCGAACATAACCTTTTAGCTTCTTCATGTATCTTTCAAATGGATACATCCACCGGGGGCGAATAGGCCCGCCTTCAAGAGCCTCTATAGGTAAATGGATAACCAAGTGAACCATAATGTCAAAGAAAGCAGGAGGATATATGAGCTCAAGCTCGCACAGAATATCGACCACCTTGATCTGAGCTTTCAACATGTCATCCTCCATCAAAGTTGCAGAGCATATTTTCTTAAAAAAGGAACACAGCTCAATTAATGGTTTTGCAATCTTATCGGGCAAGTAATTTTGAAGTCCGTAAGGAAGTAAACGTTGCATCATTATATGACAGTCATGAGACTTCAGGCCCGTTATATTGGTATCATTATCGGTCACTCTGTGCTTGAAGCATGATCCGAACCCATCTGGTAGTTTAACTCCTTTGATGTACTGACAAAACTTTTTTCGGTTCTCTGGTGTGAAAGAATACGCAGCCTGAGGCTTCAAGCACTTCCCATTTTTGGTTTGGCCAAGCCACAAGCCACTTCGAATGCCCAACATTTACAAGTCTTGTCTTGCCTTGGCGATGTCTTTAGATTTATCATTCATTAACAAAGTGTTCAAGATGGCCTCCAACACATTTTTTTCGATATGCATGATGTCTAAATTGTGTCTTAGTGAAAGAAAAGACCAATACTCAAGCTCGTAAAAAATAGACCGTTTAGTCCAGTTAAGCTCGACATGAACATTGCATTTTATCTTCACACCGCCATAACTCGGATGTTTACCCTTCACACGCGTTGGCAATCTATCAAGTTAAGCCAGGATTACATCCCGGCCAAATTCTTCAGGAGGATCTGCGTTATCGGTTTGGCCATTGAATTCAAGTGAGCGCCTCCATTTATGAGGCTTCGTTAAGAATCTCCTGTGGCCAAAATAAGCTGTTTTTCTTAACACACGAACAGATGGAGTGTCTTTATTACATGTAGGGCATGCCTTGTAACCTTGCCCACTCCACCCAGACAAACTACTTCGAGCAGGAAAATCATTGATGGTACATAAAACCATCGCTCTCATATTGAACTTCTGGCCTGAGGCAACGTCTATAGTCTCGACACCTTTCTTGTCCCATAAATCCTTCAGGTCCTCAATCAAAGGCCTCAAGTAAACATCAATGTCCTTGCCCGGGGATTTAGGACCAAGAATTAACAACGTTAGCATAAAAGAACTCTCTTTCATACATAACCACGGAGGCAGATTGTATGTTGTCAATATCACCAGCCACATGCTGTAGGCCTGACTAAGGTTGCCAAACGGATTGAAACCATCAGCAACCAACCCTAGTCGAACATTTCTTGGTTCTTTTGCAAAATCTGGATACTTTGTGTCAAATTTCTTCCATGCTCCACCATCAACCGGGTGTTGCATCTTACCGGGCTCCGTACACTTTCCAGTAGCATGCCAAATCATATCCTTTGCAGTGTGACTAGACTTGTACAAACGTTGTAGTCTAGGAATGATCGGAAAGTAACGCAACACCTTCTTAGGAACTTTCTTCCCTGGCGTGTTACTGTCTTTCCATCTACTCGTATTACAGACCGGACAAAAATCCAAATCTTTGTTCTTGTCTCCCCGAAATAAGCAGCAATCGTGTTCACAAGCATGTATCGACTCGTACCCTAACCCAATCGTTTTAAATGTCTTCTTTATTGAATAGTATGATGGTGGGAGCTTGAATCCTTTACTGATGGGAAATACATTTTGTAAAAACTCTAACATTTCATTAAATATAGAATCAGTCAATCTACCTTTAGCCTTAAAATAGGTAAACTTTGCCATAAAGTCTAATCAAGTCACATAGTCACAACCAGGGTACAACTCCTCGTTGGCACTGGCATATAACTCTTCAAACTCGTTACGTTTAGGTTGAGTCGGTTCATTACTTGTCTCACCAATATCTCCTTGAGTTGGTTCATTGTGTTCATTATTCGGAGGAATATAGCTAAGATCATTAATTAACGCTGTCATGTCACTCATCAGAGGTTGTCTTGTGTTATCTATTACTGGCGGTGGCATAGATGGAGCCGGTTCACCGTGTTCCACCCATATTTTATTACGTGGGTCCCACCCTTCTCTCATAATGTGGTTTGAAAGGTGTTTGATGTGTACCCATAATATATTTCGACAAGACTTGCATGGACATCTTATTTTCCCGGCACTATTCACTAACGGATTGCAATGATTGACGAATTTTTCAAGACCGATAAAAAATAATGGTTCATGACGCTGTAAAACTGTCCAAGTCTTATCATCGAATACCATAACTGCGTTTTAACGATACATTTAGTTATTATATGCAACTTAATTAAACACATTCAAACGAGGAATACCAGATGTTTTGTTCACCTAGTGCAACTATGGAAGGCAATCCTAACCCACTCTTTGAATGATTTGTCTCATATATGAATGCATATAACCGATTTACGATTTAAGAAAATTTCGGCAGCATTTCCCCTCAACTCCCCAAATATGTGTTTAAAGACATATTCATAGGAGTAAAGGAGAAACACTGTCGAAATCATCTCAAATAGTAAACCAATTATACGCATTCATATCCTAAATGAGACAAAACATCCAAAAAGCAATCCCAAACGGGGGACTTTCCGAAATTAATTTATAATAAATTAATTTCGGACGGGTTTTCTATAGGATGATTAATTTTAGACGGGGATTTTCCAAAATTAATCACTAAAATCCTAAAACATTCCTAAAGGGTTCAAACGGCTCATATTAACAAAGTTTTAAGGTAATAACACAAAGAAAACAAACGGCTTATATCAACAAAGTTTTATCATTGACAACTTATTATAATTATAAACGAGCACATTTCAAGGCAATTCAACCAATAATAACTATAAACTAACAAAATTTAAACAATAAACATTCCCCAGCGACATGTCACCCGGGATACCAAAAGGAGAAAAAAAAATTATTACATACCTCGGCTCGTGCTCCTTCTTCGCTCCTCGTCGCCTACTGCCAAAACCAAAAAAAAATTACTTAACTTTTCTAATTAACAACATCTTACAACAATAATAATCTGCAAAAATCATATTATAATTAACTAATATAGTTGAATAACATTTAAAATTTGTAAAACAAACCGTGTAACGTGTGGTGGTGGTGATGGTGGATGCGGTGGTGGTGATGGTGGATGCGGTCGTGTGATGGTGGATGTGCTCGAATTGCTGCAAAAATCGCCAAGGGAGGATAAGATTATTTTTTTTTCGTTTTCTGCAGTGAAGAAGGAATCCAGATCTACTTTATCATAAAGTTTTTTCCCCGGCGACAATCCCCGGTGACATGTCGCTGGGGAAAGCTATATTTTTTGTCGTTTAGCGTAATTGGCGCGATAACGAAAATTTTGGTGGGTAGGTATCCCCGGCGACATGTCGCCGGGGAAAATCAATTTAATTTTATTTTATCGTTAAAAATAATTACATGTGTTGTTACGTTAAAGTCAACGAAGTCAAAGATAATCCCCGGCGACATGTCGCTGGGGAAACCTAGATATATATTTTTTTACTCAACGAGACTTGATTTTTAGCGATAAAAAAAATCAATGCTACAAGCAATATATTTTGCTAAGAAATTGTTTAACGAAACCTTTGCTCCTTTATATTAGGGTTGTCACGTTTTACATTACACACTAGCAGCCACACTCCAGATATCCATCCTCTTCCTCTTTGCACATAACAACTTGCACACTACAAAAACTAGCCACCTGCTTCTACTGTAAGTTTTAATGGTTTCCTTCTTTTTTTCGTACATTTAAACGTTTTTTTTTTGTGCATGTTTTTTACTTTATTTAGTGGCTAGCTCGTTAGCAATATATGTTGCTAAGAAATTATTTGTGTGTGTTCGGCCTTAGAGCTTTCAAGGCTACAACAAGTGACAAACTAACCAAATACAGTAATATATAGGCTGGGCCTGTTATGGTTACACATTAGACGTTCAACGGATGAGTCGATATGTTATGGTTACACATTAGACGTTCAACGGATGAGTCGGTATGTTATGGTTACACATTAGACGTTCAACGGATGAGTCGGTATGTTATGGTTACACATTAGACGTTATATTAGACGTTCAACGGATGAGTCGGTATGTTATGGTTACACATTAGACGTTTAACGGATGAGTCGATATGTTATGGTTACACATTAGACGTTCAACGGATGAGTCGGTATGTTATGGTTACACATTAGACGTTCAACGGATGAGTCGATATGTTATGGTTACACATTAGACGTTCAACGGATGAGTCGGTATGTTATGGTTACACATTAGACGTTCAACGGATGAGTCGGCAACAACAAGAACAAGAACTACAAGAACAACTACAAGAACAACTACTACTTTGATCAGCAACAACAAGAACAAGAACAAGAACAACAAGAACAACAACAACAACAACAACTACTACTACTACTACTACTACTACTACTACTACTACTACTACATACGAAGATTTTCCATGTCACCTAACAGCTCACGAAGTAATGCATCCGACTGACATGCGTGGTCGTCAGGAATCGTTGCCATTTCAAGTTTGGCCTCCAGCAACCTTACTCTTGTCTCTAGCACATGTTTTTGTGTTTCCAGTAACCTTATCCTAAGATCTTTTTCATGGCAGCTCGAGCACTCTGTTGGTGCAGAGATTGTTCTTAAGTTCTCGTCAAATACATCCTTCCACATAAAATATCCGCATCCATTATCTTTTCTGGGCTGTTACATAATAAGAAAATTATAAGAGCTTACAACCCAATTATTTGTATATTTACATAAATAAGAAATGTATGATTATTCACCTTTGACAGAGGACATGAATAATATTGTCGTCCAGATGAATATTCTCTATGTGATGTTCTTAATTTTATATTTCCTGCTCCACAAGAACACATAAAAAGATTAAATTGCTCCATCTCAGGTTTTGAGTGGTTTTGAGGATAAGATCTATTAGATTTTGGTGGGATAAGATCTCAAGGTTGAGTGGTTTTGAGGATAAGATCTGGTAGATTTTTGTGATATATAAAACAGATCTGTTAGCTTTTGTTGGGAAGTTTTGGCGCCATGTTTTTTGTGGGAATTCTTGGCGCCATGTTTTTGTTAAAGTCAACGAAGTCAAAGAGAATCCCCGGCGACATGTCGCTGGGGAAAATGTCCAATAAAAACAGTTATCTCAAAACATAAGCCCAGTTGCATAACTTAAAGCCCAACAAGTTATCCCCGGCGACATGTCGCTGGGGAAACTCTTGTCCACGTCACGGTAAGAGACATTAACACTAATTACGAATTTTTAAATAAACAAATGAATCCCCGGCGACATGTCGCTGGGGAAAAGTAAGCGAGAAAAATTCCCGCCACGTTTTACAAAGAAATATTCGGTCAAAATATAACCGCTGAATCCCCAGCGACATGTCGCCGGGAAAAGCTTCTCAATAATTTAGCTGACTTTTCTACGAGAATTTGTGCCACGTAGGATATATTTTTGTCGTTTAGTGCGGATTCCCCAGCGACAGTTGTCGCCGGGGAAAACGTCGATGGGGATACTGGTAAATGTGGTAGTGGTTACATTTCTCCTTTTAACAAAATTATTACACTAAACACGCAATAACTGCATCAATACTTGAAAAGAGCTCAACTAGACGCATAGCTCGATAATAGTATGTAAAGCATCATCAAACATTTGACACCATTCAAGAATGCTAAAATAATATCATAAAAGACAACCAGATCAATATAGTGGAAAGATCGTTATCAAATTGAAAACAATAATAAAGTTACATTGACTAATTAAAAACAGTATGTAGAGGAAGTATGACATGAATGCAAGAATCTCTACATTTATTTACAACAATAAAAACTTTAACACTTGTTATTATTGTAGGGTTTTGTTAAGGACGATGATTTGCTGGTTATGTTGATGTCTTGATGATGAAATAGATTTGACACGAATTGACTTGAAATCAAGAAACAAAATTTCTAGGAACCGAAAGCTGGACCTGTTATGCATCGGTTCGACACGGGTGTTTCGATTTAAGGTCGTCAATGCTCAGCTTTGCAACTATTTGTATACATCATTAACAATGTTTAGCAAAACTCATTATTGTTCTTAATTTTTATTAAATAAACAAGAGTAACGGTTCCACTTCTTGGTTAGCAAAACCATTTGTGTACTATTCATCAATCGTAAATGCACAGTTGACCGATGACGATGTATCGATGGTTTGGGCCCGAACCCGATCCATGAAGAGGAGTCATCCAGATGTTAGAACAGTATAGCGAAGATACTAATTTTAGGCAGAAACCGATTAGGGGGCATTAGCATCCTTGAAGGAACAACCTGTTAGAAAGTGGATCAGAAATCAAGCACCACGAACAAGAAGCACAACACCAAAACATATCGACTGGTCCCGTAACTCTGATGGAACGGCGGGGCTAGCGCATTAGCAGAACAAGCGCGAGCCACGAACTGCTAGATAAATGGATGCGTCGAAGAGTATTATAAATACCCTTCACCCTCTTGATTTGGTAAGGTCTGTGCTAAAGTGTTTGGGAGTTGGCAATAGCAGCATAATGAAAGCATTAGTAGTAGAGGATGCAGGATTGCAGTTGGATGAGATGCCAGCAATGTTATTTGTTCACTTGTACATGCTGCTTCTCAATCTATGCTATAACTGATTGAAGTGTTGAGCACTAATAGGAGGTTTTTCTGCACCTTCATATATGCTGAAAATAAAGGAAGGGACAGAAGAGTTTTATGGAAGGATTTGAGCTTATACAAGCAAATTGTGGATGGCAAAGCATGGGTGATTATGGGGGATGTTAATGTGAGCTTAAAATTAGAAGACCACTCTGAAGGTATGTCCCATTCTACTCAAGATATTGTTGATTTTCAAACTTGCATTACTGATATTGAAATGGAGGACTTGGGGTGCACTGGTCTACATTTTACTTGGACATAGAGTTGAGTCTCCTTAATCCTAATGCCACTGTCCTTAAAAAGATTGATAGGGTTATCGGGAATGATACTTTTATGGCAGAACACAATCATGCCAATGCTATTTTTCTACCATATGGCATCTCTGACCATAGTCCTGCTATTTTAGTGTGCCCAATGTTACGAGGAAAAACGTAGCAACCCCAATCCAAGGAAAAGACCTCGGTGTGGCAACATAACTAGGTTACTCTAGAATTTAGCCTTAAGAATATCTAGGATATTTTGTCTAAAATATCCAATATATTTACTAAGAGTAATCTAGAAATAAGCTAGATACTTTGGTAGAATAATCTAGAATAAGCTAGAAATTAGCTTAACTAAGATATTTGTATTAGAATCTTCTAGCATCCAATAAGCCCTAGTATAAATAAAGGCTTATCCCCCATTTCTAATCACCTACTTTGTAACCAACATTCTAAGTGCAATATATATCAAGTATTCCCGACTACATCTGCAAGTGTTCATCACTAATCTCTTCCATACTTTTTGGCTTACTTAGTCGTTGAAACCAAGTACCTAAGTGCCACACGGACATTGAGAATTAGTCCCGTGACAAGTGGTATCAGAGAAAATGTTTTAAACCTAGAAATACATCATTGGAAGGAACACAATGGCAGAGTTAGTTCGAGAAAAGAATCCAAGTGACGGTGTCGAAACACGAAATGAGGAAGAAACTCATGGGCGTATCACTGAGCGAAAGAAAGACGCTTCAAAAAGAGACAAAGCAAGAAGCAAGTCTCGACCTCCTAAGCCACTAAATGATGAAGGAGCTTCAGGAGACAGTCTTGAAGAACGCGTTGCGGTTATAGAGACCTATGTCGTTGAAATGAGGGAACAAATGGATTCTCTCCAAGAAGCTGTCAACATGATGACCCAAGAAAATGTGGAAGTAATCGAAGCAACAAAATCTTTAGTTCGAAATATAGGCCAAGATTTCAAGAAAGAAATCGAGAAGATGACCTAAGACCTATTAAGCACCAGGAAATTTCTGGAAGACGAGATCTTTACGATGCATGAAAAGATAGACAATGCAATTAAGGAATGTAAAAACCATCAAAAGAATAATGATGGAGGTGCCAGTAGTAGCAAAGGTACGCCTTTCTTGCCCCCAAAAGTTCCAAAACCAGAAATGTATAATGGTACTTGAAATGTTACTCTAGTAGAAAACTTTTTGTTCGGACTCGAACAATATTTCAAAGCAATGGGAGTAGTAGAGGATGCTGTTAGAATCAGTAATGCTCCCGCCTTCTTGAGCGAAGCTGCCTAACAATGGTGGAGAAGGAAGCATCATGAACGAGAAAGGGGCATATGCATTGTCAACACTTGGGATGAGTTCAAAACCGAGTTACGAGAGCAGTTTATCCCTCACAATGCAGACACCTAAGCTAAGGCTAAACTATGGCAACTACGCCAAACAGGTACGATTACCGACTACGTAAAAGAGTTTACTACGATTTTATTAGAAATTGTTGATGTACCAGATCAAGATGCCCTATTCTACTTCAAAGACGGATTAAAAGAATGGGCCAAAATCGAGATCGATAAAAGGAATGTAAAGACTCTAGACGAGGCCATTGCAGCAGCCGAATTGATCGCTGATTACTCTAATCGACCAAGGAGACCCCTAGCCGACGAGGTGGACATAGAGAGAGTCTTGCCAAAGAGATTTGACAATCAAAGGAACGAAGGCCGAGTCTCGCCCAAGCGATTGGAAGATCGAAAGGACGAGAGCCCGAAGCTCGAAAGGTCGTTTCAGAAACGAGAAATGTCCAAACCCCCTCCGAAGCCATGTTTTATTTGTGACGGATCTCATTGGACAAGGGACTGTCCGAGTCGTAAAGCTATTAATGCCTTGGTTGCTGAAATGGGTTCAATAATAGAAGAACCGCCACATGAAGAACTGGGATCGATTAGACGTCTTGGAACGTTAAGGAATATACTAACTAAAACCAAGACTAAGGATCATGGATTGCTATTTACGGAGATGATGGTGAATGGCAAGAAGACACTGGGACTCATTGACACCGGCGCATCCGAGAACTTCTTAGATGTAAAAGAGGCCGAACAACTTAGGGTAAAATACACTTCGGAAGAAGGGAAAATCAAAGAAGTGAACTCAGAGCCGCAACAAATCCTTGGGACTACTAAGGTAAAAGTTAATATCGATAAGTGGGATAATGAACTAACCTTTACAGTTGTGCCGATGGATGACTACATGATTATACTAGGACTGGACTTCTTCGAAAAAGCCCGAGACTTTCCTATGCCCGTAGCCAAAACACTCGTCATCCAAAATAATGGATTGTCCCAAGTCCCAAACCTGAAGAAACAAAGTGAAATAAAACCTTTATTATCGGTGACGAAATTTAAGAGGGCCGCCAAAGAGAAGGGATGCCTTTTGGCAAGCGTAAGGAAGTGCTTTATCGATGAAACAACACTTAGAGCACCGAGACTGTTTGAGAAAAAGAAGAAAATGGGAGATCCACATCATAAAGAATTCTCAATCAAATGGAAACAGTTACTCGAGGAGAAGCCGAGCTGAAAACGAGAAGATCTTCTAAGACAATTCAAATATCATTTTCGCCAGTACAAAGATGAAAGCACGACGAGGGCGTCGTGAAATCAAGTGCGGGAGGTTGTTACGAGGAAAAACGTAGCAGCCCCAATCCAAGGAAAAGACCTTAGTGTGGCAACATAACTAGGTTACTCTAGAATTTAGCCTTAAGAATATCTAGGATATTTTGTCTAAAATATCCAAGATATTTACTAAGAGTAATCTAGAAATAAGCTAGATACTTTGGTAGAATAATCTAGAATAAGCTAGAAATTAGCTTATAGGAAAAACTAAGATATTTGTATTAGAATCTTCTAGAATCCAATAAGCCCTAGTATAAATAAGGGCGTATCCCCCATTTCTAATCAACTACTTTGTAACCAACATTCTAAGTGCAATATATATCAAGTATTCCCGACTACATCTGCAAGTTTTCATCACTAATCTCTTCCATACTTTTTGGCTTACTTAGTCGTTGAAACCAAGTCGCTAAGTGCCGCACGGACATTGAGAATTAGTCCCATGACACCAATGATTCTTAACAAGAAAAAAAGAAAAAAAAAAGCCTTTAGATTTGCAAATTATACAGCTGATAAGGAGGAATTCAAAACTATTATTAATAATCATCGGAAGATGGAAATGCATGGGCATAAAATGTATAACTTGGTCAAGAAACTCAAAGCCTTGAACCCTCTTCTGAATAAACTAAGCTGGAGAAATGGTAGCCTTAATCAAAGAGTGTTGATGCTAAAAAGATAGGTTTGTTGTCTTCAAACCCAAACCCAAATTGATGTTGATCATAAGAAATACAGAGAAGAAGAGGTCAAAGATTTTAAAGAATACAAAGAAGCAGTAGATGATGAGGAAAAATTACTTGCTCAAAGGGCAAAAGTTACTTGGCTAAAAGAAGGGGATAGGAACTCAACTTATTTTCACAAGGTGCTTAAAGGTAGACAAAACAGGAGTAGAATTCTTTCCATTTGTGACGAAGATGGTACTAGATATGAAAATGAAAGAGTAGCTGAGCAGTTTGTTAAACATTTTGAGAAGTTTTTGGGTACCAATCCTGCTGTGAGTGCTATGGGAGAGGAGGAAGGTAACATGTTTTCTACAAAAGTTTCAGATGAAGATGGTGAATATATGATTAGAGAAGTGACATATAGTGAAATCAAAGCAGCTTTATTGACATTTAGGACAATCAGGCCCCTGGGCCTGATGGTTACTTCTCCAATATTTATAAAAAAGCCTAGGATATCATTAAAGATGACTTATGTGGTGCTGTAAAAGAATTTTTTTCAAACGGGCAAACTGTTGGGTGAGATCAATGCCACACTAATCACTTTGGTACCTAAGATGGAAACACCTCAAAAGGTTTCTGATTTCAGACTAATAGCTTGTTGTAATGTGATCTACAAGTGCATCTCCAAAATCCTTACAAATAGAATCAAGAAGGCATTGAGCTACTTAGTATATGAGAATCAAAGTGCATTCATCCCTGGTAGGGCCATCATAGACAACATTATTCTACTTAGGAACTTCTTAAAGGATACAACTGCTCAAATGGTCCTAAAAGATCTGCTTTTAAGATAGACATCCAAAAAGCTTATGATACAGTAAGCTGGAGCTATATTGAAGAGACTTTAAAAAGATTCAGTTTTCCTGATAAAATGGTGAATGGATTATGGTATGTATAACATCCCCTAAGTTTACTCTATGTGTGAATGGTGAAAGATATGGCTATTTTAAGGGTGGTAGAGGCTTAAGGCAAGGGGATCCCATCTCTCCATATATTTTCACTGTCGTTATGGAAGTGTTGAACTAGATTACCAAAAATGAAGTTAGCAAAAACAGAATGTTTAAATATCACTTTGGATGTAAGAAGCTGAGAATTACCCATTTGAGTTTTGCTGATGATCTTTTGATGCTATGTCATGGTGATACAACTTCAGTCCAAACAATTAAGAAGGCCTTGGAAAAGTTTAGTGCTCTCTCTGGATTATATCCTAATCTTGGAAAATGCACCATATTTTGTGGCAGTTTGGATGAAGAAACTACAACTAAAGTGCAGAGTATTTTACCATTTAAAATTGGTAAATTACATGTCAAATACTTTGGAGTTCCTCTGGTGTCCAAAAAGATTGGTATTAAAGATTGTAAACCTCTGATTGAGAAGGTTCAGCAAAAGCTCAATGACTGGAAGAATAGAAGTTTGTCTTATGCTGGGGATCTGTGTTCTTACTCCCAAAATTTTTTTATTAATGATATTGAGAAATGGAATAAAACACTATTGGTTTTATTAATGATATTGAGAAATGGAATAAAACACTATTGGCAAAGGTAGAGAAAAAGTTTTTTTGGAATGATGTTTGTAGACCAAAGGATCAAGGAGGGATATGCTTCAAAGCATTGGAGCTATGGAATAAAACACTATTGGCAAAACACTTATGGAATGTGGCAGCTAGAAAAAAGTCTCCATGGGTTAAATGGGTAAATGTGGTTAAACTGAAAAGGAGTGTTTGGGATGTTGCAATTCAAAGTAATGAAATTTGGGGATGGAAAAGCATTCTTGAGCTAAAGGATATAGTGGGCAAGCATATGAGGTATAAGATTGGGGATGATATAGTTACTAGCATCTCGCATGATAAGATTTCACTGTCCACTTTGATAAGTAAGAAAGAAATCTTTTATGCTGGATTTAATGACCAAACTACTGTGGCAGAATTAATAGATGGAAATTGTTGGAGATTGTAAACTTAAACCCTAAACCCTAAACCTTTCTCAAATTATGACATCATAACTCAAATTATTACATCATATAAAATATTTCATTTAATAAATATTTTACGAATTACATTTTTGTTTTCCATTTCTATGGAAACCTTCTACGATTTATAATTATATTCCAAATAATCCCGAACCTACAATTCTAGATCTTTAGCAAAGTTTATACAATCTTATATTTCATTTAATATACTAAGTTATAGTATATTGACGAGCTTTCGACATTTTTTATGAATCCTATATTTTTACCTCATCCGGTTTTTAATAATTCACATAATCAAAATATATTCACAAAGCTTCAACACTTAAAATACTAGACAAGAAAACATTTTAGTTTTCTTGCTTCCACCTCATTTTCCCCCTCCTCCCCCTTAGATGGGGAGCTTGATTTAATAAAATCACCAAGACTCATGAGTCATAGTGATGAGTCACAACACAAGAATACATCTTATCTCCTAACTTAGTCACTAAGGCTTCTATGAAATATCTAAACCATTAGTGAGTCAACCAATGACTCACTAGGACATATGCTAGCCAAGAGTACAACAAATGGACCAATCAATAAACCACCCTTAGTCTCCAAGTTGGAAACAAATATCTTAAGTACACCTCATATCTTAAGTAAGTCATGTATATGACTCACTAGGATACAAGTCTTGTTATGCTTCAATCCAACTTAAGATCTAGACACATGGTTTTACTTAGCTAGCAAGAATGGTTAGTCATGCACTCTCATCACCTCCTTTGACCATCAAGACCCTATATAAACCCTTCCCCCCTCTCTTGTTGGCGTCCAACTAAAACAAACACAAACACACTCATAGTTTAGTTTTTACTTCAAGTATTACTACAAGCTACAAGTAAACTACATCAAATCTTTTGAAAACTTTGGTGATCCTCTTGATTTTAAATCCACTCAAGTCACCTAAAGTCTCATCAAAAGTCTTACAAGAATACAAGAGGTGTAGAAGTCTTCTAAAGTGGGTGGAGATTGCTTAAAACCTTGTTCTTATTCTTGTTTTCATTTCCAACACCAAGAGATCATGTGCTCCTATTCACTTCCTTTGTTTTCATACTTACAATATGTTATATGTGTTTATGTATATTGATCATATGTTGTACTTAGCCAAAATCACCAAATAAACATTTATTAAACTTTATTTTTAATAAACTTGTGAAACAAGACAATATATGTTATAAAAGCAATAAGTCTTTGGACTTTCAACCTTGAAAAAACTTATAGAATGATAGAGCAACTTGTAACGAAAATGTATCCTTTTGAGTCGAGTAAAACATATATGTAGATCAAAAGTTATGACAAATTGAAAATTACCAGAACCGATGAAAACCACACTGAGTGGTTTAGCCGCAGGCTATGAACCGCAACATCAGGCTAAACCAATTACGACCCAACTATTTAGCCTTTGGCCGAGACGACAGCCACAGGCTGTGAACCACAGCCGCAGGCTAAGAATCATAGCCGCACAACTATTTTGAGTCTGATTGACCGGCTCGCGATTTTTCTAAACTATTTTGTAAACGGACTAGTTCCCGACCTCGATAGCTCACGAAACTTTACAGATTTCCTTATATACTTATGAATATCACTTTTATCAAATAACATCACATTAACTTAACCTAAAGACCTTATAAACTTTCTCTAGGCATTGAAATCGACCAAAACTCATTCACGGATTATGACAAGCACTTATTTTTCAAATCATATAAATGTATTAACACTTATGACATTAAATCAAACAAACAAAACATACAACTTACATACTAAGTACTACAATAGTAGGGAACTTCATGTGAGGGGCCTCTTCCGGGTAATCGTACTGACGAGCTGTTGGATTGATGAATTAAATTGTCGTAGCTCCTCGTATGTTTACTACATGAGCTTTGGATTGTGATGGCCCGAACGGTAGTACGATATATATAAACTAAACACGTTTCATAAACCGTTTCTATAAACGACATAATCGATTCTTATAAACTACCGTGTACAACATCATGATCAATATAATGATGTATATAAACTCGTTTATGTTTTCACAAACATTATTCCATACCTAAGTCACAACATCATATTATAGGTTGCAAGTAGAGGTTTTCCGGCTTATCCATCGAATTCGTTAAGCACTAAACATCATTAACTCACGGTGATTCATAGCCCCACTTTTCTTGTTTAACTGTTTATTAAGCTCTTTGGGGGAGATACATGCTCATCTATTCTATTAAAAATCATAATTATTTGCAAACTATATGTTAACTGAATGTTTATTTATGCTAAATAACAGTATTGCCATACTTAGAGTTTCTATATCATGGACCATCAAGCCTTATGCATAGTGATTATGAATATTATGGTTAGATCTATTGGGATTAATATAACCATTAAGTTGACTCAGTTAGAGCAAACAAAACACAACAAACATTTAAGAACACTAGGTATAACCACAAACTACCTACTACGCTATGATTGCAACAATTATCCCAATTGCTATTGGTACGAGATTTACATTTTGGTTTTCATAAGGATAGTGTAATAACAAACAATTTTCAATGCTTTGGCTGTATAACAACGTAACCCAGACACAAAACGATTGGTGGCCCCCTACCAGGTAGATTATCGAATTTATCGACATCTACAAGAATGGGATGAGACAAAACGATTGGTGGCCCCCTCATGGTTAGATTATCACGATTATCAACATCTACAAGAATGGGATGAGAAACACTATGGGTATATAACAACATAACCCATGAACTAGTGGACTTAGTAAAATCTTAAACTAAGCAGAAACCAAAAACCATAAACTAGAAAACTTAAGACTTTGATGCTAGTAACATAGCGCATCGAAAGCACTATCTCTATGTTGTAATTGTATTTATGTGCAATAATCATACACTCGAAAGTTTTATGAACTACATCTAGTATTTACATATACTTGGCATGATGATTTTTACAAGTTTTTCACAATTATTTCAACAAACTCTATGAAATCACCAACCTTTGTGTTGACACTTTTAGCATGTTTATCTCATGTCCATAATGAATGAGGCTGGCACGGAGGAGCACGTGTACTCTAGAAGGCTATAAGTTTTATTATCATTCGAAAACTTACTTAATGTGATTTGTAAACCATGATACTACTGGGACCTCATTTCATAAACTCTGATATTTATATAAATGTAACACCCCTAATTTCGTGATACGCAGCAGAATTCAAACTGGGTGTTACTTCATGGCACAACAGTTATAACAATAGAAAACGAACTCTAATTGAGTCGTTTTAAAAGATTTATCATTCGAATATCAGAGTTTACAAAATGAGGTCCCAGTAGTTTCACAGTTTATTAAATAAGTTTTCGAATGATAATAAAATTTATAGCCTTCTTGAGTATCCGTGCTCATCCGTGCCAGCCTCGTTCATTATGGACCTGAGATAAACATGCTAAAAGTGTCAACACAAAGGTTGGTGAGTTCATAGAGTTTGTTGTAAATGAGTTAAAAAGTCTATAAAGAATGTTCACACAGCAAAGGCATTGTAAATCCACTCAGTTTCAAATCCTGCCCATACAAAACTTGCAACCTGTGTATACACAACCCATTGCTAAAATATAATATGAGAGAGAACAGTTGATTTTAATAGTATCAAGTTTGGGTGAATATTTGTAATAAATGCAAATATTGATAAAAATAAGCAGTGGGTTACGTTGTTATACACACATCGTTCGTATGTTTTCCCTAACCGGGTCAAACAAAGTAGTTCGTTTGTTTACTTTAACCGGGTCAACACAAAAGTAGTTCGTTTGTTTACCCTAATCGGGTCAAAGTTGAGTGAATTCATAGTGTTTGTATAATAATCAGTTGAACACAAGTTTCAAGTTTAAGAAACAATGGGCTACGTTGATATAGGCCCATAACAATACCCGTGGGCCCTGTGCTTGCACCCACAAATCTAGTAGTTGCCGTACAATACCATTATAGGACCGTGTTATTTCTCTAAGTCTCATGAACTCAAATGTTAACGTAGTGTGATATCATAAAAATGATATAAGTAACAGACGTCATAAAAATGATGTAAGTAACAGTGCCCTCGTGCAGGAGTTTGCCCTCCTGGTATTCCTCAAATAATGTGCATTTGGCTATCAATCCAGCTAGCACCAAGGCTATCTATCCGTCTAGCTCAAATGGGTTGTCGACCTCCAATAGATCTATTCACAATATTCGCGTTCACTCACAAGTGATTAATGGTTCATGATATGAGGGACTTTTAGTGGCAAAAGTGTGTCTTAGGCAATAACAATCAGGATAGCATACAGAAAAATATACTTGTGTTCATGTTTGTAGCATGTATCTTCCCATGAGATAGAAAAATGTATAAAAGTGGATTCATGAACTCATGATAATCCGTATAAGTTAAAGTACTTGTGTAAGTAAAAGCAAGTAGTTGAGCATGTATCTCCCCAAAAAATAGTATAAAACAATTGAAAATGGGGCTATGAAACTCACAGTATTATGTAAATAGTTAAGCATGTATCTCTACCAAAAGTAGAACAAAATAATTGAAAATAGGGGCCATGAACTCACCTTAGCGTATAGTGACATAGGTAGCACAACGGTGCCAAGAAGTATGGCAGAACGGTATAAAAAGGCATAGCACAATGATGCAGAATCGGCATAACCTAATAGATATGAGCTTGTCTCATAATATGATACGCGAATAGTAATCGATGCGTATGAGTTTCAAAAGATAATACGTTTTAGTTTTCGTGGAAGTTTCGTATCAATTGTTTGTAAAAAATTAAGTATGATAGTTCGTGTGGTGGTATAAGGTCATAGACTCAAGACAAAACGCATGCCAAAGTATAATATATATATCACATATATATATTATAAAGTAAAAGAATAGACAATACGTAACGTTAAGAAAATAAGCTAAGAAGTATTGACAAGAGAATTCAAGTTGAGAAGATAACTTCAAGCAAAAGTCAAGAATGTGGCGACGAAGAAATATGTCAAGAAAATAATTCATGTGGTAGGTTTCGATATTTATCCCATAATATTCAGATAGATTGTATAAAACAAAATGTTTTATACGTAAAGATAAGTTTGAATATATAATCAAACAGTATACGTTATACAAGTTAGATTGTACCATTCATCACTTGACGAGTTTGTAATAAAAGAGTTTTTGTAATAGAGTAAGAATAGAAATTTAATAAAGTTTCATCATGACCCGTTCCTTTATAGAACGATACCAAGTCAAAATACTTTAAAGAAAATTCAATTTTCCCAACACTTTCAAATACAAATTAAAATCATTAAATATTCAATTTAATCTAATACAAGTCAAATGTGTCCAATGTTTAATCCAGTATACTTCCGATATCATAACACGAGTCTAATATGTCCAGAAGACATCCAATATAATCCCATATAGGTCTAGTTTGTCCGAAGTATATTATTTTTAGTCCGTCGTAAGTTAATTAGGTTTGTCCAATGACCAAGTCCGTTACAAGTCCGATGTCCAATAATATTTTACCTGATAGTCTTAGTCCGATAATCCATTAATATAATTAGCCCAATAATAATTATAAGTTTAGCCCAATAAGTGTTATATAAATCGACTCATTAGCGAAACAAATTAGGCGCAGCCCCTGTACATCTCACAAACGCGGATTTTGGTTCTCTCAAGTTGTAAACACAACTTGAGTCAAGTTGTAAGATTGTGAACCATTAGATTTAATCCAATGGCTCAAATCAAAAGAAGTTATTTTGATTTGAGTCATTGGATCAAATCCAATGGCTCACAATCTCACAACTTCACTCAAGTTGTGGTATACAACTTGAGAGGATCCTTGCCCCACAAACGCACCCTTAGTTTTACAGTTTAGAAACTGAAAATAAGTACCCTTGGTGGTTTCACTTTATACCGAAAACACCAATACCCAAAATAAGCTAAATGAGCTTATAAAATAAGCAACATAGAAAAAGAACAAAATAAGTGAGCCAAACACCCCCTTCGTTTTCAGTTTGAAACTGAGACCAAAAACGAACACCCCTTGGGTTGTTCTTGTTTGCACCGATCCAAAACCACACTCCCATGCGGGTTTTTCTAGTTTACACGGAGAACTAAACCAACCAAAATAGGCTATACGAGTTTATACGACCCAAATAAGCCATAAACTACAAAAGAAACATTAAAAACAAAGTAAATAACCCCTTGTCAGGCTATGGCTGTGGCATATAAACAGACATTCTCTCGGGTCTTTGTGAGCCAAGAACAGGAAACAAAAACAAAACAACCCCCATTGGGTGGGTGGCTGTACCAAGCCGTGACACAAACAAGCCAAACACACCTTTGCAGCTTAACAAGTGCACCCTCTTGGGGCGGTGATACAAAAAAACAAACACCCCTTCGGGGTGGGCTACAATAGCAGGCAAACAAACCCCTTTTGGATGTTGTCGCTAACCGAACAAAATAAACACCTTTTCGGGTTTCGAACCCTCGACCTCTTGATCGTGACCAATAAGGACAATACCCCACTAGCTATACCAAGTAACAAATAAGCTCAAATATAAGCTACAAAATAAGCAAAACTCATAAACCAACATCACTTGGGCTACGACCCAAACCCTATACAGGTTACTTAGGACCCGAGACCAAATCCACACCAACCAAACTCTTATTTGATTTATAAACCACACGAGATCAATATTAAAAACGTGTTAATCATGTTTTAATATCCACGAAAACTTGTAAGTCTATTTGTATTCAAATAAAATATAAGCATCAATCGAAAGGTTGTTTGATGGCGATGAACATACCCACAAGAATGAGAGAGAGAGAGACAGTGGTGTGGGAGGTGCGGGCATGGTTCACTTGAGCCAAACGAAAACCTTACATCACCATCTAAACCCATGGCAACCATGGTTCTTTCTTGTCTTGATGATGATGATGGCAGGGTGATAAGGCGGTTGGTGGTGTGGTGGTGCAAAGGCGGTGGAGGGTGGCGGTATTTTTAAGAGAGAGAAGGGATTGACTTTGGTGAGTGAGAGAAAGATGTAATAGATGAGTATTTGATTTTCTTATATAAGAGCATGTTCAACCATAACGCTCCAACGGCGTTAATGGCCAAACAACGCTCGTTAGTGGCATTATGCCCTTGGTAGTGCAACATTATAATGCCGTTAGTCCCTGGGCGTTACAGGGCTAACGCGCGTTACCCTTTAAAAAAAATCATTTCACCCCCCTAAACAATTTCAAATAAATTTTCACTTACACCCCCTCAACCTAATCAAATTCAAATTTAAATTATACTGGTCAATTCTGAGCGGGATAAATTCAAATTCAAATTTGAAATTTAAAAATAAAATATGAGCGGGATTTATTCAAACTCAAATCAACTCTACCTATATATACAACTCTACCAGAGTTGTTTAGAACACATAACACACACAACTCACACACAAAAAATGTCTCGAAAAGATTTTTCTCAGCAATTCCCAAGTCCAGAAAAGTTTCCAGAAACCAACTCTCGAACTCCAAATCACTTGCCGGAAACCAGCTTTCCAACTCTACCAGAACCTGAAGTTTACTCTACACCATCAGAAAATGTCTTTCCGGTGGGTTTTGAAAACATCACGTACCTCCCAATTGTTCCAACTCCACCTGTGAACTTTTCGGTGGTTTGTAGTTTATAAGATAGTGTTGGGTTTGTTTTTAATAATATACCGTGTATCCCGTGTCCCGTTGAGTTAGAATGTAAACTCGATACTTTGGCCGGGTAATTGTGAAAAATATATTTTGGGGAACGGTAATATAAAAATGAAATTATTGATTCCGAATAATGATTATCAAATTTTAAACTATTACAAATGCAGTGTCGGTACATAGGAAAAGCAATTATAACATCTCGTTAAATAAACAGGGTTGAATGAAAATGTTCAGAGGGTAATAATTCGAATCAGACAAAACTGTCATTCTATCTTATGAAATTTACGTCACATTAGTTAGTTGTTGTGATCAGACACTAATAACGTTAAATTTTAAAAAAAATTTACGTAGAAAAATGGATAAGTATTCTGTCGTTAGAATATTATATTAATTTAATTTATGGTGAAATTTACCGTTGGTTACAATAAATTTGAATGATAAATTTTTTAAAACGATTCAACTAGATTTTATTTTAACACTTGGTTTGAATTTCACTGCGTTCACTAAATTAGGGGTGTTACATAGATGGCCTAATTAGTGGTTATCCAAGTTTGGGTTTCTAAACAAAAATCAGGTTCCTATACTAACTAACAAGCCTGATGAACCTGTATGGGTTGACAGCAAACGGAAAGAAGAGAGATTTACCACTAAGAAATTTTGGATGGAAATTAGAAGAGAAAATGCTAAACTTGAATGGGACAAACTGTTATGGTACAAAAACTGCATTCCTGGGAATGTTTTTGTACTATGAATGGCTATCATGAACAACTCACCATACAATACAAACTCTCCAAATGGTACCAAAACAAGACTTATGAATGTAGTCTGTGCAAGAAAATGAAAGACTCCCATGACATGAACATTAGGGCTACTAACTGGAATGGTATTGTCAAAGAAATGAGAAGATGGGATAACAAAAGGAGTGTTTGGAAGACAATTGGAAAACTGAGCCTTGCTGCAACTATCTACCACATATGGATGGAAAGAAATGGAAGATTGTTCAATAACAATAGATGTGTGGATGGTCTGTTTAATATCATAATTGAAGAAATTAGGAATACACTGATGTCTATCAAAGCCAAAAGGTCTCATGTTGTGCTTAAAGCAGTAAATATATGGGATGTACAATTTCTGATGTAAGCAATGAAATATGCAAGAAGAGTGCTGGTATGAATGTTGGTAGCATGGTTTAGGAATCAGAAGCTAAAGTTCTTTTATCAGTTAAAGCATTGTTGAGGTTCAAGAACTACTGTTATAGGAATTATATTACTAATATCTTCCTTTTAACAATAAGGTTTTTAACCTTTAGATCAGTGTCTCATGACTTTAAAAAGAGTATGATCTTTATAAAGCTCATCTCACAGGATGGCCTTGTATCTTGATACCTGTTCAATCCTAATATTGTTGTGATGGTAGCTTTGACAAATGGCCTTGGAAGGTTTCTCTGGTATGAAGGGTAGTATAAGTTTTGTTAATATAAATAAGCCGTAAAAACTTTTATTTATATTTTACGATCTTCTAAAGTTTTGTCGATAACAAACGTAAAATCATTTTAACGAAACAAATAAAATATGTAAATGGTATGAGCCAATAGTTTACTAACACACTTACGTTTTCACATAAAACACTAAACAAGTAAAAAAGGTTTTATGATTTAGTAATACATATGTACAACAACTAGTGTTTACATATTGGGCAGATATATACATAAGAAGTATGTATCATAATGGGTAATATAATGGGTAGAAGTTTAAGTATTTTGTGGAAAACTAGAAGGGGGGGTTGAATAGTTTTACCAATTAAAACTTCCTTTTTAAATATTTAGATCGACTTATGTCAATCTATTTGGTTGTGTGTGTTGGATGTTGATAAACAAGCATATAAAGATATGTAATGAAAAGATAAGGGTAAGAAGCACAAAACCACAACGCGAGTATTTATAGTGGTTCGGCTACAAGGACACCTTCCTTGCCCTACTCCACTCCCCGAGTCACCTACTCGAGAGTTTGTAAACACTACACCAATCTCCTTATGGCGGAGAAGCCTTCACAACGTCGCTTAACCTTTTTCCGGTACAAAGCTAAATACCGAGTTCTTTCACACCAAGGCGAACCAAACCTAACACAACGTCGCCTACCCTTTATACGGTGCTAGGCTAACCACCTAGTTCTTTCACACCTTAGGAGAACTAATCCTATCACAACGTCGCCTACCCTTTATACGGTGCTAGGCTAATCACCGAGTTCTTTCACACCTTAGGAGAACTAATCCTATCACAACGTCGCCTACCCTTTATACGGTGCTAGGCTAATCACAGAGTTCCTTCACACCTTAGGAGAACTAATCCTATCACAACGTCGCCTACCCTTTATACAGCGCAAGGCTAATCACTGAGTTCCATTGCAATGGAGGAACTACTACCACACTACACCAACGACTAATCCCAAATTAGATCTACTCCTTTACAACATTATCAAGGACATCAATATCCTTGGATCTAATGCTAGTCTATCTAGTACATCGAAACACACCATATCGAATGTACATCTAAGGCACCTTTCGTTAATGCCTTTGACTAGATCTACAAGACACCTTTCACTAATATCTTGTGTCTTCACTTCAAAGCACCTTTCACTAATGCTTCAAGTCTTGACTTCTAAGCACCTTTCACTAATGCTTCTTGTCTTGACTTCTAAGTACTTACCACAAGTGCTTATGCTATAGACGATAGATACGCTTCACTAATATCTTCGTCTTGACATTTGAGACACCTTTCACTAATGTCTTCAACACTACACTTCTTTGAAGAAATAAAGGAATCATCAACAAAAGTACTTCAGTAGCTTTGATGATGAGGAAGCTTGGCAACTCATGGACTTGAGCTTGATCGACTTCAAAGGTGGTGATCTTACCTTTAAGAGGAACCTAAAAGATCACACAAAAACAAAACTACAAACATAGATCTCTTGGATCTAAGGTTAGTGAGATATAACTCAGGGGAGAAAGTATGTTAGAGAGGGGTGAGAAATAATGAAGAAATGGCTCACTATTTATAGAGGAAAAATCCTACTGTTCCCCAGATCCCACGGATCCCTACCACAAGGGATCCGGCTAGCACAAAGCTAGGGATCCGTGGAACGCTCCTCTTTGCCCATGGGTATTTTGGTTATGGGTCATGGGTCATGGGTTGAACCATGGATCTTTGGCTAGATACAATGTATCTTTAAGTGCAATGCACTTAGTCACTTGGGTATGGGTTGATTCATGGGTTATGGATATTATCCATGTATGATATAAGCATGATGTCATGCAATGGGTTATGGGTCAAGATCCATGGGTTATGGGCTTTGGGTTGTACCACAACTACATTCAATGTATTTGCCCAATGGGTTGTGATACTTAAGTTTCTACCCATTTATATTACCCAATATACTACATACTAGTTATGTGTATATCTTATCCAAATATGTAAACACTAGTTGTTGTACATATGTATTACTTAAATCATAAAATCACTTATACTTGTTTTAGTGTTTTATGTGAAAATGTGAATATGTTAGAAACTATTAGTTCAAACCATTTACGTATTTTATTTGTTTCGTTAATATGATTTTACGTTTGTTATCGACAAAACATTAGAAGATCGTAAAATATAAATAAACGTTTTTACGGATTATTTGTATTAACAATCTCCCCCTTTTTGTTGATGACAAAACATAAAATTATTTTAAGGAAAAGTTAAAATTCGTAAAAGTTTGAATTTGTAGTTTTTACTTTCTTCTCCCTCTTTTTGTCGAAACAAAAAGTGTTTGAAAGAAAGCAACACATCGTTTTTAAGAAAAACATGTGAAAGAAATAAAAAATAAAAAAAATAAAGAGCAAGTAACGGGAAAGGATCTCGTCGTTACTCCCCCTTGACGAGTCCATCCCTAAGTAAGGGCGTCAAGAAACTAATTCTAATCTATTTCATTTGCAATTAACTTTTGCAAAAGATTATGTCTATGTGACTGGTGTGCTCCCCCTAAATGATTGCAATTTTGCAACGGGAAGTCATGAAATATAAATCTAAGATTGCAAGTAATTTGCAATGTATTGCTTTGACATAAAGCTCCCCCTAGCTTTAGGATGTCAAAGTCTTCATGTGTAAATTGAATAACTACAAAACAAAGATTAGAAAGCAAGTATAATTCACAATTTCCTGCAAATGTTGTCCAAGTTAGTAGGAAAAAAGTTTCCTGTCTCACGGATCCCACGGTTCCCTCCTAGTAGGGATCCGTCTAGGCAATTCTGAGGGATCCGTTTGGCTGATAAATAAAATCAGCAAAGGTGATAAAACAAGTAATGTTATCACATAAATGAGATATGAATACAAAGTAATCATATGCTCAACAAAATAACAAGTAGCATGTAATTCCATTTAATAAAACAAGAGTTATGATATACATGACTCTAAAAATAAGAAAATAGACAGTACATGACTAGGAATTTCTAGACCAACTAACGCTTGATGCTAGGACACCACTAAAATTCTTCTAGCTCAAGTTTTGTTCAGGTTTGATCTCGTCGAAACGTTCGAGGAGATGATAGAACATGAAACGTTGGTCTTCTCGTACTTCATGTATCAAACTTTCAACATGTTGACAATGATAGCAATCTTTGTCATGGCTAGGTAGTGGTGGTGGATGAAATGAAATGGCTTGATGCGAAGGATCAAGTGAAGCGACTTGTGGAGCTTCAAACGATGAAGGGATTGGTGGAGGTGCATTTGAGAATGCCTCGACCAAGAATGATGGTGGTGGTAAAGAAGTGTCAACTTCCATATGGTCGGGTGGTTGACTTTGATGATTTCTCATAATCCAAATAGGATTATATGATGGAGACGGCGAAAAGGAAGCCGGAGCAAGTGTTGACTCAACACCTTGATTTTGAACCATTATTCCTCCTAATGAGGAGAATGTTGTCGGTGGAAGTGGATGAGACGGCCTAGGAGGCAAGTCCTCTAAATTGTAGAGGTGTGGTGATGATAGTGGTGAAGTAAATGAAGTAGCTCTAGGAACCAATGGTGATGGTTTAGTGGAGATGATATTGTTTGGCCTAGGAGGTATGGTGGTGTTTGGCATAGGTAGTTTTGTGGGTACTATCCTTTTAGGAATTGGTTTGATTGGATGATGAAGGATTATATCATTTGTTGGTTTGACCGGAGATGATTCGGTTGAAGAGATTTTGTGTACAACACGAGCCTTTTTCATGGGTGGTTCTTTGGTAGATAAGTTACTACTCGGGGTTTTCCTCATGATGAGATGATTTCAAGAGGTTGCAAGAGCTGAAAGTTAGGATGAGAGTGATGACTATGGAGGTCCTAAAAAGGTGGTTTATAAAGCAAGAAAATTGGCAAGTGCATTCAAGCCTTAAGCCACTAGGATTCATTGGAATGTGATGATTAACATGCACAAGAGTCAACTTCAGAGTTTACACTGATCTAGAAACTCATTTAAGATGAGATGGAGTGTTTGAGTTAGGAAGATGAGTTGAAGTGATTGTTTTATCAAGATTTGACCTAAACTGTCATCCGGATCCCACGGTTCCTTCCTCAGAGGGATCCGTCTAGGCTAATCCTAGGGATCCGGCTTTCAGCAATTATGAAATAGTGGAAATGATGTTTCTAAGATCTAAGACCTATATCATCTTGAGTGTTTCAGTCCTTCTAAGTGTTTTAAATGAAGGGGTGCTTGAGTACTTGAAGGTAATGAATGATGTAGCTAATGATTGTTATTTATGGAAGGATTTGGAACTTTCAAGAGTACCAATGGATGAGCAAGGATGACACTAAAGATTTAGAGTGTCAATTAAAGCTAAATGATCCTAGAGATCAGGTTGTGTCTTAGGATAGTGTTTTGGAAAATATCCTAGATGCTTTGAGATGGAAAAACTAGATTTTGATCAACTTTGATCAATTTTGAGGTGAGGATGATTTATGATCAATTTTGCCATAATCGAAAGATTTCTAAGACTAGATGTGAGGGATCAAGTAGAAAATGAAGTGTGAGTTTAAGAGCGGAAGTGTAGTGGATTAAGGACGAGATAGTAGATTTACAATCGTCTTAGAGTGTGATTTAGGTGAGTTATGTATGAGTAGGAAAGATCAACCTATCTTGATAGAGACTTAATTTTGCCTTAAGGCACTATGCTTAGCTTAGTGTGTGAGGTGTTCTAAGGGTATGTTTGAAATATAATGCTTGCAATTGCATTTTCTGTTTGCCGGATCCCACGGTTCCCTAAAGATATGGATCCGTCTAGTACAACATTTGGGATCCGTTCATCTGCTAGGCAGAACCTTTACTAAAGGTATGCAATGATCTTGACAATGCATTATATTCCAAGATTAGTTAAAAGAGTTTTAAAACTAAGATATCAAATGTAAGATGTTTTATTTCATGAAGGAAATAGGATTACATTGATAAAGCACGAGTACAAGAGAATTGATCCTATTTTGGAATACTACTAGGTTTCTTGAGTGTTTTCACTAGGAGGATCATTAGTGGTTGATGAGTATTGGTGGAGTCAAGAATGAAGAAAGTCTTCATGAGAGATATGTTTAGCGGTTCCATCATCTTGTTCACAAGTACGTACAACGGACTTTGAAATTGAGGATGGAAGTGCATAACATTATGATAGAGGCATGTCAAGAACATTCCATAAGGGATGAGTTTATTCTTGGAGCCTTGAAGATTTGCAATTCGCCTTGCGAAGAAGTAGGCGAGATTGTATGGTTGTTGTGTTAGCAAACAATACAACATGTGAGCACAACAAGCGGGAAGAATTTCTCGATTTCCCCTAAGACTCCAAACATTTTCACGTAGGATGAGTGCAAGAGGCTTGTACTCTTCTCGGATATCCCTTGTAAAGATAATGTTTGGATCAGAGTAATATGGTCGAGGTTTGCATATTATGTGATTTAAATCTTCCGGAGAGGGTATGTGTGAACAATATGAACTATTTTCTTCACGAAAGTTGAAGAGAGAATCAAGAGACCAATCTTCGGTGAAGGCACATTGTCCATGATTTGGAATCCGGAGGATGTGAGCAAAATGCCCAAGGGTTAGAGTGAACTTTTGGTTTTTGATATAAAACCAAAGAGATAGAGAGCGATCCTCGTTATGAACAAGTTCGACTTGACGGAAGAATTCCATTATAAACCTTGGACATATCTTCTCGTTGATTTCAAGAAGACATTCTAGTCCTACGGCTCGAAAGGAGGTATTGATACCTTCTTTGAATTGTAGAGAGGTGTCTACAATACGTCCTTCATGGAAGTGACAATTTTCGAGATTATTGAACCCACGGACATGATTTCCAGGTGTGTTGGGCTCAAGGGAGATGTTTGGAGTGTAGACGCTAGTGAGTGAAAAATCAAACTCATATTCATGCGTCATAATTAAACCTATAGAAATGATAAGTTAATGAAAGAACATGTTTGTGATCAACCTATGATAATCTAATGTTTTTACTAGATTTTATTAACAATGGTATTTAACACTTTAACTTACTCAATGTTTTGACTTTCTAGTGGATTTTTAGTCTTGCATGAAAACTGTTTTCCAGTAATACGGATCCCACGGTTCCTTTACAAAAGGGATCCGGCTAGTATATCTTCCGGGATCCGTGGATCTGTAGTAGCAGAAACAGATTTGATAAAAACAAAGGTTTTACAGTTTTTATACCACGAAATATGTTTTATCCTACATTTTCTTTTAGCATGCATACATGACTTCTATTGTATCACGAAGGAATATGAAACATATATATCACAAGAAAGTAATAACAAATATAACAAGATTATTAGTAGTATTGCATTTCAATGCTAAGGATGATACAAAGGATTGGGTATATGATCCCAATGTAGATTAACAATACAAAGTAAATGTCTCCATATGTGAACTTCATCATAGGGAACACAAGTGCGATGAGTGTTAAGGCGATGAGCACGAGTGCGATGTAAACCATGTTGATGACGGATCTTCTTGGTTTTGGTTGAGATGGAATGAGGAGGAAGATGAAATTTTTAAGTGACAGGGAATTTTTGAAATTGGAAGATTTGAAAAAATGAGGGTTTGATGAGATGGTCGACGGTGGGAGTATTTATGGGGAAGGAGGAATTTTGAGATTTGTGTTTTGTTTTATTAGAAGATATGATTTTTGGATTAAGTGAGATAAAACACAATTTTTATAAACCATGATTTCTAGACGGAGGAGTGACACATATGTGAGAAAAAGCTTCCTAATGAAGCTACATGTAAAACATGTGTAAACACGAAATCTACTCAAATAAATGCCTAACAAATAACACTTATTTATTAAACTAATATTGTTTAGATATAAGTGGAAAGTCATACCTCGAATGCACTTAGGAATGTCTTTACAAATGACACAACAAATGTCACTTAGACGATTCCTGCTCCTTTGCGTTTAAGATACCTTCTTAAGGAAGGTATTCTTGTTACCAAGCGACTCCTAAAGCTTGGTGGGTATGAGCTTTGACTAATCAACATGACAAGGAAGATTAGTACAATTAAATGAAAAAGAAAATAAGAAAAAAAAATGTTGTTATCAAGTCAACATCCAAACATATAGTTTTTAAACAAAAACATGGTGTTTGTTTTTATGAAAAAAAAAACCTTCTTTGTAGTTTTCAATTAACTATGGATCGTATCAAGTTTTTAAAGTACAATATACTTCAAGAAACTTGGTAACGAAGCTCTAATGCCAATTGTGGAAAACTAGAAGGGGGTTGAATAGTTTTATCAATTAAAACTTCCTTTTTAAATATTTAGATCGACTTATGTCAATCTATTTGGTTGTGTGTGTTGGATGTTGATAAACAAGCATATAAAGATATGTAATGAAAAGATAAGGGTAAGAAGCACAAAACCACAACGCGAGTATTTATAGTGGTTCGGCTACAAGGACACCTTCCTTGCCCTACTCCACTCCCCGAGTCACCTACTCGAGAGTTTGTAAACACTACACCAATCTCCTTATGGCGGTGAAGCCTTCACAACGTCGCTTAACCTTTTTTTGGTACAAAGCTAAATACCGAGTTCTTTCACACCAAGGCGAACCAAACCTAACACAACGTCGCCTACCCTTTATACGATGCTAGGCTAACCACCGAGTTCTTTCACACCTTAGGAGAACTAATCCTATCACAACGTCGCCTACCCTTTATACGGTGCTAGGCTAATCACCGAGTTCTTTCACACCTTAGGAGAACTAATCCTATCACAACGTCGCCTACCCTTTATACGGTGCTAGGCTAATCACCGAGTTCTTTCACACCTTAGGAGAACTAATCCTATCACAACGTCGCCTACCCTTTATACGGTGCTAGGCTAATCACTGAGTTCCATTGCAATGGAGGAACTACTACCACACTACACCAACGACTAATCCCAAAGGAGATCTACTCCTTTACAACATCATCAAGGACATCAATATCCTTGGATCTAATGCTAGTCTATCTAGTACATCGAAACACACCATATCGAATGTACATCTAAGGCACCTTTCGTTAATGCCTTTGACTAGATCTACAAGACACCTTTCACTAATATCTTGTGTCTTCACTTCAAAGCACCTTTCACTAATGCTTCAATTCTTGACTTCTAAGCACCTTTCACTAATGCTTCTTGTCTTGACTTCTAAGCACTTACCACAAGTGTTATGCTATAGATGATAGATACTCTTCACTAATATCTTCGTCTTGACATTTGAGACACCTTTCACTAATGTCTTCAACACTACACTTCTTTGAAGAAATAAAGGAATCATCAACAAAAGTACTTCAGTAGCTTTGATGATGAGGAAGCTTGGCAACTCATGGACTTGAGCTTGCTCGACTTCAAAGGTGGTGATCTTACTTTTAAGAAGAACCTAAAAGATCACACAAAAACAAAACTACAAACATAGATCTCTTGGATCTAAGGTTAGTGAGATATAACTCAGGGGAGAAAGTATGTTAGAGAGGGGTGAGAAATAATGAAGAAATGGCTCACTATTTATAGAGGAAAAATCCTACTGTTCCCCGGATCCCACGGATCCCTACCACAAGGGATCCGGCTAGCACAAAGCTAGGGATCCGTGGAACGCTCCTCTTTGCCCATGGGTATTTTGGTTATGGGTCATGGGTCATGGGTTGAACCATGGATCTTTAGCTAGATACAATGTATCTTTAAGTGCAATGCACTTAGTCACTTGGGTATGGGTTGATTCATGGGTTATGGATATTATCCATGTATGATATAAGCATGATGTCATGCAATGGGTTATGGGTCAAGATCCATGGGTTATGGGCTTTGGGTTGTACCACAACTACATTCAATGTATTTGCCCAATGGGTTGTGATACTTAAGTTTCTACCCATTTATATTACCCAATATACTACATACTAGTTATGTGTATATCTTATCCAAATATGTAAACACTAGTTATTGTACATATGTATTACTTAAATCATAAAATCACTTATACTTGTTTTAGTGTTTTATGTGAAAATGTGAATATGTTAGAAACTATTAGTTCAAACCATTTACGTATTTTATTTGTTTTATTAATATGATTTTACGTTTGTTATCGACAAAACATTAGAAGACCGTAAAATATAAATAAACGTTTTTACGGCTTATTTATATTAACATATTTGACCCATTGACCAAATACATTGAATGTTGTTGGGTAAAACCCAAAGTCCATGACCCATACCCATGGAGCATAACCCATAACCCATTGCATGACATCATGCATAAGTCATATATGAATATTATCCATGCCCCATTGTAACACCCCCAAATCTCGGTACAACGGAAGACTTAATCAAGTTTTCGGGGCGTTACATTGGATTGGTATCTCACACAAGTATAGCAAACAAGATAGTCATATTATCATTCAAAACCAATCCCAAATTTAATTATTCAAAACAATAATCCCAAAATGTAAATAAAAGGCCCAAACATGATTTATAAAAATAGGTCCCCATAAATTATCAGAGTTTGATTTTGATCCTTGAACCATGCCTTCTTGCCAAGCTTCCACAGAACACGTACTCCAAACATCACTTAAATACCTGAGAAAGACATGCTAAAAGGTCAGCTAACGATGGTGAGTTCATAGGTTTAATTTCAAGTTTAAAATAGTGGACATGTAGGAGTTTATTTGCTATGCGAGACCTATGATAGATACACATCAATCACATACCAATATCACAATCACAATATCAACAATATCATATCCGACGTCATAGTGGGCCCCTAGCGACTCTAGCCAGCACAGTCGTAGCAAAGTCTAGGACGATTGCTAACCCTGTACTAGGTTGAGGTAGAAGTCTATACTTAGCTAGGCAAGTGCTATAGCAATTAGGATTGCTACCCCAGACTAAGGAAACAGCTACCACAATCTATCTAAACAGTCAAGCACATAAGCAAATCAAAATAGTTTAAAAGGTCCAAAAATAGTAGCATGATTCTCACCCAAAATTAGTTAAAAACATAGATAAAAGTGGGGCTATGAAACTCACCTCAAGCAAGCAACGCACAAACAAACACTAGCAAGAAGATAACAACTAATCATAGCTCAGCAACTATCGACTCAGCACAACCTATTAATGTAAACCAATTTTAATATATATTTCCCAAAATCAACGTTATCTACCCCAATGTATTCCTTTTCTTTATCTCCAAAATATCTTGTTTCACCGTTTAGTCCTAGCGTTTGGTATCATCGTGTGCGTGTATCGACTTAATATGATATAATGAATGCCCTTAAATAACCACAATGTGACTCAGTGCAACACAATGAGACATCTAAGCGATAAGCTCAATAGTCCAATAAGTTTCGGAATAAATAGTAGACCTTATCGAATTCGTCAACTCGATAAACTCAATTATTTATTCGTGTCGCTTATTATCCCATAAACCGGTCGCATACTAACGAGTCATAAGGATAATTCACCCATTAATAACGTTACCCAACGTACCTAGCGGGCTCTTATTAGATTCGTCAACCTAATAAGTCCGCTACCCACGTGGATTGACGCTATTAATGTTAGGTCATCCGTAACCCATGCACACAACGTAAATAACTTAAATACTTGAAGCTAGTATTAAATGCTCATAAAAGACACATTTCGATAAACGTGCACTTGAAACATTAAATACTTATTTATTAGAAAACCTTTATGTTTTAAGTTGTTAATTCCAATTTAAAATATTAAATAACAAGACAAGTCTTTGTTATCGATAGTTTTGGTATAAAAGCCTTTTATTATTTATGTTTCACCATTTATTATTCATGTTTGTGTATATATTTATTACGTCAAATTCAATATAAGTCTCATATCGTTATTCGTTTCGAGTCCACAAGCACGAGTCATGACTTCTCGGCTTTTAATCAATCAATAGTCCAAAATATACTAAAGTCCATGTTACGGCGTTGTCGAGGTCAACTATGACTAAAAAGTCAAAGTAACACCGACGTTGCTCAAAGTTGACAATTTATATTATAAGTCCAAGTAAATAATGACAATAGCGCAACTCAATCTCAAATCAACCCAAATCAATCTCGCCAACCAATAAATCTACCAAATATACCCGAAACCAATGTTATGACCCTAATGGTCATGACACGGTCACGGTTAAGACCACGTGAACCAAACAAGCTCTAGAAGCTTTTCGGCTCCACGCGTCTCATCCAAACACCAACGACAACAACCAACAATATACCACAACAACCCGACCCGGACCCTTCTTGGTGGTTCGTACGCCCCAACATCACAACCAAACACTCCCCAAATGGCTTCTACTACAACCAAACACAATCAATCAACCTCCAATCATCATCCAAACATCAAACCCATCAACTAATCTAAACCCATTTCATGAAACTAAGCCTAAAATGCAAAAACACAACAATATGATATACCACATGATACCAAATCACTAGCTACATGTTTTATTAAGTGTAAATTAGTTTTAATCGCATGTTTCACCCAAAACCCCTAATATTCGAACCATGTACGAGCCCTAGGAGACCCATACGTGGCTTTCCATTGCTCATACGGGCTAGACCCATGTTCCATTTACCTTTTCACAACCCGATCTACAAGATTTAATGAAAACCCTATAATCACGAATTGTTTTTGTAAGATTTGGAGGTGTTAATGTGGGCTTCTATAAGAGATATATATATGGATGGAAAGAGGAAAGAGAGATCTACAAGATGGTGGTGGAGGTGAGATTTCACTCGCCGGAAAAGTGGCCGGAATTGGTCGGAAGGTGGCCGGCGGTGGTGGTGGTATTTTAGGGTTAGGGTTTTGTTTTGGGAGAGAGAAGATGTAGAGAGAGAAAGTGGTGGTAGTGTGTGTGTTTTAGAGAGAGAATGAAAGGGTGGAAATGAGGTAGGGAGGGGTATTTATATTTATGGCCAAGGACCTCAAAATAATTATTTTGGGTGGAGGGGGCGCCGGCCAAGGAGAAAGAGGAGGGGCCGAAGCCGTAATTTTTCATAAACTATCCCTTTTACCCATTCCCGAGCTCATATATTGTCCTACCAGTTTCCTACGACGTTCCTTCGACTTTCTATTATGTTTATTTATGTTTTTCCACGAGTTTTGACTATTTATTTGTCAAGTTTCGAGTTACGGTTTAAAAGTTACATTATTTCTTGTTTTTGGCTTTTATTGTGCCGAATCGAATAGTGCCGAACAAAAAGGGTTAAAACTCACACGATAACTCATACGATAATAAAATAAATCATAAAATCCAATAAACGATATAAATTCAAGTCATGGTCGATAAAAATAGTTATAAAGGCAAAAGCTCGGTTTAGTTTAACGTAATGCAGTTACCTAAAATAGACTCCCTAATTGCCAGTTGTCACACCCATGGACTAGATGCATTGCATTTTGTAGATACATTGTATCTACTTGAATACCCATGGTCCAATGTCTAGGACCCATGACCCATAACCCATGACCCAAAACCCATGGTCAAAGAGGAGCGTCCCACGGATCCCCAGTAATACACTGGACGGATCCCTCAAATGAGGGATCCGTGGGATCCGTGGAACAGTAGCATTTTCTTCTCTATAAATAGTGAGCCATTTCTTCATTGTAACTCACCCCTTTCCCATATATTTTCTCTTTGAGTTATAAACTCTCTAACCTCAGATCCAAGTGATCTATGTATCTAGTTTTGTTTTTGTGTGATTCTCTAGGTTCCTCTTAAAGGCGAGATCACCACCTTTTGAAGTCGAACAAGCTCAAGTCCATGAGTTGCCATGCTTTGTTATTATCAAGACTACTGAGGTTCTCTTGTTGATAGTTCTCTTCTTTCTCATTAGAAGTGTAGTGTCGAAGATATAAGTGAAAGATGTCTAAAGGGTCAAGACGAAGACATTAGTGAAAGGTGTCGAACGTCCATATTGAAAGCACTTGTGAAGGGTGCTTAGAAGTCAAGGCGAAAGGAATTAGTGAAGGGCGTCTAGAATTCAAGTCACAAGGCATTAGTGAAGGGTGCCTATAGGTCAAGTCAAAGGCATTAGTGAAAGGTGCCCTAAGGTGTACATTCGATATGGTGTGTTCGATGTACAAGATAGATTTGTATTGAGTCAAAGGATATTAATATCCTTGTTGATGTTTCATAAGGAGTGGATCTCCTTAGAGATAGGATTTGTGTAGTGTTGGGTAGTAGTTCCTCCATTGTAATGGAACTCGGTATCTAGCCTAATACCGGATAAAGGGTAGGCGACGTTGTGATATGTTTGGTTCTACCTCGTGGAAGAACCCGGTATCTAGCCTTGTACCGGATAAAGAGTAGGCAATGTTGTGAAGGCTTCTCCACCATAAGGAGTTGGTGTCGTGTAGTGTTTACGAACTCTCGAGTAGGTGACTCGGAGAGTGGAGTAGGGCAAGGAAGGTGTCCTTGTAGCCGAACCACTATAAATACTCGCGTTGTGGTTTTGTGCTTCTTACTCCTTACTCTTTCATTACATATTTATATATGCTTTTCTATCAACATCCAACACACATGTTTAAATAGACTGACATAAGTCGATCTAAATAGTTTAAAACCAAGTTTTAATCGGTAAAACTATTCAACCCCCCTTATAGTTTTCCACAATTGGTATCAGAGCTTCGTTACCAAGTTTCTTAGAGTATGTTGTACTTTAAAAAACTTGATACGATCCATGTTTAATTGAAAACTACAAAGAAGGTCTTTTACAAAAACAAACACCATGTTTATAAAACACTTTTGTAGGTTGTTGATTAGATGACAACATTTTTTTTACTAAATTGCACTAACCTTCCTTGTCATTTTGCTTAGTTAAAGCTCATACTTATCAAGCCATAGGAATTGCTTGGTAACAAGATTACTTTCCCTAAGAAGGTATCTTAAACACAAAGGAACCGGAGTTGTCTACTGAATTTTGTTTTGTCATTAGTAAAGACACTCTTAAGTACATTAGAGGTATGATTTCCTACTTATATTTAAATAACATTAGTCTAAATGATAAGTATGCTTTCATAGGAATTTATATGATTATCTTTTCACATACTCATATATTACACGTAGCTTCGTTAGGAAACTTTTCTTGCATACGTGTTACTCTTTCGTCTAAAGTCTAGGTTTATAAAACTTGTGTCTTATTTCATTTAATCCAAAAATCATATCTTTCTAATAATAAAACAAAACGCAAATCTCAAAAATTCCTCCTTCCCCATAAATATCCCCTCCGACGTCCACTCTACCAAACCCTCATTTTTCAAATCTTCCACTTTCAAAAATTACCTCTCATTCAAAACTTCATCTTCCTTCTCATCTCATCTCATCTCAAACCGAGACCAAGAAAGATCTTCATCATCATGGTTTACATCGCCTTCGTACTCATCGTCTTGACACTCATTGCTCTCGTGTTTCCCATGATTAAGTTTTCTTATGGAGACATGTACTTTGTGTTGTTAATCTACATTGGTGTTATATACCCAATCCTTTGTATCGTTCTTAGCTTTGAAATGAAATATTACTAATGTTCTAGTTTATCTAGTTTATTTTTCATAATGTGTTTGTCATTTCTTTTACTCTATATCTTTCGTATTTTGTGGTCTTGAGACATGTTAGAAACCGACAATGCATGCTAAAAGTAAATATTGGCTAAAATACATATCTTGGTATAAAACTATAAGATACAAAAACCTATATTTTTGTCAAAACCCTTTTTCTGTCACTACAGATCCACAGATCCCTGTAGTTCTACTAGCCAGATCCCTCTTGGAAGGAAACCGTGAGAACCGTTCTTCTGGAAAACAGTTTCTCATGCAAAATAAAAATCTTTTTCTTCCTAAAAGAAATATTCCATTAGAATGTTAAACACTAAGTGAGTTAACTATCATTGTTAATAGATATCTAGTAAAAACATTAGGTGATCATCTTTTGTTTTAAATACGACTCATCTTACTCCTTTTACTTTCATAGGTCACGTCATGTCTCATGAGTATGAGTTCGATTTTTGACTCACTATTCGATTTTTCACTCACTTATGTCTACATCTCTAACATCTCTCTTGAGCCCACCACACCTGGCAATCATGTCCGTGGATTCAATAATCTCGAAACTCGTCACTTCCATGAAGGACGTATTGTCGACACTCCTCTACAATACGAATAAGGTATCAATACCTCTTTCCGAACCATAGGACTAGAATGCCTTCTCAGAATCAACGAGAAAATATGTCCAAGATTTGTATTGGAATTCTTCCGTCAAGTTGAACTTGTTCGTAATGAGGATCGATCTCTATCTCTTTGGTTTTGGATCAAAAACCAAAAGTTTGTTTTAACCATTGAGAAATTTGCTCACATTCTCCGAATTCCAAATCATGGACAATGTGCCTTCACTGAAGATTGGTCTCTTGATTCTCTCTTCAACTATCATGAAGAAAATAGTCCATATTGTTCACACATACCTTCCCCTCAAGACTTGACTCGCATGGTATGCAAACCTCGACCCTATTACTCTGATCCAAACATTATCTATACACGGGATATCCAAGAAGAGTACAAGCCTCTCGCACTCATCCTACATGAAAATGTTTGGAGTCTTAGGGGAAATCGAGAAATCCTTCCCGCTTGTTGTGCTCACATAATGTATTGTTTGCTAACATAACAACCATACAATCTCGCCTATTTCTTCGCAAGATGAATTGTAAATCTTCAAGGCAACAAGAACAAACTAATCCCTTATGCAATGTTCTTGACACGCCTTTATCATCACATCATGTATTTCCACCCTCAATTTCAAAGTCCATTGTACATACTTGTGAATAAGATGATGGAACCTCTAAACACATCCCTCATGAAGACTTTCTTCATCCCTGAATTGGAAAATACTCATAAACCGTTTGATGTTCCACCTAGCGAAAATGCTCAAGAAACTTAGTTTCTTTTCAAAATAGGGTCACAACTTAGTAATCATGCTTTATCATTGTAATGTAATTTCTCTCATGAAATAAAACATTTAACATTTGATGTCTCGACTATACTATCGTTCAAAACTTCTCAAACACTAGCTTTGAAATATGTTGCATTGTGCAACCCTTGCATACCTTTTGTAAAGGTACTGTTTTGCAGGTGATGGATCCCTCAGTTTGTGCTAGATGGATCCCTCCACTTAGGGAACCGTGGGATCCGGGCAAACAGAAATGCAGTTTCAGTCCTTATACTTCAAACCATGTCCTTAGATAACTTCACACTAGCTAAACATAGTGACTTAGGATTAATTAAGTCTTTCTCAAGCTTAGTAAAGCTTCATACTCACTCATAACTCATTTAAGATCACACTCAAGGCGTTTTCTGATCTATCGTTTCACCAAAACTCATTTCTCTTCCGCTATTATACTCACACATAATTTTTCACATATCAACACATCTAGTTTTATGAATCCATCAATTTTATCAAATTGATTTTAGTCATCTTTACCTCAAAATGGTTCAAATTTTAGTTTTTCCATTTTCTATAACTTTTAAGATATTTTCCAAAATTATCTGAAGTTACTATCTGGTCTTTAGGATCATTTAGCTCCACTCGACACTTCAAAATTTTCTAGTGTCATCCTTGGTCATTCATTGGTACTCATAGAAGTTATGTTTTTCCTTCATAAAAGGCAATCATTAGCTACATCACTCATTACCCTTGATCATTTAAGTACCCTTTCATTTAAGACACTTAGGAAGACTGAAACACTCAAGGAGGTATAGGTATTAGACTTCACAAACATCATTTTTCTCTTTTCTTAGCTGCTGAGAGCCAGATCCCTAGGATTAGCCTAGACGGATCCCTCATTGGAGGGAACTGTGGGATCCGGGTGACAGATTCATGCTAACTCTAGCTAAAACAATCATTTTAAGCTCATCTTGCTAACTTGAACACTCAATCTCATCTTAATTAAGTCCCTAGATCAGTACAACTCTGAAGTTGACTCTTGTGCATGCTAATCATCACATTCCAAAGGATCTTAGTGGCTTAAGTCTTGAATGCACTTGCCAAATCCTTTTCTTTATAAACCACCTTGTTAAGACTCCTAAAGTCATCATCTACATCCTCATTCACAGCACTTAGAAAATTTTACAAACCTCTTTTAATCATCTCATCTTGAGGAAAGCTCTTAGTGGTAACTCATCCACCAAAGAACCACCCAAGAAAATTGCTCGTGTTATACACGAAATTTCCTCAACCGAATCATCTCCCGTTAAATCCACAAATGGTAGGATCTCCCCTCCACCTATCAAACCAATCCCCAAAAGGACTGTTCCCACAAAACTACCAATGCCAAACACCACCATACCTCCTAAACCAAACAACCCCATTTCCACTAAACCATCACCCTAGGTGCCTAGAGCCCTATCATTCACCACTCCACTCTCATCACCACACCTCTACAATCTAGAGGATTTACCTCCTAGGCCATCCCATCCTCCACCACCGCCAACATTCTCCTCTTTAGAAGGGATAGTGGAACAAAATCAAGGTGTTGAGTCAACACTAGCTTCGGCCTCCTTTTCTCTGTCACCCTCAAATAATCCCTTTTGGATTATGAGAAATCATCAAAGACAACCACCCGACCACATGGAAGTTGACACCTCTCTACCGCCACCATCATTCTTAGTTGAGCCATCCTCGAATGCGCCTCCGCCAATTCCTTCTTCTTTTGAGGCTCCTCAACCTTCTTCACTTGATCCTTCACATCAAGTCATTTCCTTTCTACCACCACTACTACCGAGCCATGAAAAAGATTGTTATCATTGTCAACATGTTGAAAGTTTGATACATGAAGTACGTGAAGATCAACGTTTCATGTTTTATCACCTCCTTGAACGTTTCGACGAGATCAAACCTAAACAAACTTGAGCTAGAGGATTCAAGTGGTATCCTAGTATCAAGCACGACTTAGATAGTCTAGTAATTCAAAGTCATGTATTGTTCATTTTCTTAGTTTTTAGAGTCATGTACATCATATCTCTAGTTTTATCAAACGAAATTACATGATATTTGCTATATTGTTCTGAGTATATGCTTATTGTTCTAATACATATCTCACTATGATGCTAACATCATTTGTTACATCACCTTAGCTGTATTTTTTTACAGACAAACGGATCCCTACGTTTTGCCTAGACGGATCCCTTTATGAGGGAACCGTGTAACATAAGACTATTTTTCTACTAACTTGAGTCTTATTTGCAGGAAATTATGCATTATATACTTGTTTTCTAACCTTTGTTTTGTAGATTTTCAATATACACATGAAGACTTTGACATCCTAAGCTAGGGGGAGTTTTATGTCAAAGAGATACATTGCAAAATCATTTGCAATATATTTTAGGATCACGTTACATAAACGTCCCTTTGCAAAGTTGCAATCATCAAGGGGGAGCATTATCGTCACAAAGACGAAACCATTTGCAAACTTAGTTGCAATTCATTAGCTTAGTAATTGTTCTTACTTGACGCCCTCACAAAGGGATGGACTCGTCAAGGGGGAGTTAAGACAAGAACTCTTCCCGTCACTTGCTCTTTATATTTTATTTTATTTTTATTACATGTTTTTCTTAAAACAATGTGTTAGTTTCTTTTCGACGCTCTTTTTGTTTCGACAAAAAAGGGGAGAAGAGAGTAAAAACTCCAAACCTTTACGAATTTTAGTTTTTCCTTAAAATAATTTTATGTTTTGTTATCAACAAAAAGGGGGAGATTGTTAATACAAATAAGCCTTAAAAACGTTTATTTATATTTTACGATCTTCTAATGTTTTGTCGATAACAAATGTAAAATCATTTTAACGAAACAAATAAAATACGTAAATGGTTTGAGCCAATAGTTTACTAACACACTTACGTTTTCACATAAAACACTAAACAAGTAAAAGTGGTTTTATGATTTAGTAATACATATGTACAACAACTAGTGTTTACATATTGGGCAAATATATACATAACTAGTATGTATCATAATGGGTAATATAATGGGTAGAAGTTTAAGTATTTGACCCATTGACTAAATACATTGAATGTTGTTGGGTAAAACCCAAAGTCCATGACCCATACCCATGGAGCATAACCCATAACCCATTGCATGACATCATGCATAAGTCATATAACGATATTATCCATGACCCATGGTTTTAACCCATGACCCATGGACTAGATGCATTGCATCTTGTAGATACATTGTATCTACTTGAATACCCATGGTCCAATGTCTAGGACCCATGACCCATAACCCATGACCCATGACCCAAAACCCATGGGCAAAAAGGAGCGTCCCACGGATCCCCAGTAATACACTAGACGGATCCCTCAAGTGAGGGATCCGTGGAACAGTAGCATTTTCTTCTCTATAAATAGTGAGCTATTTCTTCATTTTAACTCACCCCCTTCACATATATTTTCTCTTTGAGTTATAAACTCTCTAACCTCATATCCAAGTGATCTATGTATGTAGTTTGTTTTTGTGTGATTCTCTAGGTTCCTCTTAAAAGAGAGGTCACCACCTTTTGAAGTCGAGCAAGCTTAAGTCCATGAGTTGCCATGCTTCTTCATCATCAAGACTACTGAGGTTCTCTTGTTGATAGTTCTCTTCTTTATCATTAGAAGTGTAGTGTCGAAGACATAAGTTAAAGATGTCTAAAGGGTCAAGACGAAGACATTAGTGAAATATGCCTAAGTTTTACATTCGATATGGTGTGTTCGATGTACAAGATAGATTTGTATTGAGTCAAAGGATATTGATATCCTTGTTGATGTTGTCATACGGAGTGGATCTCCTTAGAGATAGGATTTGTGTAGTGTTGGGTAGTAGTTCCTCCATTGTAATGGAACTCGGTATCTAGCCTAATACCAGATAAAGGGTAGGTGACGTTGTGATAGGTTTGGTTCTACCTCATGGAAGAACCCAGTATCTAGCCTTGTACCGGATAAAGAGTAGGCAACATTGTGAAGGCTTCTCCGCCATAAGGAGTTGGTGTCGTGTAGTGTTTACGAACTCTCGAGTAGGTGACTCGGGGAGTGGAGTAGGGCAAGGAAGGTGTCCTTGTAGCCGAACCACTATAAATACTCACGTTGTGGTTTTGTGCTTCTTACTCCTTACTCTTTCATTACATATTTATATATGCTTGTCTATCAACATCCAACACTTATGTTTAAATAGATTAACATAAGTCGGTCTAAATAGTTTAAAACCAATTTTTAATTGGTAAAACTATTCAACCCCCCCTTCTAGTTTTCCACAAGTTTGGTGTGGTGGTGCAAGTTGTAAGGAATAGAGGGTCGTGAAAGATGAGGCCTCTTGGTCCTTACATTGCATCACTAGGAGGTAAGGTTGGTATACTTCTGCGAGGGTGTGTGTTCCCTAGTTGATGTGCCTATATACTAACTTTGAATCTCATATAGTGAGGATCTAGCTGCTATATCTGATTTAAGGGATGGTAGTTAGGAAGTGTAGTCAACCTAGGTATAGCCCCTCATAGGAGTGTCAGGGTGCTATAGTGTACATGATGATGCCTGTTAAGTGACCCCCATATTTTGTTGTGGGTTCTGGTTGAATGATGTATGGTGAGCTCTTAGCATGGAAATGTAGTCATGAGACTATGGTAGGTAAAACTGTGAAACTAAGGAATTCATTGGTCTGATAATGGACTGTTTGGGATGCAACTAAAATAGGAATGCTTCATCAGATAAAGTATTGTGTCTGTATTAAAGATGTATGTCTGTTAGAATGACTAGACTAGAATTCAGAAGTTGTTTGTATCATAGCTTTGGGCATGTCCAATAGCTTTTCTTTTTATTGATGTAATCATTTGGAGTAAGTAATGTTTGTCACAGTTTCACCAAAAAAAAGAAAAATAAATAATTGAGTATGAGCATTTTCTACACTCTCTCATTTATATTATCTTGTTCTCTCCAATTCGGTACTTATTCATACGCCAGAGCTTGGTCATGTGAGTCCTCGTGACGAGGCTAACAGTTTGCTCATCTTAGCATTCCTAAAAGGATACCTCCAAGTTCGCAACGTCCGATGTACCACTCGTACTTCCAGCTACATAGGAATTCAAACCTAAAGCTTGTAACATCTGAAGCTTGTTACACTTGAAGCTTGTAATATCTAAAGCTCGTAACACCCGAAGGTCATACAACATTGCAACATGAATACCCGAATCTCATAGCACCGCGAATAACACTTCAATTATTTCCCATATTCCCCTATGATGTAGAACACCCAACTTCCGATACATATACATTGTATCCCATTATACGGTTATAAATCCTCCGGATCTATAAACATATCGTGTGTACGAGTATACAAATATTTGTATACACATTGACTCCATTTGTAGGACCCATTATTCACTCTATCCTAAGTAGACCAATGAAGCCCTTTCTATTCAAATAAATGTACGAGGAAAGTCCAAAATGAAGTTCAATAATCTTATATCGGCAAAAGAAGGCACAAGCTTGTGGAGCTAGGAGAAAAATAAAATCTCTGCTCCTAGTACCGAACTAGATAACTAATTCAGTGAATGTCAAAAATGATTACGTGTCTTAGGAGAAGGAATCCGAAGAGGTTTGGATGGGAAGAGAAATATGCTTTCTCACGATACCCCCAACTAAGATGGTCGAAGGACCAATTGTAATAGAAGCATTAATAGAAGGCTAAAAAATCAAACAAGTATTTTTGAACTGAGGCGCGATGACGAAAGTAATGTTTAGGTCCTTAGGTGATAATTCAAATGATAAGCAAACTAACACCGTTGGTAGGATTCTCACACTACAAGAAAATAGTAACTTACTCACATTTATTAGAGCACGTTGTCACACTTTAAAGTGTGAAGAATAAAAAAAGTTCACATTAGTGTGTGTGTGAACCAATTGGGTGTAGCAAATATTTTCACACATTTATGTGTGAAGCTTTATGAATATTTTTCACACTTTCAAGTGTTAGGGTTTTAAAACAATTCTTTACACTTTTAAGTGTGATGATTTTGTTTTGAAATAATTATTCACACTTTAAGTGTGATGATTTTGATTTTGAAATATTTTTTCACACTTTTAAGTGTGAGATTGAAAATTTTCACACTTTTTAAGTGTGAGGATTTTGAAACAATTATTCACACTCTTAAGTGTGAATATCTTTAAAAAAAGTTCACGGTTCTTATAGTGCGAAGAAAAAAGTGTGAAGAAATGACAAATTTGTTGTAGTGTCCGGAGAATTACAAAGATCGCTCAGGGAAATATCTCTGGATGTAACACTAGGAAAACTCCCAGAAAACCAATCAGTAAAAATGGATGTCTAAGTTTTTCGTTCACCTTCGCAATACAACATGCTACTAGGAAGATCCAAATTCGAGGAATTACAAGAAACAACATTCACTCAATGGTTTGGTTTCGATAACAAAGGGAATAACCACTTTGGAAAAAATGAAAGAAATATTGGTCGAGTGCCAGAGAATTGAATACACATAACAAAAGAAAGGAGAGGAAGAGACGGATAGTCGGTCCGAGTCAGAGGAAGATTGGACGTGGGAATTAGTATTAACCCCAAACATCCAAATCAAAAAGTGAAAATAGGAGGAGTATTGAAAGGTAGAGTAAGGAATTAACTAAAGGTACTCTTAAGGGCTAACTAAGATGTCTTCGCATGGACATTAAATGGCATGACAGGTTCCCCACAACATAGCAAAGAACCACCTCTAAGTATGACCGCAGAGCAAACCTTTGCGACAAAAAACGAAGAGGGATATCCCACGATATAAAGGAAGCGGTCTGGAAAGATGTGATTGTTTGGTTAAGGACCGATATAGTAAGACCCACGTTGAAAAGAATGTAGAGTCTGATTGGGAAATTTGCAGCTCTAGGCAGATTCTTGTCAAGAACCGTTCAGTGTCGTTCATGGAAACACTGAGAAAATGTGTAAAGAAGAAAGATTTCAAATGGAAGAATGAAGCGGAAGGAGCATAGGTATGTAGAAAAATTAAAGGAAAAGAAATCCCACATGTGGTCATGAAGGTCAGAAAAGGAACGAATGAGATCTAGTGACGAAACATTTTGACAAAGAAAATAGATTAGGGCAATGTAGCAAAGCCGGACATAGCATTGGCTGATACAACTCAAAACCCAAAAAAGAGAAAATAGAGAAAAGGAAAATACTTAAGCCTTAGAAATAAACAAAAAAGAACAGTGAAGTCCAAAATCACCAAGAATGGACTCGATAATACTAGATTGGGGGAGGGGTTGATGATGCATTGTGGTACGGTCCCCGAATCCGATCCATTTGTAACAACAGCAGTCTATCGGATGTAAGTAGATTCCCCCGGAGATATTGAGTGTTGGTAAAACCCGATTAGTTTTGGAGGCATAAGAATCCTGGAAGGAACAATCTACTAGCTGGTGGATCGGAAAGCAAGCACCATGAACAAGAAGCACAACACCAGAATATCTCGACCGGTCCCATGAATCTGAATAGACCAGCGGGGCTAGCGCATTAACGCAGATAAATCCTGAGCCACAAACTGCCAAGTAAAAAGGTGCGTTAAAGAGTACTATAAATACTCTTCGCCTACTTTACTTCATAAGTATCGATTGTGAGAATTTCTAGCACTATCTCACTCATATTCTCTTATTCTCTCCAACCCAATACTTATTATTAAGTTGATGCTTGGTCAATGGTGCCTCGTGGCGAGTATAATTGTTTTCTCATCTTAGTAGGTTCCAAATGGATACTTAGAAGTTTACAATGTTCGGTTAACCACTTCTAGCTACATCAGAAGTCGAACCCGAAGCTTGTAAAATCTGAAGCAACTCCTGAAGCTTGTAACCCAAAGGTCATACAACATTGCAATATCGATACCCCAAATCTCATATTTGTTGGTTATGTATCCAAAGTATTAACATAAACTTATATAAATGCTAAACTACAAAACCATAGGGTCACACACATTGATAGATTTATGTGCATGGTACAACACATAACTGTTAAACCAGAATTTGACCCAATTATCCCTAAAAAGTATTTGATTATATAACAGCATGAGTTACTTACTCAAATTAGTGAGTATGTTACTCGGTGATAAGGATTAGAGAGTACATCACTCTCTGATGATAATCGATGAATAGGTTTACTCCATGATGATATGGCTGATGCAGGGTATTACAGACCTTCGAAGAAGTTTTACAATCCTCCTAGGTAGTGTACCTAACTGTTGTAGTGTAGTATAGGTAAGACAAGAGGAATTGATCATTCTATAGGGGAATAGTGTTGGGAAGGCCGAAGTGTATGAAGAATAGGTCTAAGGTGAGGGATAATTTTGTTTGTATTTTTATATTTTTATGAAACAAATAAAGTTCTCGGGGTTTGAAGAGTGGGGTTTTAATTATCAACTAATTAAACTAAAATAAACAATTAATTTAAAACTAACTTAAACTACTTGCAATAAAATTAAATTGTGGATTCGTATGATAGGTAAAAGCGCGTTTACTTAGATTTTATCACTACCTAGTTATCTCTTATTGATTAATCGAATTGTCACGTCCTTGTTTAATTGGCGCGTTGTATTCCGGTATTAGTCGTAGTGTGGTGCCGAATTCCCTAACTCTATGAATTTATAAGTCTCCCCTAAGAAACCCGAAATCAACAAGTGATTGTAGTCATCTCCCTCAAATCTCCTAGGATCTACAAGCCGTAATTCACGCAATAAATACAACGAATAAATTAACTAGTACACTCTGTGATATAAAATACGTTATTAGGACGTTCAAGTTCGCATACAAGTGAAGAAGCCAGTTTTCCTATTCTAACGCAATACAACCAATAAAACAAGAGACGACAATCAATAATCAACAACTAGGTTTCATTAGATTTAAGAAAATACTAAAGTAATTTAGCTAGACATGTTAAATAGAAAAGAAAACATAAGCATAATCATGCATAACATCAACATAATGAATGAACTGATAAAAGAACTTATCTCTTAGTAAAAGAGGGTATAGAAACCCTAAAACGTCTGTAAAAGTCGGATTAAAGTTACTCCCAAAACCTAGCACACTTAATGCAGAATTTTCGAAAAGTATATATAGAATTACTATTGCGACGACGTCACTTTATAATTGTGACGTCGTTACTTTATAATTGTGATGTCACACCCCCAAATTACCTGTTTTGCAGCGGAATGGAATTCCTGGGGACTGACTGTCATAGCATCACAATCACAGTTATATTGAACGACCTAAAGTGTCGTTTGGAAAATACATCGCTTGATTTAATAAAAACATTCAGAGTTACAAAGATAGGTCCCAAATGAAAGTTACTATGCACGGAAAATAAGTTTAGTACAAGTCAAACGATGTTTTTAAAGTGTATCAATCCCATGTGAGACGCGTCGTCACCGCGACTCTATGATATGTCCACATGCATGCCATGAAGTGAATGTCTTAGATACCTGAGATAAAACATGCTTAAAAAGGTCAACACAAAGGTTGAGTGAAATCCATAGGTTTAATTAATTCGTTTGAACACAATAATCGTAGTGTGAGTTAAATTGTTTCACACTCATCGTTGAAAACAAAACAGTATTTATTTCACTAAGTTCATGACAACCAAAGCGTAAACATCGCACCAATAAAAATTGGTAATCATCGTTTCATCGCCGCCCTAATAGGTAAACTTGCCAATTTACCTTAATGATTCAAATATAGTGCGCTCGATTTCCCCTAACTGGGTCAATAAGAGCGGGAGTGTTAATTCCAATAGGCCTATTCACAATATTCGCGCTCACTCGCAAGTGACTAATGGTGCATGATGTAGGGACTTCGAACATGGCAAATACTTAGTGACAATAAAACATTCGGATATAGCATACAGTTCAAAGCATTTGTGTTCGATTAAAAATGTAGCATGTATCTCCCCCAAGAGTTTGTAAAACAGTTAAAAGAGTAAAAGTAGGGCTATGAACTCACCTGTTGCAATGATTACGATGACAAAAGTGGATACACTGAAATATAGCGTGAATCTCGAAAATGACCTATTATGAATGATATGATATGTAATGAGTTATGATATAATGTTATGCATGCATTTCGTATGTTATTTATACCATTTGTGAGTTTTGAAAATAATACTCTTCGTCGAAAAATACTCTTTTGACGTCTTGACCATTCTTAAATTACTTTACAAGTATTTACGTCAAAATGTCATCCTACAATAGTTTCGTAATGATTTATTGTGAAATTATAACTTTTCGTCGTAAAATAATGTCGTTGGAAATTCATGAAAGTGACAAAAATGGCCTCGACAAGCTAGTCGTAAAATGGTGTACGTCGAACGTTAGGAAACGAACTCAACGGTTTTGGAAAGCTTGTATCAAAATCTCGAAGTTTTGGCATTTAAGTTTTTATCCTAGAGGTCTCGTTCATAAAGAAAAACATAGGTTAAGTAGGGTGATTTTGTCCAAATGTGGTTTAAAAGTGAGTTTCGGCAAAGTTTAAGCAACCGTAAATAATTCATTACAACTCCGCTATACAAACGGTTGGTCGTTTTGGAAAATATGCTTAATGATCTCAATTTTATTAAAAGACATCTCGTTACAAAAAGTTCTACGTCAACGTTAAAAATAGCCTTCAATATGGTCGTTTTGTTTACCGTAACACTTGTCAACTAAAAATAATATAGTTTTTCTTAAATAATAAAGTTACGGCAATTTATGAAAACGTGTATATTTTAGTCGTTACAAATCCGTTTTCTTCGTATTATACGTCCTTAGCTTCGTATCAAAGTATACTAATATATTTTTGATAAGTCGAAATAATTTATGAAGCTTAAGACTCGTTTTTGACTCGTACAAAACAAAAACAGCTTGCTGAAATTTCAGGAAATATATATTTCGTCGTCAAACTTGAAAAATTCATAACTTCTTCGTTATAACTCCGTTTTAATCCGTTCAAGCGGCCACGGATTCGTTTTAAAGTATATTTTCTAATTATCTAGGCCAAAAATTCGTGTCTACTGTCGGATTTTCCAGAAATGCAAAACAAGATCAGACCACTTTTTATACTTGTCGAAAAGAGTTTTTCTCGTACTAAACCTATTCCAATCCCTTCAAAACAACTCCAAAACTATTCTAATCCTACCATACACCTTCTTAGGGTGTCATGGGTTCCTAAACATCATCAAGACCAATATATAACAAGGGATAAATTATAGGATGACTTATATATATAAAACTCTTAAAAACAATGTAAAAATGGTATAAATATCCACAAGTCTTGCATGCTTTGCTCAAAAATGTAGAAATAGATATGAAATGATAATGAAAGATGTAAAATGAAAGTAATATGCTTACTAGTTACTTGATGAAGTGATAAGGACAAGGATTAAACCTAAACACCCTAGGTTTTTATTTCAAAACCTTTAATAAGAGTGTAACTAGATTGTTTTAAACTTGAGCTTGGAAAATTTTTATGATTTCTTCTTAACACCTTATGAAGGCCGGTTATGGAAGGAAGAAACAAGAGAGAAAGAAAACTACTAACTCTTGAATTATTTGAATGAATGAGATGTGAAGTGAAGGTGAAGTATAAATCTATACTTAGTAATAAAATTTACCAACCCAATAAATGCTACCTCCCCCTTGGTCGGCCAAGGGGGAATGCATTTCCACAATTACATTTTTTTTTTTTTATAATGTAAGTATATAAAGGTGTAAGTAAAGAAACTAAGTATAGGTAACTTGAAAAATTGTATACACATTAGTGTATTTAAGGTAGTTTTAGGTAAAAGTAATTTTTTTTTTATAGATCAAAGTAAAGTATAATGAGATCATAAAAATTGTAAAAATACATTTCTTGTACAATTTGAGTGATATAATAATTATCGTGTAGTTTTTAAGAAAAGCGTCGTAATAATATAAATTTAACGATTTATATACAAAATAAATTTAAAACACTAGGTAAACTCAAAATATTGTTTTTTATAAACTAAATGTAAGTATAAAAATATATCGGGATCATTTTTGGAAGTATCGGATTAAATGTTCAAAATAATAACTTACGCGATAACGTTTATTTAATATGAAATTTACGCGTTTAAGGTGAAATGCAAAATCATGAATGAACTAACATGATGCAAATGATGCTAATGAAATGTAGACTAAACTTAGTCTATATGAAATGTCCGTGATGATATGATCATGAATTCGCCGCTAAACCATTAAGGTTACGCGAATTTGGAACACGTAAACCTAGTTTACGATAAATGATGAAATTGTGAAACGTGAATTGTTTAGGAAAATGACCTGAAATTACGAGTTGTCACATTCGCCCATCCAAAAAGGAATTCAGTCCCTGAATTCAGTTCGTGTTAGTCTATCGAATTTTTGAGTTTATGATGAATATCGAGGAGAGAAAACATGGAGAAGTGTCGTTACGGTTGTCGATGATTGAGAGCGTATAGAACATCATAGTAAAGAAAATATCGGATGAATCTCTCATAAGTAACACTTTGAATTTGAACATGTGAAAATTTTGCTTGCACTAAGATTTATAAATAACCGCTCCCAACATAACATGATCCCTCCAGAATTAGACATAGTTAGCTAGGCTATGTATAATTAAGGAACGATGACGTGACGTTCGGTTTAGTTGTTATAACTCTCAATGCTTACAAGGATTTAAACCGTGTCGTTAAAATGGTAGTTAAAGTAAAAAGAATTAAAATTCTCGTAAATGATATCGAATCGAAAGGAAATAAAGTACGATAGATGAGAATATTTTACAACGAGTGGTTTAGCAAAAGTAGTACATCTTAAGTCATAAGATCCGAATATGATGGAAGACATAAACTTAGTACAACATAGTACATAAAGAAAAAAATAAGACTGTTAGTTTCCGAACTTCTTCAGTCTTCCGCGTCGTTGATACCTTGACGAGCTTCTCCTCCTCCTAACATGTATGCATTCCCATGAGCACCTTCAACTTGTTGACCTTGGTTTTGAGGACATTGATTCCTATAGTGTCCTTGCTCCCCACATCCGAAGCACGTGACTATGGCTTTACCTTTACAATCCCTGGCTAGATGTCCCGGTTTTTGGCATTTGTGGCACTTGGCAGGGCAAGGACCCGAGTGATGGAAATTACATCGATTACATAGTGGGTGTGTTCCAGCATAACCTCTACCTTCTCTAGGTGCAGCAACATAAACCATAGCAGCTTCTTGCCTTCTATTCTATTGTTGATGATGGTTAGTGTTACGGTTTTGGTTGTTGTTGTTATAACTTCCTTGGTCGTTTTCCAATTTCCTTTTGTTGTTGTTGATTTGGTTATCGTCGTTGTTGTTGTTGTTTTGGTTATTGTTGTAGTTGGTGCGGTTGTTGGTATTGTTGTTACGGTTGGTGTTGGTGATGTTGCCCCTCTTTACTACTTGTGCCATGAGCTTTTGAGACACTCGAATAGATTCCTCAATCGTTTGCGGATCAAAGGAAGTCACATCACCTTGAATAATCTCGGGAAGTCCTTCAATGAAAGCCTCCAGTAGCTTCTCATTATCCGAAACCATAGATGGGCATAACACGGCCAATTCCTGAAACCTTCGAATGTAAGTATCAATGTCATACCCAATAGTTACCAACTCATAGAATTCGGTCTCCAACTTCTTCACCTCCGTACGCGGACAAAACTTCTTTGTTACCAAACCTTTGAATTGCTCCCAAGTGAGCTTGAAAGCATTTTCCATTCCCATCGGCTGAGCATAAGAGTTCCACCACGACAATGCTCCATCAAGTAGGGTACTCGTAGCAAACTTGACCTTGCTATCATTCGGGCAATTACATAACAAAAACACGGACTCCAATTTCTCGAACCATCGAACCATGGCAGTGGCTCCTTCGGTACCTCTAAACTTCGTGGGATCTCCACTTTTGAAATCCTTATACGAACAGCTTTTAACTCCGGACCCTCCTGCATTTCCTGCAGCAGCAGCAAGCCTAGCGGCTTCAGCTTCCCTCGCAATTCTAGCGGCTTCGGCAGTAGCCGCGGCCTCAGCAGCAGCAGCAGCCACCGTTTCCCTTTCAATCCTTAATGCCTCTGCTATACTATCCCTTACCAACTTTTGAATAGCCGCTTGTGTCAATTCGGGTGTAGCTTTCTTCGGCGCCATATCTTCTTCAAAATAAGAGGAAAGGGTGAGACGTAACAAAGTCCTATGTTAATAATAAGCGCTCTAAAGAGATGTGATAAGAAATGATAAGTTTGAGGTTATTTTTCAAAATGATCGACGGTTTCCTAAGAAATGGGTTATGAGATATCATAAGTGCTTCAAATGTATGATGGTTTAGTGACTTAATGTGTGAGTAACGTGCAACTCGACATGTTAGTGGTGAAACAATGGAGTGAGAGTGACTTCGCCCTACTTAAAGGTTTATCTCGGCATTCGACATTATCGGTGATGAGTCAACTGATATTAAAATTGTGATAGGGAATGATAAGGCATTCTCCACATTAGAGTATGAGGAAAGGATAATGGGATGGGCATTTAAGGGCATCCATGTGACAATCGATTTGAAATGAAAGTAAATAACTCGAAAAATGTACGTATAAATCGCATGCAAAGTGAACATGCACTTATGATGAAATGATGAGATGCTATGATGATGTAGTTATAGTCTAGGGTCAATGATGCAACCTAGTTCTCTATAACCGAAGCTCTGATGCCAATCTTTCACACCCCCAAATTACCTGTTTTGCAGCGGAATGGAATTCCTGGGGACTGACTGTCATAGCATCACAATCACAGTTATATTGAACGACCTAAAGTGTCGTTTGGAAAATACATCGCTTGATTTAATAAAAACATTCAGAGTTACAAAGATAGGTCCCAAATGAAAGTTACTATGCACGGAAAATAAGTTTAGTACAAGTCAAACGATGTTTTTAAAGTGTATCAATCCCATGTGAGACGCGTCGTCACCGCGACTCTATGATATGTCCACATGCATGCCATGAAGTGAATGTCTTAGATACCTGAGATAAAACATGCTTAAAAAGGTCAACACAAAGGTTGAGTGAAATCCATAGGTTTAATTAATTCGTTTGAACACAATAATCGTAGTGTGAGTTAAATTGTTTCACACTCATCGTTGAAAACAAAACAGTATTTATTTCACTAAGTTCATGACAACCAAAGCGTAAACATCGCACCAATAAAAATTGGTAATCATCGTTTCATCGCCGCCCTAATAGGTAAACTTGCCAATTTACCTTAATGATTCAAATATAGTGCGCTCGATTTCCCCTAACTGGGTCAATAAGAGCGGGAGTGTTAATTCCAATAGGCCTATTCACAATATTCGCGCTCACTCGCAAGTGACTAATGGTGCATGATGTAGGGACTTCGAACATGGCAAATACTTAGTGACAATAAAACATTCGGATATAGCATACAGTTCAAAGCATTTGTGTTCGATTAAAAATGTAGCATGTATCTCCCCCAAGAGTTTGTAAAACAGTTAAAAGAGTAAAAGTGGGGCTATGAACTCACCTATATACGTTTCTATGTTGATCATGATGCTAAAGAAATAACAAACCTAGAATAGGATGTTGTGACTTAGGTTTGAAATAATGATGCTAAAGAAATAACAAACCTATATACGTTTCTATGTTGATCATGATGTAGTACATGGTTTTTGTGTATGTCGTTTATAGAAATGGTCTAGTTGTGAAAACGTGTTTAGTTTATATATGTCGTACTACCGTTCGGGCCATCACAATTCAGAGGTTATGTAGTAAATGTTCGAGGAGCTAGGACACTTTAAATCGTAAATCCAGCAACTCGTCGATACGTTTTACTTAAATGAAACCCCTCACATGAAGCTCCCTAGTATTGTAGCACTTAGTAGATACAATATATGTTTTGAGTGAAGATTGTTATATCATAAAGTTTATCATGTTTTTAGTAAATAGCTAGTCTTTACAAGTTCTCATTGCTTACTAGTGACTACAACTTATTTAACATGTTCAAGAATGAAGCTTTGGTAAAAATCATCGGAAAAGGTAAAATGGTCATTTTTCCGTTACTTGTGAAAACACTATTTCAAAGATTAAATGAAGTTTTGTTAAGTTAATATGTAACTAGCTATGAAAATAACTTGGTTTTGCTTTTAGTTGTGACAAAAGTATAGTTGTGAAACTATATATATAAGGCAGTTTCAGTTTTTGAAAGAATATGGCCTATTTAAGCGTTTTCAAGGTCCGAGCTTCTTCAATATTGAAGGAAAACGTCGTTCCGGACAACTTTCGTGTTTCAACTTTTTGATGATTTGGACCAGAAGTACCACTTTCAAAACGAACAGCTGCTTAACAGCTTGTGTTAGGCAGTTTCGGCGTTTTGGTTTCGCTAACTTCTTTTGGCCATAACTTTTGACTCGTTTGTCCATTTTGGGTGATTCAAATTGCTATGTTTACCTTTTTATCTTGTCTACCATAATATGTAAGTTAAAAAGTCCATATGTGACAGGTTTTAATGGTTTCAAACGTGTAGAATATGACTAGTTTACTAGTTTGTTACTTTTACGACAATATATGAATTAAAACATGTGATTGAGTATATGTACATCATGAATCAACATAGTAACTATATATATAGCATGAAATTGTTAAGATTGTGATTAATAAAAATGAGATGATGGTGGTGATTAGTTGCTTACAACTTTTGGCTTTCAATTAAGAGAGGAGTAACTAGTAAGGATAGGACTTTGATTGATCACATAAGACTTCGGATTGAACTAGATTTCTACACCTTGGCACCCTTGCAATCTTGAAGAGTTGGTGATGAAGTACTAAGTGACTTGAGTGGATCTAAACTCAAAAAGATCACTTAAACTTGCTAGAGATTTGATGTAGTAACTTACTACTTGAAACTTCTTTGCATAAACTTGAAGTTTATAGATCAAATTATGGAAAATATGATGGTTTGATGATATGAACGACCCAATTCAGTTTATGAGGGTGTTTAGGGTGTATTTCACTTGCTATTTATAGGAGGGTAAGTTTGGTTAACCATATATTGGGTTAAATATTAACCATGGTTAAGTTAGGACACATGTAATTATCTAAATGAACCATAGTTAGGATCAAGCCACCAAAATGATGACTCCCCCCCCCTTTAATTTGGCCATAACAAGATAAGATGACTTAGGTGGATAGTTTTGGTATTATCTTGAGTTTAGAGCAAGATTTGGTTCCGTTAAATGCCAACCGTAAGTTGTTAAGCCATAAAACGTAAAACCGGATATCGTAAAAATACGAAACTTGTAGGAATGATGAAACTCATCATTATACTAAATCTAAAAATATAAAATGGGTGATAAGTCTCATTGGGTGCAAAAACGCTGCTTAAAGCTGGAAACGCGGGTCAAAAACGCGTAATTCGCAATTTATCAGAAAAAAACGAGATTTCAGGGAAATGACCGTGAATTTATTTAGAGTAGACTAAAATTAGCCTAAAAGTGATATGAGATGTCAAAATTTGGTTTTCGTCATACGTGGGATAACTTAACAGTTATACGTGAAGTCTAAAAGTTACGCGATTTAAGCAAAAAAGTAGAACGTACAAGGTTAATTTCTTTACGGTCAATGGAGGAGGGAAATATGTTTGACTTTTCCAAAAAATGTAAAAGTGTCTAAATATCTTAGAAAACACAGTGCAGGAATGGTTAAGTCTGGGTCTAAGTAGAATTGTTTAAAACGTAAGTTTAGTCTCGTATGGCTCAGGGTTTATTTGGTAACATTTTAAAATGAAATCTTAAAAATTTCTCTAATTGATTATGAGTGATCTAAAAATTAATCTGATGTGAGGAAAATTGTCAGAGTTGATTTTCGTTATGCGCGGGATGTTTAAATGGTGTTCCAACCAAAATGAAACTTTAAAACGATGTTTTCGTAATAACTTTTGCGAAAATGATCTAACGATTGTCGAACTCTCAGGATATTACTAAAATAATTTATCTTACGAGAATATGAAATAAAAATTTTACGAGATGAATAGTGAAAGTGAATAGTAAAAGTGAATAAATATGAAAAGTAACCCGAAAAATGCGCGTTGTTACACTTCAAATCGGCAAAACTATTCAACCCCCCTTCTAGTTTTCCACAATTGGCATCAAGAGCTAAGTTTACAAAAGTTTAAAAGTAAACCGTATTTTTAAAACTTTTCGATCACTATGGGTTCTGAAAATTACAAGGAAGGGCAATCCATGCAGCGACCTCCACTACTTGAAACTAATGGTTTTATATATTGGAAAAATAGATTCGAAACGTATGTGAAGTCAAAAGATATTATATAATGCTTTAAAAAAGATGAAATCGGAAATTTAGTTAACACACCTCATTGTCAACTCACCGATGATCATAAGAAAAAGCTTTCCAAAAATAGTGAAGCTAAAATGGTTTTATATAATGCTTTACCCAAAAAGGAATTCGAAAGAATTTCCATGCTTAAAACCTCTAAAGAAATTTGGAATTCTTTAGTTGTAACTCATCAAAGAAATCAACAAGTTAAAAACAATAAAATATATTTTTTTGTTCAACAATATGAACAATTTTCAATATCGGATGAGGATACTATAGATCATTCCTTTGCTAACTTTAATACTATAATTACATCTTTACAAGAACTTGATGAGTCTTTCTCTAGTCGTAATCATGTTAGGAGATATCTAAGGACGCTTCCATCCAAGTGGAGATCTAAGGTGACGGCAATTGAAGAATCAAAAGACTTGTCAATCCTCACTCTTGATGAACTCATAGGCAATCTAAAAGTCTATGAGCTTGTCCTCGCTAAAGATTCCGAAGCCTCAAAAGAGAAGAAAGAGAAGCACAATTCTCTTGCCCTAAAAGCCAAGAAGGTCTCAAGCGATGAAGAAAACTCCTCTTCGGATAGTGATGACGAGGAGTATGCCATCGCGGTAAGGGACTTCAAGAAGTTCTTTAGAAGAAAGGGAAGATATGTCAAGCAACCATATGACGACAAGAAAAGGTTCCGGAAAGGTAAAGATGACAAGAAATCAAGGGATGAACGCGCTTGTTTTAAATGTGGGGACCCCAATCACTTTTTTAGTGAATGTCCCAAACGTGACGAACAAAAAGAATTCGTAAGTGGTTCGTGGGGAATGAGCGAGGAGGAGGACGGAGAAATTTGTCTCATGGAAAATGACGAGGTATGTCACGAATACTATAGTAGCTCATCATTAGATGATGATTCATTGCATCATGAATATGATAAACTTAGCAAAATTAGTTTAAAAGTAATTAACAAAAACAAGTTTTGAAAAACCAAAATGAACGTTTAGAAAAGGAAGTCTTTGAGTTAAAAGCTAAACTAAAACGTTTAGAAGAGGGGAAGATAGCAAGTGGGGAATGTGAGCTTTGCGTTCAACTTCAAACACTAGTTGATCATCTAGATTCTAAGATTGCTAGAAAACTCTTGATATGATATTAGATAGTGTTAAAACTGGAAACAACCAAAAAGGATTAGGTATTCAGCAACTTGATGCGTCAACTAGTGAAAACAAAGAAACACAATTCGTCAAAGCAATAGAAAAAAAAGTCACTGTAGTCACGGATCCCACAAAAAGGGAACTGACTAGTGTAAAGCCAGGGATCCGTGGGTCTGCTGAAGCAAACAGTAGTAATAATATAGCTTCCTCATCTAGAACCGACTTTGTTATTGTTAATAAAAGGAAACCAACTCATGTTACTGTTAGACAACCACCTCCAAGACAAAATCAAAATTTTATAAGAAACAAAGGTCCATCATTTTCAAAACCAAACACATTTATAAGGAGACCTAATAATGTTTATCCGAGAAGTAACCATCAAATGGGATGGAATCCTAATATGCAAAACGGTTTTCCATTTCAAAACTTTGCACCATGGAATGCATACTCACATTTTTCATATATGTCTAACATGAATGAAATGTATAGCACTAATGGACCCATGAACAAATGGGGACCAAACTTTGAGTTAATTGTTTTCTTAGGTGTGCTTAAAGGTCGACCTAGATCCGGATGAATGGATCAAGGATAGCGGGTGCACGAGGCACATAACCGGTAATAAAGATTTATTTTCCACATATGAATCCTTCAATGGAGGAAATGTGGTATTTGGAAATAACAAAAGCAAAATCATCAGTAAATGTACGATTTCTAACAAATCTCTAACCATTAATGATGTGTGTCACTTAGAAAACCTAAACTTTAACCTCTTAAGTATAGGACAAATATGTGATAAGAAGTGTAACGTACTTTTTAATGAAACCGGCAGTAAGATATTGAAAAACGGTATCACTATAGGAAGAGGAATTAGGAAACATGGAGTCTATGTCATTAAAATCGGTAATGAACCTAAACACAAACTTTGTCTTACTTCTAGGATGATACTTCGACCTTATGGCATCGAAGATTGGGTCATGCCAATATGCGACTTCTTCAATCGCTATCATCCAAAGATCTAGTAAGAGATCTGCCAAAACTAAAATATGAACCTCACTTTTGTGATGCTTGTAACGTAGGTAAACAAGTCCATGCTAGTCACAAAGCTAAAAATATGGTCTCTACAACTAAGTGTCTAGAATTACTTCACATGGATTTATTTGGTCCATCCTCTATACAAAGTTATGGAGGCAACTACTACACTTTGGTTATAGTGGATGATTACTCTAGGTACACATGGACTAAATTTTTAAAGAATACAACTGAAACATTCGATTACTTTGAAATATTAAGTAAGAAAATCCAAAGACAATTAGGAAGTCCTATAGTGTCTATTAGAACGGATCATGGTAGGGAATTTGATAATGAAGTGCAATTTGGAGCCTTTTGTGATGCTAACGGTATTACTCACAACTTATCGGCTCCTAGCACTCCACAATCGAATGGGGTAGTTGAAAGAAAGAATAGAACCCTACAAGAAATGAGTCTCACCATGTTAAATGAGCAATCCATACCTCAAATGTTTTGGTGCAATGCCGTTGATACATCAACGTACATACTTAACCGAGTCTTAATTAGACCATTTTTAGGTAAAACTCCATACGAGTTACTTCGAGGCAAAAAGCCTACGTTAGAACATTTTAGAGTCTTTGATAGCAAATGTTTTCTACTTAACACTAAGGATTACCTTACTAAATTTGATCCTAAATCAACTGAAGGTATCCTTTTAGGTTACTCTACTAATATCAAAGCTTATGTCATATTAAATAAAGAAACAATGAAGGTTGAAGAGTCATTAAACGTAAAATTTGATGAGAGTCCACCCAAACCTACCCTACCTCTTGTCGATGACGAGATAGTCGAATGTGAGCCCATAGAAATAAAGAAAAATACAAACAAAGAAGATGAACCATTAAACAATGAAATCATCAATATTAAAGAGTCTAAAGGTCACCCCGTAGATAAGGTCATAGGAAAGTTAAATGAAAGAACCTTAAGGTCTCAAGTCCAAAACCAAAGTAGCTTATTTTGTTTTGTCTCAACCATAGAACCTAAGAATACACAAGAAGCCATAAAAGATGAAAGTTGGGTAATGGCTATGCAAGAAGAGTTAAATCAATTTGTTTCTAACGATGTTTGGACACTTGTCCCTCCACCTAGTAATCAAACCATAATAGGAACTAAATGGGTATATAAAAACAAGTTAGATGCAAACGGTGTAGTGTCTAGAAACAAAGCTAGCATCGTTGCCCAAGGGTATAATCAACAATAAGGAATAGACTTTGACGAGACCTATGCCCTCGTGGCTAGATTATAGTCTATAAGAATACTTCTTGCTTATGCTTGTGCTAATGATCTTAAGCTCTTTCAAATGGATGTTAAAAGTTATTTTCTAAATGGTTTTATTAATGAAGAAGTTTATGTAGCTCAACCTCCGGGCTTTATCGATTTTGAAAAACCTAAACATGTGTATAAATTAAAGAAAGCTCTTTATGGTCTTAAACAAGCCCCAAAAGCTTGGTATGATAGACTCAAGTCATTTTTAATCAAAAACAACTACACCATGGGGTTAGTTGATAATACACTTTTCACTAAGAAAAAGGAATCACATATAATTATTGTTCAAATATACGTGGATGATATATTCGGATCTACTTGTCAAGACATGTGTGATGATTTCTCTAAAATCATGCATGACGAGTTTGAGATGAGTATGATAGGAGAACTAAGTTTCTTTCTTAGTCTACAAATCAAACAAGTAGAAGATGGTATCTTCTTTAATCATCTAAATACATAAAAGAGATGTTAAAGAAATTTGGTTTAGAAGAGTCAAAACCTATAAGAACACCAATGTCATCCAAAACTAAACTTCCAAAAGATGAAGACGGTGAATCCGTTGATAACACAAAATACCGTGGCATGATTGGTAGTCTTCTCTATCTTAAGGCTAGTCGGCCAAATATCATGTTTAGTGTTTATATATGTGCTAGGTTTCAAGAAGACCCTAAACATCACATCTAGAAGCGGTCAAAAGAATATTTAGATACATTAAGAGAACGACTCAATTAGATTATGGTATCCTAAGGGTATGTGGGTAAAAACTATTGTATATGCAGATTCTGACCATGCAGGTGATTATGTTGATCGAAAGAGTACAAGTGGTGTATGTACTTTTATGGGATGTTGCTTAACATCTTGGTTCTCGAAAAAGCAAACGGCATTGGCCATATCAACAACCGAAGCCGAATATGTCTCCACCGGCAAAGCATGCCAACAAGCACTATGGATGAAACAAGCGTTAGTTGACTACGACAGTCATCTAAGTGACATAGCCATTTTGTGTGACAACAAAGGTGCCATAGACTTAAGCAAGAATCCGGTGTTGCACTCTCGCACCAAGCATATAGAGATCCGTCATCACTTCTTAAGAGACAATGTTCAAAAGGGTAACATCTCTATTGAGAAGGTAGCATCCGAAGACAACATAGCCGACGTCCTCACCAAACCGTTGAAGCGGGAACAATTCAAATTGCTTCGTCTTGGTCTTGGTCTCATGGAACAATCGTCGTAATTAGTTTTTTAAACTCTACAAGGTATGTAAACACTAGCCTTCTTCTTTTCTTAGTCTAGGATCTCTATTTCATACACAACTCATAAACAATACGGGAATTTTCAAACAAGGTAGATTTTATTTACAAAACATGTAATTTCATACTTATTTTTTTTAACTATAAGATAAACGTTTTCTTCAAACAAAGAAATTTTTTAAATGCTTTCTAAAAGGATACTTCTTCCCGTATCTCTTTCATAAAAGCTATTTCTCACGTCTAGGACAAACCTCTTTTGCATTATTAATACAAAGTAAAAACCCGTTTTCATTGCATCTCATGTCTTTTGGATGCTAAAGGGAACACATAACTAATATGCATTTTCGGGTACATTTATTTAAGCAAAAAGGAATTAGGAGCACTCGGGTTATCTCACATAATAGTATACTTTTTCACTTCTAGTCTATTTTCCTTTTCTTTTTAGGAGTCGAGATAACCGCAACTCCAAATTGTTTGCATATAGGCACACACTAGGCACAAATGTTTCCAAAAGGAAAAATGTTAAGCTGCCTGAGTCACCAGTACCACGGATCCCAGCATTAACGTTGAACGGTTCCCTCAAGGGAAGGATCTGTGGGATCCGTGAGACAGATGCTGAAATTCTCTTCTATTTTTCTCACTTTGGCTAAAAACCTCTATATTTTCATCATTTTGTCCTTTTTATTAATGAGTATGTTACTTAATGCTTGTGTTCTCATGATCACATGCCTAAAATTCATATCTAATTATTAGATTTTAGTCCACATTTTGGGTCAAGCATTCATGACAATGCATTATTTTCTCTATAAATAAGGTTCTCAAAATGCTTGCATCTTCATATCTTTCAACCTCACAAACAATCATCATCATGTCATCCAAAAGATCCTCCAACATAGATAAATCACCTAGTGCAAACAATCCTCTTCAAGAAATCCAAATTTTAACCTACCACCTTCCGTAGTACCACCACCCAAATATAGAAAAACCACACAGATTAGCATCCGGCCTTGTTGTTTAGCAAAAATATTGTCAAATAGTTCTTCACCAACTACCGTTTCACCACCAAATGGATCCATAGTAGCACCCCCCTCATCTCCAACAAGCACACCACCATCATCACCTATCAATTCTCCACCTAAAGTCACTCCTGAACTCCTTAAGACTCCAACAAGATCCCAACAAATCAACCTAAAAGAACTAGTCTCTTTAACACCTCCCACATCTCCAAACACAATTTACAAAGATCTTGTAACTTCAACACCTTTAGCTCCCATTCTCTTACAAGAACATCTAGGTTCTTTTCCACCACCACTTCCAAACATTCTGGACCTTGATCCATATTTTCCAACTTTTCGACCACATCTTCCGCATCTGACAAATCAAACTAACCCGAAAACCTTCCACACACACTACCAACATCATTTACATTGTGAACATTTCCAATCCACTAGGGAACTTGCAATAGAAATTAGGAAAGATATGCGATTCATACTTAACCACATCCTTGATGGCATCAACATCATCACTCACCAAAACCTCCATCACTAACCTTATGCAAGCATGGAAGGAGAAATATTACTATTTTCTCTAGTTTTTCTTTCGAGTCATTTTAAAGAACAAACCTTGTTCTTAGTTTTACATGTTTGTATGTGGCATATATACCACTACATTTTGTTATTTTATTACAAGGCTTTGTTCACATACCTTGGATCCCAATCTTGTTTCTCGTCAATCACAAGATTATTTATGCATATTACTACTAACTTTTTCTTTGTAGGTTTTTATATTTTCTTACTCGATGCCCTATTCTAGGGGGACTACCGTCAAGGGGGAGTTAGAGATACGTGGACTATTTTTCCACACTTTATTTCATTAGGGTCACTTTTTGTTTCGACAAAAAGGGGGAGACCAAGTAAAACTTATGCTTTCAAAACATACATCTAATCTTCAGTTTTACTCATTATAACATTATGTTTAGTCATCCACAAAAAGGGGGAGATTATTAATACAAATAAATCGTAAAAACGTTTATTAATATTTAACGATCTCTTTGTGTTTTGTTGATAACAAATATAATGTTATCATAAGTAAAATTATAAGGATAAATGTTATTTTTGTAAAGAATCTATAGTCATTTAATATAAATTGTTGTAATAATTCATTTATTGTAATAGTTTATTAGGATGGGTAAAAATCACAACCCATGACCCATACCCATGGAGCATATCCATAACCCATGGAGTTTACCCATAACCCAATGTCTAGATGCATTGCATCTTTTAGATACATTGTATCTACTTAGATACCCATGGTCCAAAGTCTAGGACCCATAACCCATGACCCATAACACAAAAACCCATGGGCAAACAGGAGCGTCTCACGGATCCCTCCATTTACACTAGACGGATCCCTCAGGCAAGGGATCCGTGGGATCCTGTGCAACAGTATCAAGAAATTTCCTATAAATAGAGAGCCATTTCTTAATTGTAACTCATCCCTCTTCTTACAAACTCTCTCATATATTCTTACATTCTTCTAACCTAAGATCACTTGATCTAGAGAGTAGTTCTTCTTTCTTTTGTTGTGATTCTCATATAGGTCCTTCTCTAAGGCGAGATCACGAGCATTCTACAAGTCATCCAAGCAAGGGGTCCTTGATTGATTCGTTCAACCACAAGATTTCTGTAGCGAAGATCTTATATTTCATATTTCACATATTTGTTGTGTTATAGTAGTGGTGGTTTGGTCCTCCGTGTTAAGGACTCGGTATTTAGCTTTGTACCGCAAAAAGTGTAAGCGACGTTGTGAAGGCTTCTCCACCGAGTTGAAGGAGTTTGTTGACATAGTGCTTGAACTCTCGATTAGGTGACTCGGGGAGTGGAGTAGGGCAAGGAAGGTGTCCTTGTAGCCGAACCACTAAAAATCGGTTGTGTCATTCCTACCATTTACTTTACTTGCTTTCTTTACTTGCATTACTTATAGATCTATACTTTCTCTCTATCCACACGATTTCACATTACATCGAATCTAAAGTTTTGAAACTAACTTAAAATCGGCAAAACTATTCAACCCCCCCTTCTAGTTTTCCACATACCGGTCTTTTTATTTTTATTTTTATTTATTATTTAGGTCATTTAACCCATTTTGACCCATTTTAGCTCAAACATGTACACATTATGCTAAAATCAGTCAAAATGGGTGAAACGGGTGTATTATAAACGGCAAAGTTACTTATTAGCACACGTTTGGGCTAATAAGTAACTTTGTCTTCTATATTACACACGTTTCACCCATTTTAGCCGTAACATGCACTAATAAGTAACTTTCTTGTTTGTTTAAGTCATTTAACCTGTTTTGACCCATTTTTGCCCAAACAAGTACACGTTATGCTAAAATGGGTCAAAATGGGTGAAACGGGTGTAATATAAACGGCAAAGTTACTTATTAGCACACGCTTGGGCTAATAAGTAACTTTGAATTTTATATTACACACGTTTCACCCATTATAGCCGAAACATGCACTAATAAGTAACTTTCTTGTTTGTTTAAGTCATTTAAGAAGTTTTGACCCATTTTTGCCCAAACACGTATACGTTATGCTAAAATGGGTCAAATTGGGTGAAACGGGTGTAATATAAATGGCAAAGTTACTTATTAGCACACGTTTGGGCTGATAAGTAACTTTGTCGTTTATATTACATAAGTTTCACCCATTTTAGCCGATACATGTACTAATAAGTAATTTTCTTGTTTATTTAAGTCATTTTAACATGTTTTATTGATTTACATAATGTACTAATTAACACGACTAATATATATTTTTTTTTCAACTTTTGTAGGAAGAGATGTGTCGCCTACAGGTTCTGGGCGCGAACAACCCTACCGGCGTTGCGTACACTGATGAAGAGATACTTGCCATGGTTCTCAAAGGCAAGCAGCGGGGAAAAGTCGTCGGTGTGGGTAGGGTTTTGAGCGGGAAGATGATTTTACCCCCTTCGTCTGCGCCTTCATCTTCGTACGACAAAGAAAAGATTGATGAGATGGTGGCCGCCAAAGACGAGAAGATCGCAGAGGCTGAAAAGAAGGCAGAGGAGGCGGCGAAAGAGTCGAAGGCCATTCAGCGCCAGCTCAGTGAGTTCTTCAAGGCCATACAGAGTCAGCCTCCCGATTAGTGGTCCGAGCTTATGAGCCAGATTTCTTCAAGATCTAAGGCCGGGTCGGGGAGTGGCGCTGGCAGTAGTGGCAGAGGCGGTAGTGGTGATCTTGATGAGGAGGTATCGAATCATGATGATGTTGACGGGTAGATCGATGGAGGTATATTTACGGGTTATTTTGTGTAGATGTATAAACCCATTTAGACTATGCTTTTGATCATCTCATCCTTATGTTGGCCATTGTACACTTTGAACATTTTGGTGACTTGAACATTGGTGATTTAGCAACTTTTGTGTATGTTTAAGCTAGATGCGTAGTTGATATCACCCGTTTTATATAATTTGTAACTTTTTAGCGACTATATATGTGATTTAGTCGTTATGAGTTGTTTTAGGATATCGGCATATTGGTTTAGAGGTTTTGGTTGAAAACAGCAGGTGTAGGTTATGTAGATTTTTTCCGGAAAAAATCTGGGAAATTGCTGGAATGCAGCAATTTTGTGACATATGTGGCCCATATATGCTGACGCCCAGTCTTCGGCAATATATGGCCATTTCCAATAGATCAAGTACTATCCCTACGAACTGGCGTCGGGAAAAAACTAAACTGAATGCTATTTTGCATAAGATCCTGACGCCATGTCATAGGGAACATACTTAACTTAATGTAAGTTTAATATGTCCCGACGTCGTGGCGTCGAGAACATATTATCAAATGCTATTATTATGTTATGATACCGACACCATGGCATCGGGAAGAAATTAATTATGTTTTAATTTTCTAATTAAGCACATGATTAGTAATATGGTGTCGACGACAGGGCATCGGCACCATATGTTTCTACCACTAAAACCTTTGACCAGAAATCAATGTGGGTCCAACTGTAGCGTCGGGATGGTTAAGAGTTTGGCGTCGAGAAGGATTTTCCCTACGCGTTGGCGTCGGGAACGTATGGTGCTGACGCCAGGGCGTCGGCACGCGGTCGATAAACTCGTAGGCGGAAGTGTCGATTGTACTAGATATGGTGAATGCTGTTAGTAGTTTATATTCTTTTCATTAAAGTTTTACATGGTATTCAAACTTCTCATATCGATGTGAGACTAGTAGATGTTGCACAGTTTTAAAAATTTTGAGGATCGAATTATAAACACACAAGAATAACAAGAATTGATTCTATTATTATTACAACATAATAACGATTACATTGTAATATGAGACACACGCTTATTACTAATTGAACATGTATTGGATTGATGTTTTGATTTACCGAATTGACCTATTTATAATAATGAATCGCTGCCTGCATGCCAAAGAGACACACCGATTCATTGAAAGTAAAAGTCATAACCCTTCTAAATAATGGTTTATACCATTTATCTTTATGACCCAGCCCAAACTAACTTCGGTTTATACCGAAACTACAAAAATACATAATATAAATATATACTAAAGTACCCCTAACTTTGCATCTATAACATTATCGGTCCAACAGTAGATACAAATTTTCTCACCTATAATCCTACATACCAAGAATTGATTCAGGAAATGAACGAGTTTCAACTCACTGTAGCTTCGGAGGCTATAGCCTTAATGCTATTTGTTTCACTCAAGCAAAAGTAATAGGCTATTAACTTTCAAATAAACTTAAAATCATGGTGGAAGGTACTAAGAACATAACATAAAGCTTCTAAGATGTCTGAACTGCCACCCTTCTTTCCACCCAATTCTGGTTGTTACAACCAATTTTACAGATAAAATATAGTTGAAAGTGATATTGCAAGTGTGCATAAGTGAAGCTGTAAAGAAGTCATTTTACTCTATTTACTGGTTGTTTCACGTGAATTTGTTGGTAAACTACTAAACTCAAGTCTTTAGTAAAATTTTGGCTTTGAGCTTTTAGATATCCAAGTTGTTATGTGTCCCAAGATCCTATATTGGAATTCTTTATAGATCTTGTGTTCTATTTGTCAGGAACTAGGTAGTACCATTGGTATGTTGTTTTAGAATGAGTCATCTTTTAGGACTGAACTTCAGAGTTTACTTCAATTTCAACAACATATTACTACCTATATTAGTTTAAAATATGTATTATGTTATTCATGGTTTTAGATTACAATATAATGAATTCATCATTCATGTTATTGGGTTAATCCCAATCGACCCAATTCAACACCCCATACGACCCGGTCAACCCAAAGTCAAAGAAGAAAGTCAATACAGCAGTTATATGACAGTTACAAAATAACTGTTATATGGCAGTTACATGCCTCAACCGACATACCTGTTGGTTCTCTTGAACCAACTGACTCTTCATTGTACCCATTCATTTGTTATAAATAGATAACACTTTGTACAGAATTACATGATGACATATTGATTAATACAAAAGCATTATACAGAATCTTTGTTTCAACTTTACTTGGTATATTTTGACATAAGTTAGAAAGGCCATAGATCCACCCATTGATACTTTCAAGGAATACAAAAATACAATAGAGAAAGAGCTAAGGACAACATTGAAAATGTTAAGAACCGATCATGGAGGAGAATTCACATCTAACGAATTCACTCAATACTGCAAAGAAAATAGCATAGCACGACAACTAACCGCACCTTACTCACCGCAACAAAATGGAATAGTTGAACGAAGAAATAGGACAATTATGTCTACAACAAGATGCATGATGAAAGCAACCAACATGCCTCAAAACTTTTCGGCTGAAGCTGTTAGACATGCTATATACATTCTAAACAGCGTTCCTACAAAAGCCTTAGAAGACATCACTCCATATGAAGCGATCAAACAAAGAAAGCCAAACCTAGAAAATCTAAGAGTTTTCCGCTGCATAGCATATGCAAAGGTACCATCACAGCATCTGACAAAGTTAGATGACAGAAGCAACAAAATGGTATACTTAGGAAATGAACAAGGATCAAAAGCCTATTGACTATTTGATCCAACAACACAAAGAATATGTGTTAGTAGAGATGTGAAGTTTAAAAAGGATGAAGCATGGGAATGGAAGGTTTACTTGAACGAACACACCAAGAATGAACCTGAATGGTTTGACTTCAAAGTTGAATATCTTGAAGCCACAAATGATCATCAAGAACAAGAAATCACACCAAATGAAAAAGACAACGATATCCCTACAAATGATGATGATGAAAATACAACATCAACAACAAACTCACCCTCACAATCATTTCGCACACCATCTACGACTTCATCACGATTAAATGCTCAAATTACACCAACTACCTCAGTACTATCAACCAATCAAAGTAATTCAAACGCAACCAGGAATTTACATCCAAACTTTGATCATACACCACTACAAGGTTTTAGAACATTAAATGATATATACGATAACACCGAGGAAGTATTACCCGAACAATTATTACTAGCTGAAGATGAACCTAAGAATTACAAGGAAGCATCAAACGATCTAAAATGGATTGAAGCAATGAAGGTCAAATTAGATTCCATCAATAGAAACAATACATGGGAACTAACCACTCTATCCAAAGGACATAAAGCCATTGGATTAATGTAACACCCCCAATTTCGTGATACGCAGCGGAATTCAAACTGGGTGTTACTTCATGGCACGACAGTCATAACAATAGAAAACGATCTCTAAAGGAGTTGTTTAAAAAGGATTTATCATTCAAATTATTCAAATATATCAGAGTTTACAAAATAGGTCCCAGTTGGTTTCATTGTTTATAAAAGACATCAATATAAAGTCTTTGATGTTTTGTGAATGATAAAATATTTATAGCCTTCTTCATTTAGTCCTTGTCCTTCCGTGCTAGCTTCCGATATTATGTACCTGAAATACATGCTTAAAACTGTCAACACAAAGGTTGAGTGAAATTCATAGAGTTTGTTTGATGGTTGAACACATTATGTTTGTAGTGTCAGCTATAGACTCACACCAATGGTTTGAGAAAAAAAACAGTGATTATTGTTTGGTACGGCTGCCTCAAGTATATGATACTTGAGCCCGCTTTTGTTTGTCACCAAGCTCATGCAACCAAGGCGTAAACGTGTTCCAATATTAATTGTAGAAATTGTTGGTACCAGCCCTAATAGGTAAAATCGCCGTTTTTAACTAATGTTATTCAAATATAGTGCGTTTGTTTGCCTACCCGGTCAACACAAACGGGATTCGTCAATCCTAATAGATCTATTCACAATATTCGTGCTCACTCTCTCCAGCGATTAATGGTTCATGATTTAGGGACTTATGCTTGGCAAATGATGGTTACTTAGTGACAATATGACAATTAGATAAACATACAGTTTGAAAGCAATGTGTTCGGTTTAAAATAAAGCATGTATCTCCCCCAACGGTTTGTAAAACAATTAAGTAATAGAAAGTGGGCTATGAACTCACCTCAGAGTAAATGATATCAAATATATAATGAGAATGATGGATATGCCGTGAGAACTTCTATGAGCAACCTAGAATAGGATGTTACGACTTAGGTTTGAAATAATGATGCGAAAGAAATAACAAGCCTATATACGTCTTTATATTGATCATGATGTAGTACATGGTATTTGTATATGTCATTTATAGAAATGGTCTAGTTGTGAAAACGTGTTTAGTTTATATATATCGTACTACCGTTCGGGCCATCACAATTAAGAGGTCATGAAGTAAACGTTCGAGGAGCTAAGACACTTTAATTCGTAAATCCAGCAACTCGTCGATCCGTTTACCCAAATGAACCCCTCACATGAAGTTCCCTAATATTGTAGCACTTAGTAGATAAAACATGTGTTTTGTTTATATATCATAAGTGTCATATGGTTTGTAAACACAAGTTACAAGGTTGTTTGGTTATGATTAAGAAATCATGATGGTTATCACAAGTATCGTCATAATTTATGTCACAAGTGTTTAAAGAAAAGTTTACAAGTTTCTAAATTGTAAAGTTCGTTATTATAAGTATAGTTTCATGGTTTATCGAGGGAGTAGATCCAAATTGTATTCTATACGTTTAGGTTTATCAAGGCTAAGGCCTTTGGTTTACGGTCTCGGTACCATGGTCTTGAGACTCAGCCTTGGCTTAAGGCCATTAGGCCTCTTGGTTTGCCTTTAGTTGTGACAAAAGTATAGTCGTGAGACTATATATAGGGTAGTTTCAGTTTTTGAAGGATAAAGGCCTATTTAAGCGTTTTCAGGGCTAGAGCTTTTCTAGAATGGAAGGAAAACGTCATTCCGGACAACTTTCGTGTTTTAACGTTTTGATGAAACGGACCAGAAGGGCCTCGTTCAAAACGGACTGCTGCTTAACAGCTTGTTTTAGGCAGTTTCGGTGTTTTGGTTTCGCTAACTTCTTTTGGCCGTATCTTTTGACTCGTGTACTCGTTTTCGGTGATTAAAACTGCCATGTTTTCCTTTTAAAGTCCTCTTTAACATTATGTATGTTTCTAATATCATGTTTATACTATTTTAGTCGTATTTCACAGTATATGTCACTAGTTTTCTTGTTTACATTCATTTGGCTAACATATGATTCCTTTAACATGTTTTAGTGGTTTTTGTACATCATGATAACAATATAAAGACCATATATAACATAAACGAAGTATGAGAAACATATAAATGATGTTGAGCAAGAGAGTGTGTTAAGGTTTCTTACAACTTTTGGCTTTCTAAAGAAAGGCAGTCAAGAAAAGAACTAGGACCACTAAACCTAAGCTTTCAACCAATCAACACAACCCTTGCTAACCCTTGCTAGCCTTGATAAAACCCTTGTAGAAACCTTATGTACTCAGCCCTTTGACCCTTGTGTAGCTCTTCATTCATCCTTCATTCATCCATGAAATCACTAAACAAACTAGAGATTCATGTAGGGAATAACTATGCCTTCAACTTTGGTATGTAACTTGGAACATGGAAATCAAAGGATCAAGGGTTTATGAAATTGAAGTGGGGAATTTATTTGTGAAGAGAAAGAAAGAGATGAGAGCCTTTTTTATAGTGTGTTGAGGAGGTGCTAAGTTGTATGAGTCATAATCTTATAAGCTAAGTAATCCATGTGTTGCAAGATTAATCAAAACTTAAGTATTAAGGTTGCAAGGTGTTGAAATCTTGGACAAGCTTATCATCAAGACACCAAGTGTCTTGGTGACTCTTCCTAGGGTCGTTCACCATAATTCTTGGATGACAAGATGGTTAAAATTTGGTATTATCTTGTTTACGGAGTCAGTTTTGTCCCGAAAATCGCTAACTGTAAGTCGTTATGTCACGAAACTTAAAACTGGGTATCCTAAAAATATGAAACTTATAGGAATGATTAAACTCATCAATATACTCATTAGTATCTTATAAAAATGAGTGATAAGTTTAATGGGTCACGTAAACGCTGTTAAAACTTGAAACGTAGGCTAAATACGCGAAAAATGCAATTTATCAGAAAAGAACGAGATTTCAGGGAAATAACCGTGAATTTATTTAAATTAGAATAAAATTAGTCTATAAGTGATATGAGATGTCAAAATATGGTTTTCGTTATACGTGGGATAACTTAACAGTTATACGTGAAGTCTAAAAGTTACGCGATTTAAGCAAAAATGTAAAACGTACAACGTTAATTTCTTTATGGTCAAAGGAGTAGGGATATATGTTTGAATTTTCCAAAAAAAATGTAAAAGTGTCAAAACAGCTTAGAAAACACAGTGCAGGAATGGTTAAGTCTGGGTCTAAGTTGAATTGTTTAAAACATAAGTTTAGTCTCGTACGGCTCAGGGTTTATTTGGTAACATTTAAATGAAATCTTAAAAATTCTCTAATTGATTATAAGTGATCTAAAAATTAATCTGATGTGAGAAAAATTGTCAGAGTTGATTTTCGTTATGCGCGGGATGTTTAAATGGTGTTCCGACCAAAATGAAACTTTAAGACGATGTTTTCTTGATACCTTTTGCGAAGATGATCTAACGATTGTCAAACTCTCAGGTTATTACTAAAATAAATTAACTTACAAGAATGTGAAATAAAAATTTTACTGGATGAATAGTGAAAGTGAATAGTAACTTTTCAAAAAATGACAAGTAACCTGAAAATGCGGATTGTTACAGTCTCACCACCTTAATGGGAATTCCGTCCTGGAATTCAGTGTGTGTTATCCGATGTTGAATTGTCTAGGACAATGTGGGTATATGCGTCGAATTCTAATCTTTGCGTTCTTAAGTTTCTAGTCATATAATGTGTTATGTACCATTCTAAGTTTTTGGTGATGGCTTAAGTTGATAATCTAAAGGTGTAAGATATTGTTAATGTGAAATGGTTTATAATAATGTGTTAATTGTCGTTGTAGGAAAGTCTTGATAGTGGCAAGTGGTTATCCAAACCATTTTCAAAGTTGATCATGTCTTAGGTGGTTTCGGTCTGAAGGCTATATCGTATAGTGTTTATGTCTACTAGTGTTTGAAAGAAACATGATACTGTGAAGTTTTACATATTGACTTATAATGGGGTTTAGATAATGAAGTTATATGTTGATTATTAGGAGAGTGTAGTGTATGTTTACCATTTATTCTTCGGTAGAGATGTCAAGTTTGCTTTAAAATCATAAGTGAATTTTAAAGGATTATGGCGGAATGATATCCTTGAAACCTAAACAGGCTAGTACTTCTAAGAAATGACGAGAAGATTTGATGATTATCCCAAGATAGTAGTTAGGATTATTTCATAAATGAAAACTTTCAAGAATGAAATTAGGTAGTATAAATAAGTATTAATATCTCCCTGAGTGGTAAGACACTATCATGTCTCTAGATCTTTTTAATGAATTCTAGTGGTTTATCGAGTTTAAGTAGGAAATTAACCTGAATATAACCCTTGTATAACTATTCTCAGTGTTTGAAAATTTTAAGTCGAACATAGTTAATCAGACTATGTTCCACTGTCTCAAGGTTAAATATAGGTGATTAGGCTATATTTAGCCGAGGTTCGATAAATTTTCCAAATACCTAAATTAGGTATACTTGTGATATGTCCATAGCTTTTGAGAAATTGTCCACTAAGAAAAGGCGATATCAAACCATTCAGTTGCAAGTCCTGGCCATAAAAGATTTGTAACCTATGTTTTCACATTCCATTACATAGAAGATAGTATGGGTAGATACGTGTTGAAAGGAAATCTTAAGTAATTCTAAAATAGTCTATACTTGGCCAGGAGTACGAACTTTTAACAATGAAGGTTTCAAAAGAGAATTTTGATGAATGTAGAGAAAGTTGCTGAACTTCAGCTTTTGTAGATGATGAATTAGTTTATCCTTTAGAAATTCTATTTTTTGTATTTCCATTAGGGAAATTGATAGATTGTGATGGGTTTCATGTAAAACAATATCATATAAGGTTTTATAAAATAATTTCTAGAGACTTTGTATAACTTACAATGTCTGTGAAGTAAATTAGACCATTGTGTAACTCACAATGTCTTGTGAAATGATAGAGAGATCATTGTGTAACTCACAATGTCTGAGAACGTAATAGAGACCACTGTATCTCACAGTGTCTTGAAAAATGAATGAGACCATTGTATCTCACAATATCTGGAAAGTAGGAAAGACCATTGTAATCAGTTACAATGTCTTGGATAAAGTTTCGTAATCCTAAAATGCACGAGTAGATGCATGATTGGGAGATTGGGAAAATATGATTGTGCCGTAATGCCTTAGAATAGGCATACGCAGGTATGTTTAGTACATCGTTTATGATTGAAATTATGTCGAGTGTATATATCAATATACTAGTACGTTTGTATAGTTTAAAATGCCTAAAAGTCACATAATCGTTTTGAGGATGGACGGAACGGAGAACGGAAGGCTATAAAATATTTTTGTTTGTAAAAGTAGTTATAGTTTAAGTCTCAATTTAGACTCGTTTCCCTATAACTAAGGCTCTGATACCAATCTGTAACACCCCCAATTTCGTGATACCCAGCGGAATTCAAACTGGGTGTTCCTTCATGGCACGACAGTCATAACAATAGAAAACGATCTCTAAAGGAGTCGTTTAAAAAGGATTTATCATTCAAATTATTCAAATATATCAGAGTTTACAAAATAGGTCCCAGTTGGTTTCATTGTTTACAAAATACATCAATATAAAGTCTTTGATGTTTTGTGAATGATAAAATATTATAGCCTTCTTCATTCAGTCCTTGTCCTTCCGTGCCAGCTTCCGACATTATGTACCTGAAATACATGCTTAAAACTGTCAACACAAAGGTTGAGTGAAATTCATAGAGTTTGTTTGATGGTTGAACACATTATGTTTGTAGTGTCAGCTATAGACTCACACCAATGGTTTGAAAAAAAAACAGTGATTATTGTTTGGTACGGCTGCCTCAAGTATATGATACTTGAGCCCGCTTTTGTTTGTCACCAAGCTCATGCAACCAAGGCATTAACGTGTTCCAATATTAATTGGAGAAATTATTGGTACCAGCCCTAATAGGTAAAATTGCCGTTTTTACCAAATGTTACTCAAATATAGTGCGTTTGTTTGCCTACCCGGTCAACACAAACGGGATTCGTCAATCCCAATAGATCTATTCACAATATTCGTGCTCACTCTCTCTAGTGATTAATGGTTCATGATTTAGGGACTTATGTTTGGCAAATGATGGTTACTTAGTGACAATATGACAATTAGATAAACATACTGTTTGAAAGCAATGTGTTCGGTTTAAAATAAAGCATGTATCTCCCCCAACGGTTTGTAAAACAATTAAGTAATAGAAAGTGGGGCTATGAACTCACTATTAATACAAATAAGCCGTAAAAACGTTTATTTATATTTTACGATCTTCTAATGTTTTGTCGATAACAAACGTAAAATCATTTTAACGAAACAAATAAAATACGTAATTAGTTTGAACTAATAGTTTCTAACACACTTACATTTTCACATAAAACAATAAAACAAGTATAAGTGATTTTATGATTTAGTATTACATATGTACAACAACTAGTGTTTACATATTTGGGTAAAATATACACATAACTAGTATGTAGTATATTGGGTAATATAAATGGGTAGAAACTTAAGTATCATAACCCATTGACCAAATACATTGAATGTAGTTGGGTATAACCCAAAGTCCATGACCCATATCCATGGAGCTTGACCCATAACCCATTGCATGACATCATGCTTATGTCATATATGGATAATATCCATAACCCATGGTATTGACTCATACCCACTTGACTAGGTACATTGAACTCATGAGATACATTGTATCTAATAAGAAACCCATGGATCAACCCATAACCCATGACCCATGACCCATGATCAAAATACCCATGGGTAAAGAGGAGCGTCCCACGGATCCCTAGCTTTACGCTAGACGGATCCCTTGTGGGTAGGCTCCGTGGGATCCGGGGAACAGTAGGCTTTTTCTCTCTATAAATAGTGAGTCATTTCTTTATTATTTCTAACTCCTTCCTCACATACTTTCTCCTTGAGTTTAAAACTCTCTAACCCCATATCCAAGTGATCTATGTTTGTAGTTTTGTTTTAGTGTGATTCTCTAGGTTCCTCTTAAAGGCGAGATCACCACCTTTGAAGTCAAGCAAGCTCAAGTCCATGAGTTGCCATGCTTCCTCATCATCAAGACTACTGAAGTCCTCTTGTTGATGATTCTTTTCTTTCTTCTAAGAAGTGTAGTGTTGAAGACATTAGTGAAAGATGTCTCAAGTGTCAAGACGAAGACATTAGTGAAAGGTATCGATCGTCCATATTATAGGCATTAGTGAAGGGTGCCTAGAAGTCAAGTCACAAGACATTACTGAAGGGTGTCTTGAAGATCTAGTTAAAGGCATTAGTGAAAGGTGCCTTAGATGTACATTCGATATGGTGTGTTTCGATGTACAAGATAGACTAGCATTAGATCCAAGGATATAGATATCCTTGATGATGTTGTAATAAGGAGTTGGTCTCCTTTGGGATTAGTTGTTGGTGTAGTGTTGGGTGGTAGTTCCTCCATTATAATGGAACTCGATATCTAGCCTAGTACCGGATAAAGGGTAGGCGACGTTGTGGTAGGTGTGGTTCACCTTGGTGTGAAAGAACCCGGTGGTTAGCCTAGTACTGGAAAAAGAGTAGGCAAGGTTGTGAAGGCTTCTCCGCCATAAGGAGTTGGTGTCGTGTAGTGATTACGAACTCTCGAGTAGGTGACTCGGGGAGTGGAGTAGGGCAAGGAAGGTGTCCTTGTAGCCGAACCACTATAAATACTTGCGTTGTGGTTTTGTGCTTCTTACTCTTATCTTTTCATTACATACTTCTATATGTTTGTTTATCAACATCCAACACACATCCAAATAGATTGACATAAGTCGATCTAAATAGTTTAAAATTAGTTTTAATTGGCAAAACTATTCAACCCCCCCCCCTTCTAGTTTTCCACAATTGGCATCAGAGCTTCGTTACCAAGTTTTTTGAAGTATATTGTACTTTAAAAACTTGATACGATCCATGGTTAATTTAAAACTACAAAGAAGGTTTTTCATAAAAAACAAACACCATGTCTTTTAAAACTCTTTGTTTGGATGTTGATTAGATGACAACATTTTTCTCATTATTTATTTTCTATTTAAATGCACTAATCCTCTTTGTCATGTTGATTAGTCAAAGCTCATACCTACCAAGCCGTAGGAATCGCTTGGTAACAAGAATACCTTCCCTAAGAAGGTATCTTAAACACAAAGGAGCCGGAATTGTCTACTGACATTTGTTGTGTCATTTGTAAAGACATTCCTAAGTGCGTTAGAGGTATGATTTTCTACTTATCTCTAAAATGACATTAGCTTGATAATTAAGTATGCCTACATAGGTATTTATATGATTATTTTTTGTGCATATACATGTATTACATGAAGCTTCATTAGGAAGCCTTTTCTCACATACGTGTTATTTTTTCGTCTAAAGTCGTGGTATATATAAAACTTGTGTTTTATTTCATTTAATCCAAAAATCATATTTTTCTAATAATAAAACAAAACACAAGTTTCAAAAATTCCTCCTTCCCCATAAATAAATCATCCGTCACCCACTTTATCAAATCCCCACTTTTTCAAATCTTTCATTTTCAAAAAAAATTACATCTCATTCAAAACTTCATCTTCCTCTCATCTCATCTTAAACCAAAACCAAGAAGGTTCATCATCAACATGGTTTACATTGCTCTCGTGCTCATCGCCTTAACACTCATCGCACTTGTGTTCCCTATGATGAAGTTCACATACGGAGACATTTACTTTGTGTTGTTAATCTACAATGGGGTTATATACCCAATCATTTGTATCATTCTTAGCATTGAAATGAAATATTACTAATAGTTTAGTTATCCAGGTTATTATTATCATAATGTGTTTATCATTTCTTTTTGATTTATTTCATTCTATCGTGATACATTAGAAAGCCATGTATGCATGCTAAAAGAAAATGTAGGCTAAAACACATATCTTGGTATAAAACTATAAGATCTAAAAGCCTATGCTTTAATCAAGAAATCTGTTTCTGTTACTCTAGATCCACGGATCCCGAAAGTTAGACTAGCCGGATCCCTTATGAAAGGGAACCGTGGGAACCGTACTCCTGGATAACAGTTTTTCATGCAAAATAAAAACCACTTTCTTTCTAAAAGTAATATTCCACTAGAATGTCAAAACCTTAGGTGAGTTAAGTATCATTGTTGTTAAAAAACCATTGTTAATAAAAATCTAGTAAAAACATTAGATAATCATTGGTTGACCACAAAACATCACTTTCTATTAACTCATCTTTTCTATAGGTTCAACTATGACGCATGAATATGAGTTTGATTTTTCACTCACTAGCGTCTACACTACAAACATCTCCCTTGAGCCCAACACACCTGGCAATCATGTCCGTGGGTTCAATAATCTCGAAAACCGTCACTTCCACGAAGGACGTATTGTAGACACCTCTCTACAATTCGAAGAAGGTATCAATACCTCCTTCCGAGCCACAGGACTAGAATGTCTTCTCGAAATCAATGAGAAGTTAAGTCCAAGGTTCATAATGGAATTCTTCTGTCAAGTTGAACTCGTTCGTAACGAGGATCGCTCTCTATCTCTTTGGTTTTGGATAAAAAACCAAAAGTTTGTTTTAACCCTTGGGCAATTTGCTGACATCCTCCGGATTCCAAATCATGGACAATGTGCCTTCACCGAAGATTGGTCTCTTGATTCTCTCTTCAACTTTCGTGAAGAAAATAGTCCATATTGTTCACACATACCCTCCCCGGAGGATTTGAATCGCATAATATGCAAACCTCGACCATATTACTCTGATCCAAACATTATCTTTACACGGGACATTCGAGAAGAGTACAACCCTCTTGCACTCATTCTACGTGAAAATGTTTGGAGTCTTAGGGGAAATCGAGAAATCCTTCCCGCTTGTTGTGCTCACATAATGTATTGTTTGCTAACACAACAACCATACAATCTCGCCTACTTCTTCGCAAGGCGAATTGTAAATCTTCAAGGCTCCAAGAATAAACTCATCCCTTATGGAATGTTCTTGACGCGCCTCTATCATAACGTTATGCATTTTCATCCTCAATTTCAAAGTCCGTTGTACGTACTTGTGAACAAGATGATGGAACCGCTAAACATATCTCTCATGAAGATTTTCTTCAATTCTTGATTCCACCAACACTCATCAACCACTTGATGATCCTTCTAGCGAAAACGCTCAATGAACTTAGTAGTCTTTCAAATAGAATCAATCCTTTTGTACTCATGCCTTATCAATGTAATCCAATTTCCTTCATGAAATAAAACATCTTACATTTGATATCTTAGTATTAGAACCTCTTAAACTAACCTTGGAATATAATGCATTGTCAAAATCATTGCATACCTTTAGTAAAGGTCCTACTTAGCAGATAGACGGATCCCAAAGGTTGTGCTAGACGGATCCCTACTCTTAGGGAACCGTGGGATCCGGCAAACAGAAAATGCAATTGCAAATATTGTATTTCAAACATGTATTTAGAACACCTCACACTAAGCTAAACATAGTGTCTTAAGGCAAATTAAGTCCTTATCAAGTTAAGTAGATTCTTCCTACTCACCTAGATCATAATCAAGACGCTTGTAGATCTATCGTTTCACTTAAACCTATTACTCTTCCGCTCTCAAGCTCACACATCATTTCTCACATAATCTCTCATATCTAACTTTGGAAATATTTAGATTATGGCAAAATTGATCATAATCATCCTTACCTCAAAATTGGTCAAAATTGATCAAATTCTAGTTTTTCCATCTTAAGCCTTTAGGATATTCTCCAAAACATTATCCTAAGCCACTATCTGATCTCTAGGATCATTTAGCTTCACTTGACACTCTCAAAATCTTTAGTGTCATCTTTGTTCATTCATTAGTACTCATGAAAGTTCCAATTTCTTCCATAAAATGCAATCATTAGCTACATCACTCATTACCCTCAAGTACTTAAGTACTCCTTCATTTAAGACACTTAGATAAACTGAAACACTCAAGATGAAATAGGCATTAGACCTTACAAACATCATTGCTATCTTTTCTTAGCTGTTGATAGACGGATCCCTAGGATTAGCCTAGGTGGATCCCTCGTTGGAGGGAACCGTAGGATCCGTATGACAGACTCTTGTCAACTCTAGCTAAAACAATCATTCCAAGCTCATCTTTCTAACCTAAACACTCCATCTCATCTTAAATGAGATCCTAAATCAGTACGACTCTGAAGTTGACTCTTGTGCATGTTAATCATCACATTCCAATGAATTTTAGTGGCTTAAGTCTTGAATGCACTTGGCAAATCCCTTGGTTTATAAACCACATTGTTAGGACTTCTAAAGTCATCATCTTCATCCTCATTTTCAGCACTTAGAAACCTTTACAAACCTCTTGAAATCATCTCATCATTAGGAAAACTCCAAATAGCAACTTATCCACCAAAGAACCACCCAAGAAAATTGCTCGTGTTGTACACGAAATCTCTTCAACCAAATCATCTCCGGTCAAGTCCACAAATGCAAGGGTTCCTCCTCCACCAACTCAACCAATCAAACCAATTCCTAAAAGGACAGTACCCACAAAATTACCTATGCAAAACACCACCATACCTCCTAGGCCAAACAATCCCATCTCCACTAAACCATCACCATTGGTTCCTAGAGCTATCTCATTTACAACTCCACTATCATCACCACACCTCTACAATTTATAGTATTTGCCTCCTAGGTCGTCTCATCCTCCTCCACCGGCAACATTCTCCTCATTAGGAGGAATAATGGTACAAAATCAAGTTGTTGAGTCAACACTAGCTCCGGCCTCCTTTTTGCCGTCGCCATCATATAATCCCATTTGGATTATGAGAAATTATCAAAGTCAACCACCCGACCATATGGAAGTTGACACTTCTCTACCACCACCATCATTCTTGGTCGAGCCATCTTCAAATGCGTCTCCACCAATCCCTCCGTCGTTTGAGGCTCCACAACCCGCTTCGCTTGATCCTTCGCATCAAGCAATTTCATTTTTTCCACCACCACTACCTAGCCATGACAAAGATTGTTATCATTATCAACATGTTGAAAGTTTGATACATGAAGTACGAGAAGATCAACGTTTCATGTTCTATCACCTCCTCGAACGTTTTGACGAGATTAAACCTAAACAAACTTGAGCTAGAGGATTTTAGTGGTGTACTAGTATCAAGCGTTACTTAGATAAGTCTATTAATTCCAAGTCATGTATCGATCATTTTCTTAGTTTTTAGAGTCATGTATATCATATCTCTAGTTTTATTAAATGAAAATACATGCTACTTTCTATATTTCTTAGTATATGATTATGTTGTACAATACATATCTCAATTTGATATTAACATAATATGTTATATCATCATTGCTGAAATTGATCATCAGCCAGACGGATCCCTTAAATTTGCCTAGACGGATCCCTACAAGGACGGAACCGTGGGATCCGTGATACAGAAAACTATTTTTCTACTAACTTGAATCATACTTGCAGGAAATTATGAATTATACTTGCTTTCTAACCTTTGTTTTGTAGTTATTCAATTTACACATGAAGACTTTGACACCCTAAAGCTAGGGGAACTTTGTGTCAAAGCAATACATTGCAAAATTACTTGCAATATTAGGATTACATTTCATGACATCCCTTTGCAAAATTGCAATCATCAAGGGGGAGCACATTCGTCACTTAGACGAAATCTTTTGCAAACTTAGTTGCAAATGAACTAGCTTAGTATTATTTTCTTGACGCCCTCACATAGGGATGGACTCGTCAAGGGGGAGTAAAGATGAGACCCTTTCCCGTTACTTGCTCTTTACTTTTTCTTTCTTTTCTATTTTTCACATGTTTTTCCTAAAACAATGTGTTAGTTTCCTTTCGAAGCTCTTTTTGTTTCGACAAAAAGGGGGAGAAGAAAGTAAAAACTACAAATTCAAACCTTTACGAATTTTAGCTTTTCCTTAAAATAATTTTATGTTTTGTCATCAACAAAAAGGGGGAGATTTTTAATACAAATAAGCCGTAAAAACGTTTATTTATATTTTACGATCTTCTAATGTTTTGTCGATAACAAACGTAAAATCATTTTAACGAAACAAATAAAATACGTAATTAGTTTGAACTAATAGTTTCTAACACACTTACGTTTTCACATAAAACACTAAAACAAGTATAAGTGATTTTATGATTTAGTATTACATATGTACAACAACTAGTGTTTACATATTTGGGTAAAATATACACATAACTAGTATGTAGTATATTGGGTAATATAAATGGGTAGAAACTTAAGTATCATAACCCATTGACCAAATACATTGAATGTAGTTGGGTACAACCCAAAGTCCATGACCCATATCCATGGAGCTTGACCCATAACCCATTGCATGACATCAGGCTTATGTCATATATGGATAATATCCATAACCCATGGTATTGACCCATACCCACTTGACTAGGTACATTGAACTCATGAGATACATTGTATCTAATAAGAAACCACCCATGGATCAACCCATAACCCATGACCCATGGGTAAATAGGAGCGTCCCACGGATCCTAGCTTTACGCTAGACGGATCCCTTGTGGGAGGGATCCGTGGGATCCGGGGAACAGTAGGCTTTTTCTCTCTATAAATAGTGAGCCATTTCTTCATTATTTCTAACCCCTTTGTCACATACTTTCTCCTTGAGTTTAAAACTCTCTAACCCCAGATCCAAGTGATCTATGTTTCTCTAGGTTCCTCTTAAAGGCGAAATCACCACCTTTGAAGTCAAGCAAGCTCAAGTCCATGAGTTTCCATGCTTCCTCATCATCAAGACTACTGAAGTCCTCTTGTTGATGATTATTTTCTTTCTTCTAAGAAGTGTAGTGTTGAAGACATTAGTGAAAGATTTCTCAAGTGTCAAGACGAAGACATTAGTGAAAGGTGTCGATCGTCCGTATTATAGGCATTAGTGAAGGGTGCCTAGAAGTCAAGTCACAAGACATTAGTGAAGGGTGTCTTGAAGATCTAGTTAAAGGCATTAGTGAAAGGTGCCTTAGATGTACATTCGATATGGTGTGTTTTGATGTACAAGATAGACTAGCATTAGATCCAAGGATATAGATATCCTTGATGATGTTGTAATAAGGAGTTGGTCTCCTTTGGGATTAGTCGTTGGTGTAGTGTTGGGTGGTAGTTCCTCCATTGTAATGGAACTCGGTATCTAGCCTAGTACCGGATAAAGGGTAGGCGACGTTGTGGTAGGTGTGGTTCACCTTGGTGTGAAAGAACCCGGTGGTTAGCCTAGTACCGGAAAAAGAGTAGGCAACGTTGTGAAGGCTTCTCCGCCATAAGGAGTTGGTGTCGTGTAGTGATTAAGAACTCTCGAGTAGGTGACTCAGGGAGTGGAGTAGGGCAAGGAAGGTGTCCTTGTAGCCGAACCACTATAAATACTTGCGTTGTGGTTTTGTGCTTCTTACTCTTATCTTTTCATTACATACTTCTATATGTTTGTTTATCAACATCCAACACACATCCAAATAGATTGACATAAGTCGATCTAAATAGTTTAAAACAAGTTTTAATTGGAAAAACTATTCAACCCCCCCCCCCCTTCTAGTTTTCCACACTCACCTCAGAGTAAATGATATCAAATGTATAATGAAAATGATGGATATGTCGTGAGAAATTCTACGAGCAACCTAGAATAGGATGTTGCGACTTAGGTTTGAAATAATGATGCGAAAGAAATAACAAGCCTATTTACGTCTTTATATTGATCATGATGTAGTACATGGTATTTATATATGTCGTTTATAGAAATGGTCTAGTTGTGAAAACGTGTTTAGTTTATATATATCGTACTACCGTTTGGGCCATCACAATTCAGAGGTCATGTAGTAAACGTTCGAGGAGCTAGGACACTTTAATTCGTAAATCCAGCAATTCGTCGATCCGTTTACCCAAATTAACCCCTCACATGAAGTTCCCTAGTATTGTAGAACTTAGTAGATAAAACATATGTTTTGTTTATATATCATAAGTGTCATATGGTTTGTAAACACAAGTTACAAGGTTGTTTGGTTATGATTAAGAAATCATGATGGTTATCACAAGTATCGTCATAATTTATGTCACAAGTGTTTAAAGAAAAGTTTACAAGTTTCTAAATTGTAAAGTTGGTTATTACAAGTATAGTTTCATGGTTTATCGAGGGAGTAGATCCAAATTGTATTCTATACGTTTAGGTTTATCAACGCTAAGGCCTTTGGTTTACGGTCTCGGTAACATGGTCTTGAGACTCAGCCTTGGCATTAGCCGTGGCTGTGGTCTTGGCTTAAGGCCATTAGGCCTCTTGGTTTGCCTTTAGTTGTGACAAAACTATTGTTACGAGACTATATATAGGGCAGTTTCAGTTTTTGAAGGATAATGGCCTATTTAAGCATTTTCAGGGCTCGAGCTTTTGTAGTATGGGAGGAAAACGTCGTTCCGGACAACTTTCGTGTTTTAACTTTTTGATGAAAAGGACCAGAAGGGCCTCGTTCAAAACGGACAGCTGCTTAACAGCTTGTTTTAGGCAGTTTCGGTGTTTTGGTTTCGCTAACTTCTTTTGGCCGTAACGTTTGACTCGTTTACTCATTTTCGGTGATTCAAAATGCTATATTTTCCTTTTAAAGTCCTCTTTAACAGTATGTAAGTTTCTAATATCATGTTTATACTATTTTAGTCGTATTTCACAATATATGTCACTAGTTTTCTTGTTTACATTCATTTGGCTAACATATGATTCCTTTAACATGTTTTAGTGGTTTTTGTACATCATGATAGCAATATAAAGACCATATATAACATAAATGAAGTATGAGAAACATATAAATAATGTTGAGCAAGAGAGTGTGTTAAGGTTTCTTACAACTTTTGGCTTTTTAAAGAAAGGAAGTCAAGAAAAGAACTAGGACCACTAAACCTAAGCTTTCAACCAATCAACACAACCCTTGCTAACCCTTGCTAGCCTTGATAAAACCCTTGTAGAAACCTTATGTACTCAGCCCCTAGACCCTTGTGTAGCTCTTAATTCATCCATGAAATCACTAAACAAACTAGAGATTCATGTAGGGAATAACTATGCCTTCAACTTTGGTATGTAACTTGGAACATGGAAATCAAAGGATCAAGTGTTTATGAAATTGAAGTGGGGAATTTATTTGTGAAGAGAAAGAAAGAGATGAGAGCCTTTTTTATAGTGTGTTGAGGAGGTGCTAAGTTGTATGAGTCATAATCTTACAAGCTAAGTAATCCATGTGTTGCAAGATTAATCAAAACTTAAGTATTAAGGTTGCAAGGTGTTGAAATCTTGGACAAGCTTATCATCAAGACACCAAGTGTCTTGGTGACTCTTCCTAGGGTCATTCACCATAAGTCTTGGATGACTAGATGGTTAAAATTTGGTATTATCTTGTTTACGGAGTCAGTTTTGTCCCGAAAATCGCTAACTGTAAGTCGTTATGTCACGAAACTTAAAACTGGGTATCCTAAAAATATGAAACTTATAGGAATGATTAAAATCATCAATATAATCATTATTATCTTATAAAAATGAGTGATAAGTTTAATGGGTCGCGTAAACGCTGTTAAAACTTGAAACGTATGCTAAATACGTGAAAAATGCAATTTATCAAAAAAGAACGAGATTTAAGGGAAATAACCGTGAATTTATTTAAAGTAGACTAAAATTAGTCTATAAGTGATATGAGATGTCAAAATGTGGTTTTCGTTATACGTTGGATAACTTAACAGTTATACGTGAAGTCTAAAAGTTACGCGATTTAAGCAAAAATGTAAAACGTACAAGATTAATTTCTTTATGGTCAAAGGAGGAGGGAAATATGTTTGACTTTTCCAAAAAAATGTAAAAGTGTCAAAACATCTCAGAAAACACAGTGCAGGAATGGTTAAGTCTGGGTCTAAGTAGAATTGTTTAAAACGTAAGTTTAGTCTCGTACGGCTCAGGGTTTATCTAGTAACATTTAAATGAAATCTTAAAAATTCTCTAATTGATTATGAGTGATCTAAAAATTAATCTGGTGTGAGGAAAATTGTCAGAGTTGATGTAGGATATTAGTTTTCACTTACACATCAAACCAAAACACCAAGTTGGCGTATAAATGGAATTCTAGAGAGAGAAAGTTAGAGGTTTAGGGAACTTAGTGAGAGAAAGTGAAAGATATTATTATGAGCTCCAACTCTCTACCTTAAGAGGTAGAGAGTATTTATAGTCTTACATAAAACGCCACACAACGGGCTGTGGATCAGGCATACAGTGGGTAAAGACTCGTCCGTCCTCCACGGTGTTACTTAACTAAATACTACTTAACTTAAAATAACTACGACTACGAGCTTTCTAACGATTACATATACTTGAGGTGACCGACTCTTTAATACCTGGAATTTCTAATTCCTAACAATCTCCCCCTAAGGGAGGTCACCTCAATCATATACTAAAATTACATTGAATACAAACAGATATTACATTAAAAATTGTTCTTGCATTCTTGATGTAGTACTTTGCTCCGAAGCTCGTAGTCATTGATTCTTCTCATTGCATGTTTGGTTAATCCAAGTGGAGGTCTTTTACTGATCCACGTGATAATAATTTTGAGCCAGCTTTTGAGATCATCAGTTATCAAAAATCTCTGAGACATTCTTCGTGGTGTTGGAATTTTGTGATGTTGTGACATTCGGACCGACATGCTCACATTCTGGATCATGATATCTTCTCATCAGAGTAACTGAAGCTTTCGATGATTCATGATATTGGCAGCAGCGTAGCAGAAGCATGGAGTGAAAATATCAGAGTCATTGATGCACTTATCATGATTTCTTGAGAGATGAATGTATTGTGTGAGCATGCGGCTATGGATTGACCGCTTCATTCTGATCAGCTGCAAACGTCGGGCGTACCTGCATACAACAGTTAGCAATAAAGCGTACAAAAGTGTCTTTGACCACTTTAGTTGAATTGAGGTACACGGCCCATGGTTCCCCGTTGATCAGTACATGTACTGCCTGTGATCAGGTATAATTCCGAAGAATTTCCTTGACAGGGTTTCGCAGCTGCTCTAGCTGTTCTCAAACCAGAACGTCTCAAAGAAGACAACACGGAGTGAGTGAACCAGCGAATTTAAGTCCACTGATTGATGAAAAGAGATTTGAAAAACAATCGTGTATTGCTCAATAGAAATTGTTTTTGCAATACAACGAAGGTTTTATTGAAAATCAATTATCAATCATAAAAACACCTTTTGATTTGAAAAATTAGTACACGGTCGATGTGCTAATGAAAAGAGTTATTAAGCACAAAGACCGGTTTTTCAAAGGTATCCGTCAATCCATAACCTGAACCAGGATTGATTCAAGAGATTGAATCGCCCCATTGTTTCTGTTCAGTTGTCACATGGTTGATCTATATAATAGATCTCACATGCCACCTACCAGGAGCTTGTTTGATGTTGGCTCCAGAAGGTTTTCCATCTTCACTGTGAATATGTTCACATATCACTCGGATGTTCTGGCAAAACCACAAGGATAATGCGTAGGACTCAAGATATAATCTCTCTTTCCACATTGTGTGAAACAGAGAGTCTTCATTGAAAGTGTCCTAATGAGATTTATTGATGATCTCGTGGCTCTAGACTCAATATGTGCATATTTGGATCCTGTGCCGGAGACTAGGGAGAGGGTCTCCTTCTTCAATATCAACAGTCTCTAAGAGAAAGTCGATAGATAATGTTGGTTCCCCGTGAGAATGAAACAAGTCCCTTTTAAGAGGAACTTGAGTGGTTTGGAAGGTTGAAGTGCAGTGCGTCACTGGGTCCATGACGTCTTGTCTTCAATACCGATGTTACCATCAGTAGCATATGAATTGAACCCGGTTTCTGCCCTAAGGTTGAATAAATGGAGGGCTATTTGTTTTCACCCTTTTCTCATTCAATTCTTTTTAATTCTTCAACCCCTTCAGTGCTTACCGAGACTTCATTGCAAGAACCTTGTTGGGTTTGTTCCAGTACTTGCTCTGCCTCAGTCCGCACTCTTCCCATATCTCACTTTTCTCCTTTTATCATCATACCTAAGGACTTCTACACTAACTAGTGGATTGTCCCTGGGTAGATCCCTCCGGTTCTGGCGGATCATGGGAACCAATACCTAACCTTATCATCCTTATATCACCGTACATAAAGTAAAGTTGGTCGGTCTATTTGGTATTGTTCATCTGCCATTGGAACCAATTGAAAACCATTTGAAAATCAATCCAGATACTTAAGATGTATTATCAAAGCATTTTGTACCTGAATTGTTTTTGATATTTTTAGAACGAGACCTCCCCCTCAACATGTGCATCAAATGTTTGTAATCGTTTTGCACACGGAGGCAAGAGGAAGAATTAACTTCTTTGATTACCATTTTCTAAAAGATATCAACATCTCATCCCTGATCAAATCAAGTAGATAAAGTAATTTGGGGAAGGATGAGGTTTTCATACTTTTGCTCCCCCTCAATATGTGCCTCAAGGTTTGAAAGGAGTTTTGCACATACTAGAGGGAACCTGCACATTGAGATAAATGATCACGTTTCAAATCATAGGTGTAAGATAGATGCTCCCCCTTAACATGTGAATGGAAAATTTGAAATCGTTTGTCACATGCGGGGAGGATAACATGTACATCCTTGTAAAACCATTTACCGAATCCTCAGTTTAAGTCCAATTTAAATCACAAATTCTCCCCCGATCACAATTATCAAATCATTTGAGATTTGTGATCTCTTATAGATTTAAATTGATTTTGAAAGCTTTTGAGGAGAATTGTGACTTGATTATGAAAGCGTTTTAACTGTTAAGTATCGGATTTTAAGACTTTAAAACTCCATTGGTAAAACATGCATGAATATCTTTTGAAAAAAATTGAATGCCAAATAACTTTTTAATTTAATTGAAATCATTCTCCCCCTCAATCAATGACATAGGTTGTTGATTGAGAGATTGATATTTTGACAAATAAGTCCAGATGATTATCAAAAATAGATACTGAGTTATTTTTCAAAGCAGTTAGTTTTCAGCAAATAAATGTTTATAGAATCAGAGCATGGAATTTGAAAACATGGTAAAGCATGGCTCTGTTCTTTCTTTGAAAAGCGGGTTACTGCCAGAAATGACAATAAACCAATTGTTTCTCTTTCTCTCAAAATTTTTTTTTTTTTTTCATTCGAACAACATCTAAAGTCCCGTGTCATTCTTTGAATGACATCTCAAAGACCGTAGATATTATCGAATCGAGGAAAACATGACAAAAGGACAATATTTTTGGAATTTTTAAGGTTTTATAATTTTCTATTTGATTTTTGAAGGTTTTATAATTTTGTATTTTGTTTTTCGAATAGATATATACAAGAGATAGATGAAGATAGAACTTTACTCCTCGTCTTCCTCCTGAAGACGTTTGAGTGTTTCTGGTTGAAGGCTTTTCAAGCCTAGTCGTGGAAGTATGAACTCAAAACGTTCTCTTGGAAGAGCTTTGGTGAAGATGTCTGCTAACTGGTATTCAGACCTCACAAAATAGAGTTCCACCACACCTTTTTCCACTTGTTCCCTGATGAAATGATGTCGAATGTCGATATGCTTTGCTCTTGAGTGTTGAACGTTGTTGCATGAGAGAGCAATAGCACTTTTATTATCACAGTACAGAGGGATTTTGTTGAATTCAAAGCCATAGTCAGATAATTGAGATCTCATCCATAAGATTTGAGCACAACAAGATGACATGGCTATGTATTCAGCCTCTGTAGAGGAAATAGAAGTACTCATTTGCTTCTTTGAAGACCAGCTCACAAGCTTATCACCTAAAAACTGAGCACCTCCAGATGTACTTCGACGAGTATCTTGACACCCTGCATGATCAGCATCTGCATAGGCTGTTAGTGACATGCCGGTGTCCTTCGAGTACCAAAGACCCATATTGATGGTTCCTTGGAGATACCAAAAGACCCGTTTAACTGCTTCAAGGTGCCTTTTAGTAGGCTTAGCCTGGTATCTAGCACACATGCAAACAGCGAACAAGATGTTTGGTCTACTAGCTGTGAGGTACATCAGGGATCCAATCATACTACGATATTTTGTTTGGTCAATCATGATCCCTGAGTGGTCCTCATCTAGTTTGGTTCGATCAATCATGGGAGTGTCAACAGGGTCACTTGAATCAAATCCAAATTTCTTTAAGATCTCAGTTGCATATTTAGATTGATTTATGAAAATACCTCCGGGACTTTGCGAAATTTGTAATCCCAAGAAAAATGACATTTGTCCCATCATTGACATTTGAAATTTTGAACTCATTTCATTTGAAAAATGATCACATTCCATTGGGTCTGTCGAGGCAAAAATAATATCATCAACATAAATTTGAACATGAATTAAATGTTTGCCTGACTTCCTGGTGAACAATGTTGGATCAACTGCTCCTTTGCTAAATCCGGTAGATAGAAGAAACTTTGACAGTGTATCATACCATGCCCTTGGAGCTTGCTTTAAACCGTAAAGAGCCTTCTTCAAACGATAAACGTGAGTAGGATGCTCTTGATTTACAAATCCTTCAGGTTGGCTGACGTAGACGACTTCTTTAAGGTCTCCGTTCAGAAATGCCGTCTTCACATCCATCTGATAGACTACCATGTTCTTACTAGCAGCATTAGCCAAAAAGATTCGGATTGCCTCGATTCGAGCAACTGGAGCAAAAGATTCTTCAAAGTCAATACCCTCCTATTGACGGTATCCTTTAGCAACTAATCGAGCCTTGTTCTTCAACACATCACCATGCTCATCAAGTTTCACTTTGAAGATCCATTTAAGAGCAATAATCATAGCACAGTCTAGAGCAGGTACTAACTCCCATACATCAAGTCGATCAAACTCATGAATTTCATCTTGCATAGCATTGAACCAGCTATCTTCATTCATGGCGGTTTTAACATCTTTTGGTTCGACCTTAGATAGTACGGAGTTGAAGAAGCACCATAAGGCATCGGTTGCAAGTTGTTTCTGGGTTGATACTGGACGAGAGGGATTTCCAATGATGTTGTCTAGTGGATGATCGTGAGTCCATTTTCTAAGGTGTTCATGTGGCAGTTGTTGAAGGACTGAGGTAGCAGAGTCGATGTCTTCTGAAGAAGATGGTTCTGATGATGATTCAGGAGCAAATATGTTTTCAAATGGAGCATCTTCAGGAGTAGCAAAGGGATTAACTTCATCATTGATGCCAGAAACAGTTCCATGATGTACATTTGAAGAATGATGATTTGTTGATGAGACTGAAGGATCAGCAGTAGGCGCTTCTTGACTTAAATATATTGAGACTGAGGGATTGACTTCATTCACAGGAATATGAGCAGCCTCTGTTGTAGGGATCGACACCTTATTAGTACTTGGATCATAAAGTTCATCAAACATAGGATCAAACAATTTCTTTAAATCATCTTCAGATGAAGGTACATATGGAGTTTCTTGAGAGGAGTTTGGAACAAGGGATGAACCAATGGGACTGTTTTGAAGTGCGGGTCCTGAACTGGATTGTCCAGGAGCCATTTGACCGGTCAGCTCATCAAACGTAACGTGAATTGTTTCCATGATATTTCGGGTTCTTTTGTTGTAGATTCGGTATCCCTTTTTGTTTGGTGCATATCCTACAAATACTCCAATGTCTGCTTTAGCTCTAAGTTTGCCTAAGTCTTGACCTTCATTAGTTGGATAACACGATGCACCAAACACACGAAGGAAAGAGAGATTAGGTTTTCTGTTGTGGAAAAGTTCATATGGAGTTTTTCCATGAACAGTGTGAATCAGGGAACGATTTTGTGTGTAGCATGCAGTGGCAATAGCTTCAGCCCAGAGAAACATTGGAACCTTTGAGTAAATCAGCATTGTTCTAGCGGCTTCTACAAGAGTTCGATTTCGTCTTTCAACTACACCGTTCTGTTGAGGAGTTCGTGGAACACTTCTTTGATGGCTGATTCCAACGCTTTCATAAAATTCACTAAGTTGTTTGTTGACAAACTCAGTTCCATTGTCTGTTCTGATAATTCTGACGGTTTTGTTAAGTCGAACCTGCAGCTGTTTGATGAGTTTGATGATGATATCAGGAGTTTCATCCTTTGTCCTTAAGAACTTGACCCAGGTGAATCTAGAGTAATCATCAACCACAACTAACACATATTTCTTCCCAAAGATATTCTGCACCCTCATTGGTCCACATAAATCCATATGAATCATATGAAGAACTTCTGTGACAGAGTTAGTAGGTTTGGGTTTATGGGCATACTTCTTGCTTTTTCCCAATTGACATGCTGAACAAAGATGATCCTTTTCGTACTTGAGTCTAGGTAAACCTACAACTAAGTCCTTTCTGGTGAGATCATTGATGGTGCCGAAGTTCGGGTGATTGAGACGACGATGCCATAACCATGACTTTGTTTTAGAAGCCTTTGACAGCAAGCAAATTGGAGAAGACTTCATCATATCTTCGATAGAGATGGTGTATAGATTTGAACCACGTGAACCTCTTAAAAGTTCCTTACCATCAAGTTCTCTAACGAAGCAGGTATGTTTTCTGAAGGCTACTTCTAGATCTGAATCGCATAATTGACCAACAGAGAACAAGTTGTGACTAAGACCTTCTACATAGTAAACCCTGGAGATAACACTTTTGCCAACAACATAGTCTCCATAACCCATAATAGCACCGAAATGATCATTCCTGAATCTAACTGTCCCGATGAATTTTCTCACGAAGTTCATGAGTCGTGACCGGTCGCCAGTAATATGCTTGGAACAGCCTGAGTCCAGGTACCACAGAACGATTTGAACGATCTGCAGTTGAACACATACAAGAATGGATAACTGGATAATTGGGATCCCCATGCAAGAATGGGTTCCATTTGGTTAGTAACAATGGTTGGAACACCCACATCAGAAATAGAAGCATTCATATCAGAAAATAAGGCAATGGAATCATTGTGAATAGATGCAGTACTAGTGTCTGTATTAGCCCTGTTCACAGTGTGCTAACTTCTTAAGGGAATAGTTCTACCAGTAGGCATCCATTTTCTAGTGGGCATTGTCTGATTAGTCTTATGACCAACAGGTAACCAATAATAGCCTATCTTACTAAATGTTCTTCCTGTGGGTTTCCACTGTTTTCTAACTTTCTTTCGTTTTTGCCTTTTAGCCTTCTTAGCATGAATTTTAGCATTAACAATATTAACTGGACAATTAACATCATTAGGCAAAACATTAACACCACATTCATGATTAGAAACAGAATTCAAGCAGACATCAATACAAGGTTTGCAAATAGTATCAGAATTCGAATTAATTACAGTACGCCTATGGCTAATACTAGAATCAACACGATTCGTTTTATTCGGTTCAAACTTAAAGTTCCTAGATTGTTCTTCTACTCTTTTCCAGTGCACATTCTTAGCTTACGAGGTCCTATCATTCCTTGTATTGTCTTGAGACTTTGACCTGCTCCCTTTAATGTCACTGATTACTCCTGTAGAGGGAATGGGAACATTAGTTGGTTTTACTACTCTTTGCATCACCTGTTTAGATGTGCTGGGATCTGAACTACATGCAGGCACACTAAGGTTCACTTTCTTAAAACTAGAAGTGCTGGGATTTGTACTCCTAGAAGGCACACTTGAGTTCTCTTTCTTAGCATTGACAGATCTGGAATCTGAACTACTTAAAGGCACACTAAGGTTCACATTCAAAACATTGGGCATCGAATGAATATCATACTTGGCATTAGGCATCGAGCATGGAATCAAAGGATTAACTCTCTCACCTAATGACTTTGGGCATATTGTGATCAAGCATTCTAGGATTTCTTGAGATCGTTTGGCATATAAGCATGCATGTCCAATTGCATTATCATGAGGTTTCTCTAACTTATCCTCTTCAACAATCTCACGCAGACATTCTAGGCAATCCTTAAGGGATGTGAAGTATGTTTGAACAGCAAGTTTGTTGTTCCTGAGATGAGGAGGGACATATTTCACAGACAAAGCATATTTATTACAAGAGTGAACCTTTGATACACCATTCTCCCCATTGGTCATAGGCATTTTCCCTTTTACCTGACTCTTCAGATTCTCAATTTCCTTTTGCAATGAAGCTATTTGTTCGTTATTTTTGTTACGAGTGACCTTTATTGATTCAAATAACTCATTGAAATGACGTTTAACCTTTTCATTTTCTTCTAGAAAACTTTCGTTTTCCTTTTGTAATGCATTTACTAGGTTTTGAAGATGAAACGTTTGAGAATTCTGAGAATCTAAAGGAGGAGGCATTTGGGAGCCTGTCATATTGTTCGTTTGACCCTTTAATTGAGAGATTTGGGCTTTCAACTTTCTGATCGTGTTGCAATGAGCTTGAATCTGTTCATCACGTTTGTTAATTTGAAAAACTGCATCAAACTCTGGAGCATCTGAGGATGTCTTGATATTTGAAGTTTTGACATTTTCTTTAAGATGTTGATATTTTAGTTGTAAATTAAAATGCTCAACTTCTAGTTTAGAAAAATGTTTAACCAAATTGTTGTGATCATCCAGTTCAATTTTCTCGTTTAGTTCAGAAGTAGTTTTTTCAAGCTCAATGACACGATCATGGGAGACTTTCAGGGCAAAAGATAATTCATGAAATTGAGAAGCATTAATAGAACAATTTGTAGCAGTGAAGAACACATCTTGAGCAATACATTCAGAAATCAGGTTCTCATTTAGTGTATGCAAGTTCTTCCTCTCAATCTCATTATATTTTAGTGCTCGCTCATAGTCACTAACTTCAACTATCATTGCATCAAATTCCTTTTCCATTCCCTTAATATCAGTATGTATCCCCTTTTTAAGACTCTCAAAGTGATCTTTTAGAAGTTTAAAGAAAGGCATGACCTCAGTTAAATAGCATTCTTTTGTTTGTTCAAAACCCCTTTCCCCTTCAGTAATCCCAGTGGGTGTGATCCTTTTCTTACAAGTTTTCTCAAAATCAACAAATAGTTGAAAAATAACATATTGACTGATTAAGATCTTGCTTTTAGTAGCAATCGTTCTAGGAACTAGATGCATTGGCGTATTGGGAGGATACACAGTTGCTTTAGGCCTTTTTCTAAGGGGAGGGTTTGTTTCAACAATATTTTCTGCTTTCTGCTTATCTAAGTCCATTTTCCAGAACACTTGTTCGGGAGTCAACAATGTTTGAGGCTTAAACATGTTCAGGGAGATCCAATTCTCCTTTTTGTAGTCATGGGGAGTGATAATTACTTTCTTCTCTTTGCATTTAGGATCATTTAGTTTCTTATTCATCTTCTCCCTAGTGATTTCATCTAATTTCTTATCTTCCTCAGTGCACTCAAAGCAACTAGGTTTTTGTCTAGGTTTAAGAATCTCATTGCCATCATAGATCACACTTTGAGCTGCTTTTGCTATCTTTCCGTACTCAGGGTTGGGTTTATCTATAATGGGAACACTATGCTTATCGCTTAGAACTCTATGCTTAGTGATCATGTGAGCAGTCTGAATGGTGTTTCCTTGTATGTACAACTTGTTTTCAAGTTTGTTTTTCAAAGTTTTCAGATTAGAAAAATCTCTCAAGAGTTTTGATTCCTTTGCATTAAATTCTTGCTTTAGCATTTTCACATTTTCTTGAAGTTCTTGTTTTTGCTTAGCAGTTTTAGAAAGCTTTTCTTGCAAGGAATTTAATTCTTGTTTTAGTACTTCTTCTCTAAAATTACTTTTTCTAATGATTGTACGCACTTGGTCATCCATTTCCTGCTCACGAGTGTTCAACTCAAATTTTGCACGTTGTTCATAAATAGCAACACGTTCTTTATAGGCATTTAGTTCAGAAATTACAGAATCATCAGGGGCACATGCAGTGTATTCATCAAAAACATAGTCATTGTTGACTGCAGAAGATGCATCACTTGGTACAACTTCACTTTCACTTTGTTTCACATATTGATCATATGGGACAATATTGATATTACCCATATTTTCAACATTTGATTCAATAGTTTCAGTTGATTGTACTTTGTCATGCATCTGTTGCACATCAACATCATCGTATAGTTTTAATACCTCTGAGATGAGTTTGTCTTTGGATGAGCCAGCTTGTGGTGAAGAAGAGACCTTGGGAGAAACCATTGGAGAAATGCTAGCCATAAAAATTGTGTGTGCAGTAGGTCCATCATCCACATCAGAGTCGTATGCATCACAATCAGCGACTTGAAAGGCATTCTGATGATTGTGACCTATCTCCTGAATAGGCTGCTCATCCACATTTGCATCATAGGTCTTGGCATTGCCCTCAGCTAGAAACAACAATTCCTCTTCATCCAAAGCAGCACCATTATCCTGCGCTTGTACAAGCAGCATCTTATCTCTGAAGTAATCAGCATTATGTGGACGCTTTGGAGATGTGCAGTTCCTTGCAATGTGTCCCTCACCACCACAGTTATAACATTTGATCGGCTTAGCTTGACCTTGATTACCATTCCTTCCTCGATTCTGATTACCAACATAACCTCTACCAGCTCCACCTCTTCCCTGATCATACTGTCTTTCCTGAACTGGTTGCACCACGATCCTCCCATCTTTAACAGTAGCTTGATTGTGTGGGTTAGATGCTGTTCTGAGGTTGTTGTTGGTTTGTGGGAGAGAATTCATGTTTTGACTAATCAGAAGAGCTAGTTGATTAATGATGTTACCCACGTGTGCATCAGCATCAGCTTGTTTGAACATAGGATCAGGAATGAGTTTGTGATTACCATTACCCATGGGTATGACTTGTGAGGCTTTGGTTGTGATTCCGATGTTTGAGTAGAAAGCAGTTGAGTCATTAGACGAGCTTGTCTCTCCCTGGTTGGTTTTGAACTGATTAAGAATCATTTTTTCAAACATAGCATGTCTCTCATTCTGAAGGAGGAAGGCATAGAGTTGCTCATAGTTTGTATTCTTCAATCCTTTAGTGCGCTTCACAGAGGTGACAAACTTGTGCCATTCGGGATTCATTTTGTTCACAAATTTTGAGTTCAGCTGAATGTTAGGCATAGTCATTCTGATGTTCCTCATATCATTCACCAACTTATGAAATCTCACATAGTACTCATAGACACTCTCATCTGGTTTCATCTTGAAGTGTTCAAATTCGTCATAGAGTTGTGATTCTCTGTCTTCCATAGTTAATTCAGAACCTGAGAGAAGCATCTTGACATTATCCCATACTGCCTTTGCTTCGGTGTTGTGATTGATCAGCTTGTAGATGTCTTTAGGAAGACCTTGAAGAACAATGTTAGAAGCCCTGATATCAGCATCGAATCTCTTTTTCTCCTTATCATCAAGCTCATCATACATCTTTGGTCTGTCCATTCCGTAAATCAGAGTTCCATCTTCAGCAGTATCAAGTACATCTCTAGTCGTCTCAACTCGATACGGTCCTTCATCAATGGATTTGAGAATGTTGACACCATTTTCCTTTCCAAGACAGTACAATCTGATTCGTTGAGCCCAAGAATCGTAGTCAGTTCTGTCAAGCATGGGTGGACGAGTATCTGAACCAGCTGCTTGAACATCCTCGGCAACAGTGGAGATGATAGTAGAAACGTTGGTAGACATGTTAACAGATTATACGGGATTTTATAACTCTATGATTAAACCGGGAAATAGATTCTTTCACGGGATTTTACTAAATCAAGAGAAAACCGTAAAAAATCACCCAAGTCGCTAGAAGATAATGCACCAAGTCGCTAACACCTAATTCGCTATACCACCAAGTCGCTAAAGTCCCAAGTCGCTAAACAAAGGCAAGTCGCTAAATAGTAACTCGCTAAGCCTCAAGTCGCTAGCAAAATTTTGGCAGCAATTCGCTAAGATTCAAGTCGCTAAAGAATCAAGTCGCTAAATAGCAACTCGCTACTCACCAAGTCGCTAACACCAAGTCGCTACCCGTAGTGGAGAGTCCACTACTTGTACTGTAAGTCGCTAAGCCTAAGTCGCTAGCTCCAAAAACTTCAACTCGCTACAAAAATGTAAAGCAAGTCGCTACAAGGAAAAATAATCCGTAGATCAAGTCGCTAGCAAGAAAACTTCACAAACATCACTTTTCAATCCAAAAACAACCCAACCAAGATGATTCAAGCTTACCAAATGAAAACCTAAACACTTGTGATGATTCTAAACGTAAAAGTACTAACAAAATCCAAGCTTTAACACAAGAAATCAACCAAATGATGCACAAACCACTAAACTTTTTCAAACTCAAAAACCACCTAAAAACCACTAGCAATCCAAAGATGTGCAAGATATGATCTAACCATGGCTCTTGATACCAATTGTAGGATATTAGTTTTCACTTACACATCAAACCAAAACACCAAGTTGGCGTATAAATGGAATTCTAGAGAGAGAAAGTTAGAGGTTTAGGGAACTTGGTGAGAGAAAGTGAAATATATTATTATGAGCTCCAACTCTCTACCTTGGGAGGTAGAGAGTATTTATAGTCTTACATAAAACGCCACACAACGGGCTGTGGATCAGGCATACAGTGGGTAAAGACCCGTCCGTCCTCCACGGTGTTACTTAACTAAATACTACTTAACTTAAAATAACTACGACTACGAGCTTTCTAACGATTACATATACTTGAGGTGACCGACTCTTTAATACCTGGAATTTCTAATTCCTAACAGTTGATTTTTGTTATGCGCGGGATGTTTAAATGGTGTTCCGACCAAAACGAAACTTTAAGACGATGTTTTCTTAATAACACTTGCGAAGATGATCTAACGATTGTCAAACTCTCAGGTTATTACTAAAATAAATTAACTTACGAGAATCTGAAATAAAAATTTTACGGATGAATAGTGAAAGTGAATAGTAACTTTTCAAAAAAATGAAAAGTAACCTGAAAATGCGGATTGTTACAATTAAAGTGGGTATTCAAGACCAAGAAAGATGCTAATGAAAATATAGTCAAGCATAAAGCAAGACTAGTAGCTAAAGGCTACATACAAGAGCATGGCATAGACTTTGAAGAAGTCTTTGCACCTGTAGCTAGAATAGAAACAGTCCGATTACTATCAGCCATAGCTGCTAATAATAAATGGGAAGTACATCACCTTGACGTCAAATCTGCATTTCTACATGGAGACTTGAAAGAAGAAGTGTATGTTACACAACCCGAAGGATTTATAAAGAAAGAAGATAATGGAAAAGTCTACAGACTCATAAAAGCTCTATAAGGTTTAAGACAAGCACCACGTGCTTGGAACATAAAATTAGACAACACCTTGAAGTCTTTAGATTTCAAGAAATGCGATTTGGAACAAGCTGTCTACACGAAGAAATCAAAGGACTCAATACTTCTAGTAGGAGTCTATGTAGAAGATTTAATCATCACTGGCACACCTAAAGAAGAGATAGACAAGTTCAAAGCTCAAATGGAAGAAAAATTCGAGATGAGTGAACTAGGATTACTATCCTACTACTTAGGAATTGAAGTCACACAAACTGGAGGTGACATATCAATAAAACAATCCGCTTACGCAAGCAAGATCCTAAAGGAAGTTGGAATGCTAGACTGCAACGAAACTCTAATACCTATGGATCCAGGAACAAGACTAACAAAGAATACTGAAGAAACAACGGTCAACTCAACTGAATATAGAAATTTAATTGGATGCTTATGATATATGCTACATACAAGACCCGACTTAAGTTATTCCGTTGGATTACTTAATCGTTTTATGCAAGAACCAAAAAGGAACAACATATGAAAGCTATAAGGCAAGTACTACGCTATGTAAAAGGAACAAAAGACTATGGAATCACCTACAAACATAATGGAAGAAACCAAATACAAGGTTATAGTGACAGTAGCTACGGAGTCAACACTCAAGAAGGAAAAGGCACTACTGGAATTATATTCTACTACGGTGAATCACCAATCAGCTGGAGTACACAAAAACAAGCCACAATAGCTCTATCATCATGTGAATCCGAGTTCATTGCAGCAACAGCAGCAGCAACACAAGCATTATGGTTAAAGAGATTACTAAGCAAGCTTACACATACCCAAGAAGAAAATGTTACAATAATGGTCGACAACAAGTCTGCCATCGAACTAATGAAGAATCATGTATTTCACAGAAGGAGTAAGCACATTGCCATAAAATATCACTTTATACGAGAATGCGTCAAAAGAGAAGATTTACAAGTCGAGTTTATAAGTGGAGAATTTCAGAAGGCTGACATACTCACAAAAGCACTACCGAAGATCAGATTCCTAACAATGAGACAACTAATCGGAGTCAAAGATCTACAACAAAGCGATTGTGATTAAGGGGGAGAATATTGGGTTAATCCTAATCGACCCAAGTCAACACCCCATACGACCCGGTCAACCCAAAGTCAAGACAGCAGTTATATGACAGTTACAAAATAACTGTTATATGGCAGTTACATGCCTCAACCGACATACCTGTTGGTTCTTGAACCAACATGACTCTTCATTGTACCCATTCATTTGTTATTAATAGATAGCACTTTGTACAGAATTACATGATGAAATATTGATTAATACAAAAGCATTATACAGAATCTTTGTTTCAACTTTACTTGGTATATTTTGACATAAGTTAGAAAGGCCATAGATCTACCCATTGAGGCCAACACATGTCTTGTTAGGAGCTAAATTAGCAAACAGATTATGTTAATGCTAACTTGCAAAAAAAAATGGCTTATTACCAAATGTCATGAGTCTACCTTGTAATTACAACATTTGGAAAAACATTGATCCATGTATTCTTCTAGTCTTGCAACTTTTATACCCTCCTAGCAAAATTTCTTTCATGCACACTCAAGAATCATGGATTTGAATATTGACAACAACAGACTCTTCGTTTGGATGAGACAACTTGTTGTCCATACTTGAACTAGATGATCCTTCAAATATAACCACACTATGTTCTAAAGGAACCCCTTGTGAGTCCGAACTCAGGATGGTAACCGTGACTGGTTCCGGAACAACTGGTGGCTCATGTTGGCCACTTTTGGCTGTGTTGACAACTGAACATCTGCATAGTGGACATGTGGTGTTTGAATATAGCCAGTTTTGTATGCAATCGCCATGGAACATGTGTTGGCAGGCTGGTATTTGATGTAGCTTTTCATTTATCTCGAATTCTTTTAAACAAACACAACACCTGCATATTAAAATTTCATGGAGTTTTCATTAGATGTTTTCATCAAGTCATGCATATGCAAAGAAAATGAATCTAGGGAGGCTTTTCTTTTTTTAGAAAGAAAACAACATTTGACTTGTTTCAAATTGTTATTCTGGTAGAAATGCTATTTTTTTTAGCAATTGTTTTTTGCCAACTTAGCGGTCAATAAAAACTTTAGCATTTTCAAGAGTTTCACATAAAATAATTAAAACCAAGTATATATGATGGTTCAAAAAATCCATCACTCCTAAATTTGATCAGCTGAGTCGTATGCTCACATTGAATCCTCTGCATATAAATCCTCATCAAACAAGATCACAGTAAGCTTGTCTTCAACATTTATCTTTAATCCCCTTTCGCTCTATAAGAAAGACACCAGAAGAATATTAGATTAATTTAGGGGAAGAAATGGAGAAAGTAAGAGTAATATAGATACAGAGAGGTATATACATACACAATGAGGGAGAGTTGAAGGATCTTGATTCCTTGAGTTTCTTGGATGGATTATGGATGAAGATGATGAAGAATTGTTGTTGCTAAAAGTCCTCTTAAGGTAGAACAAGTAAAACAAAAGAAATAGTATAACAGAGAAGAGTATTGGAATGGAAAATATGAATGCTTGGTATAATTTCATTTGAACTGCTTCAGAATACAAGTGAGAGTCACCACTAGTACTTGAAGATGTAAGGTACCCCATTGTCTTTTTAACTACTTAGCTTAAAATAAACTCAAAGTCTATATGACAAAAGTGTAGAGAAAGATCCTTCTTTGTCTGTTGTTACTTTGGAAACTCCAAGAAATCCTAGTGGTGGTTTTCTTGATTTCTTGATTGAGCAAGGATCCGACTATACATATGCAAAAGTGCACAATCAGGTTAGAATCCTTTAGGAGAAATAGATGAATGGTATTATGTGATTTTCTCTTTTGCTCGCCTATCCGAAGTTTATATAAGAATGGAGAATAAGAGTTGTTTACTTCAAACTGAAAGGAACCTTAGTGGATTATTGGTTTCTTGATTGAGTTAGAATCTGAGTCCATTAACATAAGTCAAGTGAAAGTTAGAATCTTTTGGTGGTAGGGATTTTGGTATTATATGGTTGGTGTTTTTAAACACCAACTCCGTGTTTATCCAAGAATAGTGAAAAGACACTCGTCTGGTTTATATGGATAAAACTTAAAGAGACCCTAGTGGATGTCCAATTTCTTGATCAGCGAGGACACGAGTCTAAATATGCAACTACATGAAACAGTGGAAGTTGGAATAATTTTGGAGGAAAAGAAAGTTTTGATTCTAGTTACCAAGTGAATTCATATGTGAAGAGTTCAAAGACCCTAGTTGGCTTTATATATGAAATAACTTAACGAAGCGATAGTGGATTACTTAATCAAGTGAGTAACCAAGGGATGGGGTCGATGGATTCAGGTATAAGTGATCATGTTTGATAAAGATTGTATGGGTAATGAGTTAGATGTGAAAATGACAGAAAAAAAAAACAAAAAAAAAAAAAAAAGCAAAGCAAAGGTTTATAATATGATCACTATAAGCAATAGCTTTTTGAGATGAAGCAAGATTTCATCAAAGGAAACATGATGATTATTCCCTCTCATGTCGACAAATTAATATAACATGGCATTAAGGACCAAGGGACCCTCAAATACTAGCACCAAATTCTGTATACATATAAATATACAGAAACATCACCTCAGTGTGGTAATGCTACCTCAAGTTGTGCACTATCTTATATGCTTGTTTAATGCTTGATATTGGGTTAATATTTAATTAGCATATATATAACAAAGAATGCATTGTCTTGTAGGCGTAACATCTTCAGGATGGAGAAAGATTTTATAACTTATATTTGCATATCATATTTTCGTTATCAAATATATCATGTAAGTTATAAATCTTTATTGACTTATTGTAACCTCGAAATCAAAGTTATGAAAGTACATTTGAGATATAACATTGTTAATTTAGTTGTAAAATGAATTACATTTGGTTGAAATTTTTTTTTTTTTTTTTTTAATAAATTACTTTGCTGTACTTTTGTTTGATGAGAAAAGGCTTATATGATACATGTCTTGATGAAATATTATACTTTTCATTATCAAGTGTTGTGCCAAAAATCATCAATAGTAATTTGTAACTAAGAATCTCATTAAATGGATCGATTAACACCAACTTCAAAACGTTAATCATAAAAGAATCATTAGCAGGATCATAGTGGCTTGAGATAAAACTCCCATGCCAAAGTCAGTCGTGGTGATTAGAGTGTTGCATGTGCGTAAAAAGTGTAGTGCAGAATATACCACAGTGGAGAAGCTATGGTATTTTATGTTTACCGTTCTTTTTCTTGTCTGAGAAGTGTCCATCAATGATGCGAGGAATTTTTTCCATCAATGATGTGAGGAATTTTAAGTGTCCATAATGATTTTATGGCATGCTCTGTCACCAATATTTACGCGGAAAATCTTGGCAGAATCCTAATGCCTACATGATATTCCAAGGTGTTATCGTTGTTATCTTACACAGACAACTCAAATTTTATTGGAGTATTAAAGTGACTTCAGAGCAGTTCTCGCGGTATAAGCACTCCAAGAGTGTAAATAAGCATCTGCATAAATGGTGTTTTGGACTTGCAAAACAGCCTTAATCAAGTAGTTCTGAAGCATGAGTTCAGGGTATTTTGATGTTCAGACATCCAATAATTAATATTTGAATGGTACATGTTCTGATAAACGAATATATTTATATATGTAGAATTTATTATTAAAGCAAACATCAATATACAAATCTTAGTAGTAGCTCACCTTTGCTGTAATACATATTGTCAAATGCTATTCCCTTTATCTTTGATGTGCTGCTAACAAGATCTATACATGATTTCAAACAGAATCCGAATATCATTATTCCCATAGATTCTTGACTTCATCTTACTAGATCTTGAGTGACCATTACCTTGATAATATTAGAAAAAGACATCTAATTATGATTTATAATCAATGCGGGTTGTGATACATTTTTTTTCCTTTTAACAAAATAATTACACTAAATACGCAATACTTTTCTAATAGCCCGATAGATCACGCTTAAGCAATGTAGCTTTAACGCATACCCCACATCAATACTTAAAAAAGAGCTCAACTAAACAACTGGACACATAGTTAAATAATAGTATGTAAAGTATCATCAAACATTTGAAACGCTTCAAGAATGCTAAAATATTATCATAAAAGACAACCAAATCAATTTAGTGGAAAGATCGTTATCAACTGAAAACAATAATAAAGTTACAATGAGTTGCATATTGACTAATAAAAAACAGTGTGTAGAGGAAGTATGACATGAATGCAAGATATGTTTCTCTCAAACAGTGTGGTACCAAAATGGGCCAAATAAAGATTCTGAAAATCTTTAACATAGGAGTGCCTCTAACCATATTGTTTCACTACTTTTATACCAATAGCAAGTGATCCCAGCCTTTTGCTGTGTTACAAGTTTACATAATCAAACTTTGTTTGCTTGGTTAAACTTCTTTTTATGTTACAAGCATTTTCATCAAACGCGAATCGACCCATTTGTATATAAATATTGGCAGGAATATATGTGTTTCTAAAAACATTTGAAGAAAAAGAAGTGTCGCTAATTGACTGGTCTATGGCTTTCTATAGAAACCAAAAAGAATTGTCAAGTTGAACAACATTGTATGGCTACAATTCTACAAATCAAGCTTTATCTAGCATAAAGTGTGTTGGAACTTGATAGGCTCATTGGCATCATGGCATGGGTCACCTTTTCCCTGGCATATTTAGTGTATGATTAGTTTATGAGTAGTGAGTGGCCTTTGGCATGAAAAGTTTAAGTTTTCTTACCCAACAAGGCTTCTTTCAGAGAAAGATAAACTCAAGAAAATAAAAGATGATTCAGGTATGATTCTATTTAGAAACTATCGAAAAGGTTAGTTAGCCTTTTGCGACTGTATTAACACCACAGGCTAGACCCTTCCTTCTTGATCTATAGGCAAATTTTCCCTTATATATACAAAAAGGCAATGTTGGTTATGTTTTACCCCAAATGATTCAAAAAGGCTACTGAAAGATTAAACTAAAAAGAAACAAGTCAAACCACTTGATAAGTCATCTAAAATGTAAAAAAACGCACAAAATATTAAATTGTTGTATTAAGAAAAGACGGGCAACACCACTGATACCTAGGAAGGACAAAATGCAACAGTTAGATTATTCTTTTGGTCATATAGTTTTGTAATCCACACCTTTACCAACCAACACATTTTGCCACCCATAGCAATTAAAGATGAATAAGATGCCCATTCCATTAATCTCATCCAACAAAAGATTTTTGAATTCAGAATAATGTAATTGTCTCCATACTGACCCTGAACAAAATATGCGACATTTCTACAACATGACTTATATGACTTGAACTTTCAATAACTCTTTAAAAAAACTTACAAGTCTTCCTATTCGCTCCTCTTGAAGCTAAAACCGAAAGATATATAGAACTAATACTTCCTCTTCCTTACTATGAAGGTAGATGATCTGATAACGTCATCATCCATGTTCAATGTGGTCTCGAGAACTTTTAATGATTCGGGTTTTGTGAAATACGTAAACAAGAGATAGATACCATCTAAGTACGTATTGGTCTCACCAGCTTTGTTTTTCTTCTTAATGCTGTATGCAAGAGGGATGACACCCCTGTTGAAAACCTCCACATACATGCCTCCGCCAGCTACAAGCAACTGTAAAAAGAAATATAATAGTTTATTAAATTAACCACTAGATGCAATTAATAAATCAACATTTGTTGTTCCCACTTCCTTAACATGGTATACATCAGAAAGCACTTAACTTATAAAGCAAAACCTATTAAGTTTTATATTATTTCACATTTTTTTGTTTATGGCCTAACTGATGTGACGACAGGTAATAAAAAGGTTGCAAGTCAATAGAATCATCGTCATCATGTGTCGTTCTTGACTCAGAAGTGTATAATTCCAACCAACCAAGGGAATTATGCAAAGGATTCCATGTCACATGCATATAAAATACGACTATAGATAATAAAAAGGAAATGGTAAGCAGAAACAGACAACAGAAAAAAGAAAAAAGCAAGAGCTTTTTTGTGAGATACAACAACACAGATCTTAAAGGTGATTTGTAACGTTTGAATTGAATTCTTCAACTGATTATGTAAGCAAAGACAAATACGAGTGACATATAACTAATTTGCTTAACTCTTTTTTAAGTGGTGATTTAACTATATACAGTTTAGTAAATTCCCATTCTATGTGTCATGTCTTTAGTTCTAGTTAAATCAAAGTAAATGAAACCCATGAGTCACATTTTCCTTGCTTCTAATACCATGTAAAAGGGACCCACAAAACGAAAATGTTGCACAATCGAAATGATTATTAACTTAGGCTTTTTAAGACCATGATTAAAGATCCTTGACAACAGAAGAATGATGGAGAATGACAAGCAATGAATACTTCATGTGTTCTTTCAGTGGTATTTTTATTTGTATGTTTGCAGATTGGAGGCCTTTTTTTTAATCATTTTCATTATTATATTAGTTGTTTTGAAACAAAGTGGTAAGTACAACGGCTTGAAATGTTAATCACTCTATAGTAGAAATGACATTACTATATAATAGTCTATCACGACATCACGTCACTTGCTTTACATTGCTTTTATTCTAAGACTATGTTTCACGGTCCGAAATATTCTTTATCAAATTAAAGTATTAAACTTTAAAAAGTGTCATTTGAAATAAAGGCATTTTGTAGTAGTACTCCAAGTAATTAATAAAGACCTCACAATCTGGATGTTACTTGCTTAACTTAGTCTTCAGTTACCTATATTTCTAGATGAATATGTGCATGTTCCACCAAAGTGAACCTTTTTGTATTGCATAAATATTTATCCACTACTCAAATTTAGTCTAACTGATTTTTTGTAGAAAACATCTAACAATGACCAGCAAAATACACATCAGTATCACAAGCATACAAGCTGAAAGAATAGTTGATGGATACAGTTTTATAATTTTACTTGTATCTTTTAGTAAAATAAGAGTCGAAGCCTCCACAAAACTCACCTTGGGGTCCATAAAAAAGCCTCCTAAGCAATAGCTTTTTCATTCTTACATATAACATATACCGCAAGTATTACACTAGCTACCAGTATCTACAACTGATAAATTTAAAAAGTACTGGAAAATATAAATCATGTGAAGTCTGCAAAAAGCTATCCATCCTATTATCTTTAACTAGAACAAAAAATCTAACTAGAAGTTTATGATAGTAGGTTCTAATATTAAGCTTTGATGTATACTATGAGAGTGATCCTACAGCTACTGACTGAGAGGGTAACATCCAAATTAGAGATCGAAGTTTTGACCCATTTACTTATCAATGGGCCACTTTGGGCTAAGTTTTACCTTTAACGAGTAACAAATGTTTAATTAAAAAAAAAATGGTCGAGACAGGTGAAAGTCACCTAAACAGTGTTTTTAATGCATACCATCTTCCAGATTGTCTTATTCAAATAGTTGGAGTATTGATGTAATACTGTAGTCCGGACAGCAGTTATTTATTAAATAAGGACAAATATATGTTCGAATTAATCGGACCCGATCCGTTTTAAACCCCACTTAAAAATACCCATTTTGACCCATTACCCAACCCACCTATTTTGCTAACATCGATCAAAATGAGCAATGCCAAAGCCCAGAGAGACCAGGCTAAGAGGCCCAATTAAGGGCAGGGTGAGTCCTGAAAGTCGAATGCTTGAAGGTCCAACTAGCCATGAAATGGAGAAAACTTCCAAAAGACAAGTGGGAGCAATAAAGCTTTCTGGTCTATAAAAAACCTTAATACGGAGCATATCATTTTTCCAGAATTGAAGGACTCTGCATCCTTCTTTAAGTAGCGTACAACGTAATGTAATTTGTTTCTCTATAGTAATTTAGCATCTGTCAAGCTACTAAAGTGTCAAATTAGCATCTATTTATTAGTTTGTTTTCCCATTTTTGTATTGGGCACTATTGACAACAAATAGGTAGGTCAATATACTTGCAGAGTACACTAATTGCTCATCAATGAAAATAAACCTAAAAAATTATAAAATGATCTGCTTTCCGTGACCCCCCAAAACAAAGAAGTATGAAATAATTCAGCATCGCCTGCTATGAAATCCTATATTCAAACGCCCTCATTTCCAAAAGTAGATATGTATATCTTTTTAGTAGAAGCCTAGAAGGGAAGATATATTTCTCGTTCACAAACCATCAAATTACGAATTGGGATTTTGTCATACAGATAGCTATATGCTTATCACAATGTTCCACATTGGTCACTATACCTTGATCTGTACCTATTTAGTCATCGAACTTGGTAAAACTGTACCTTTCTCGTAAACTTTGATGTCATGATAGCAACAAGACCTTTTTTTCAATGTTCCACATTAGTCAATAAATAATAACACATTTATACTAAGTTGATCGACTAAATGGTACATACCAAAGAAAAAAGATAAATGGAGATTGTAGAACACTGGAGTAAAGATTGTTATTTCCTGACATTACCCCTTGCCGATTTTTTATTTTTGACAGTTAAACTCACTACTAAAGGCCACTCATAACACTAGGCCACTCAATCTAGTTTAGACTACAAACTTTCAGAGTGTTATGTACTTCCTACACTGCACTAACTTATATACTTCTATCGAGCTCTTTAAAAAACATAAAATTATCCTTAGAAGTTATCAGTTTAGAATTATATCCCTATAAACGGAAGAAGTAACAATCATATATATACATAGTAACATACTCAAACAGGAAATACTTTCATGAAGTAGATATTCATTTAGCCCTAACAAGTGGATAAAACACAACCCAAGACCACTTAAAGTTTGATGCTTGAACCCAACAATAGCATAATTGTATTCAAACCGAAACGAAATCACAAATTACCCTTAACTAATTACCTTTACCATTCGGGTTTCTTAAATTTTTACTTTTATGTCATTCTACATTTCTTGGCCACGACTAAAGCTACTTTTGCCAACCACATTTAAAGGGTGTTTTGATTAGCTTATCTTGCAGCTTATGGGCTACTTATTCGAATTTAGAAAAGCTCATAAGTTCAATTTTTTCGTCTTATAAGCTTATAAACTTGAGCCTATGGCTTGTTAAAGCCATAAACTCAACTTAACACGCCCATAAACTGAATGAAAAAAAAAAAAAAAAAAAAAAAAAAAAAAAAAAAAAAAAAGACCTTATAAGCTTTTTCCAAATTCACATAAGCCCGCCCATACACCGCCAAAATAAGATAATCCAAACACCCCCCTCATACAAATAACAGTTAGCGTTTAACTACAACTACTTTCGCGAAACATAAAATTCAGTCTAAAAAAAGTACTAATCCACATTATCCCTAAAAAAATCCAACACCCGAAATAATAGTTACCCTTCAGCTACAACCAATTTCGCGAAACATACCCATAACAGAAATACTCAAATACCATCTTAAAAAATCAAGAAAGAATATATACCTCTTCATATTTCTGAGTAAGAGACAATCTTTCATCTTCAGACATATCAGGTCTCAAAACAGCCATAGTTTCATACTGTCTCAACCCAGGTGGACACTGAGGCTCTTCTTTCTCTTGAACAGCAGTAGCAGCTGACCCAGATGAGTTACTCATGTCATCTTCACCTCCTAACCCTCCTTCAAAGAATGTCCCTGAGAAATCAAGTGTTTGAGCCTTCACTGAAAATGGGTTTTTGTGGATGTTTGGGATATGGGTTTGGAAGTGGAGGGATGATGGTTTGGTGGTGTTTGGGAATGAGGATAAGGGGTGGAGTAGTGGGGATGTGGTGAGTAGAGATGAGGAGGATGCCATTGTTCTTGTTTGTGTTTTGTGTTTCGGTGTTTGAGAAGTGTTGTGTTTTGTTGCTGGGAAGATGATAGAAGTGGATAAGGATTTTGGTTTGTAATTTTTCTTTTTTCTTTTTTAACTTTTCATTTTATGATTTTGGTTTTTAAGGGACGTGGTTAATTCGGTCGGGTTGGTTCGTGTCAATCCGAATACGAGTAAAATGATAAATAACTAATCAGATTTATAAGTTTACATTGATAATATATATAAAAGTTTTATAAAAGTATTCGTATCCGAGTCAGCCGGTCGACCCTAACCTGAGTTAGGCAAACATATTTAACCCGACAGTCGATCTTATTTAGCATTCAGGTTATTCTGATAGACCGGAATAATCCAATCCAAATAAACTTAATCGGGTCCATGTTCAGATCGGGTTAGCTTTTTTACACCCCTACTTGTGATTAAGGATTTTTATTTGGGGGAGTTAATCGAGATTGTGTTAAACTATATAAGGAACTACTTGTTGACGAACTCAAAAATAAAAATACGATAAACATACAAATTTGTTATTGAAAAAAAAATAAACTACGAAAAAAAAGCTCTCGTCTGAGTCAAGTTGAAAACCGGATAAACATGAAAATCTTTCACCCAAGACTCTGGTCCCATAAGAATTCAATCATTCAAGTTAACTCGATTAGGGTATGAAAATCCAACTAACCTAAGATTGACTTATTTGGGTTTGGGTAAAATTGAGACCTTTAATTATAAAGCTCAACTGAAACACGCACATAGGCTTATTACTGTATTATTATGATGTCCTTGTACTCTAGATTATAAATAGTTGACGAGTAAAGGTAATATAGTATTGTGTTGAAGATTATTGAATGGTAGATATACTTAACTAATAGGATAAAATTGGTTTGCTTGTGGTGTAACGAAGTTTATTGTAATCGGGTCGAGATTTGAGGATAACGAGGAAGTGGTTATTGTAAAAAGGAAAGTTTTACCTTATTTAAGTTTTTGTGGTGGTTGATTAAAATCCGTAAGGATTAATCTGCGCAAAAACCATGATTACCAAAAATAAAAAAATCAAGTGTCAATAATAGTCTAACTTTTTTTAGGAATGAGATCTTCTCAACTTGAGTGAAGTTGAGGCATTATGAGCCAATTAAAAAATAAAACCATTATTTACCTTATAATCAAACTAGCTTCATAGCCCGCCCGAATGGGCGGGCTAGCTTCAGGATAATGAATGCCAAATTCTAAAATGTATGTAAAGCAATCGTATGATATATTATATAAAAATAATAATAAAGTTTTTTTTTTAATACAAATCTATGATGCTTATTCTAATACGAAAATGAAACTTCTTCGTAAACGACGTGTGTTGTCGAGTTTGTGTCGTTGTTGTCTTGGTCGCAACAAAGAACCTTCAAGCATTCTTGCTCTTGACTCTTGAAATGTCCCATATAATAGGCCACGTGACAATATTAGCCTTTGTAGAAGCAAACCAACATGTGATAATGTTTGTAATTGACTTTTATTAGTCCTCATAGCGAAACAAACTAAAATAGGAACTGTCTTCGGTTTAATTTGAATGGCATATTGATGTCCGAAAGGCTAGTGACCATACAGGGAATACCGTAAATACTACCAATTGTACCTTATTTCAAGATAGCGAAATTATAAAAGGTGGCAAAATAGTATGCGAGTCAATGACTCAAAACAGGTTGATTCAAATGAGCAACTCATTATTATTGGTGCAAAAATATGACTTAGACAGTAAAAAGATGTTTTAAAATGACTGTAAATCATTAAAGTAACATCTAGTACTAAATAATAAAGTGACCTTGGACCTGTTGACTCGTTCAACCCATTTGACCTGCTTTATTTTACCTGTTATAAAAACAACCCATTTCACTGTAAATGGGTTAAAATCTCCACCTCTAGCTATGTAAATATATAAAGGATTAAAGTAGCCTACTACTATATGGTCTGCAATAACCGCCTTAAATGAGGGATAATATTGCTAATATGTGTATTTTAAGTTGGCAATAAATGCTCCATAGTTTGATAGTTGCATATTACTCGGCTTAAGTGCTTGATTACTACAAGTTATAGTTACAGACTAAACATACTTTGTAACTTTCTAGCAAGCTGTGACAAGTTTTGCCTTTTACGAAGCACTTTGAATGTATTTCCAGTTATGCGTGTTGTTCACCTGGAAATAAGTCAATAAAAGATTAAAAAAAAGACATTGTTCTACTTTCAGGTTTGACACACCTGCATGTTCGAATGAAATCATCTTGTTTTTTCTAATAAACCAAGAACCATAATCATGGAGTTGATACTCCTTATACCTAATCATAGAAAAATTTTAACCACATATAACACGCTTCTTAGTCTGCTTATAAGCCGCATCGTCAACTCCAATCTTTAAATGATGCTAAAAATGGATATACAATACTCCTTATACCTAAGCAACATATGAAGTACTTCCTACCAATAGGGCCAGAAGAGACTTTTCCTATGTTGAAACGTTTTAGTCAAAGCCTTCAAATCCCTTTTTGCTAAGTATCATTTATATACACTTCTAACCTCCCAACAAAATCAATTGACATATAGTTGCACACTTAATTCAGTTGAACATAAACAAAAGACATAATGTGTTTAAGTAATCACACTTTTATTTGTGTATAGTATATTTGCGAACTTAGTTCCTGTATAATATATTAACCACAGTTTTATTGCAGCCAATCATAGATTGTTTATCTAGAGCACTATATAGATTGATTCTTTAAACACAATACCATAAAATCACCATAGTCAGTTTCGTTGTACACAAACATTAAGTAGTACCCAAACACTCTAAACTAATGAGCTTCAACGTGGCATCTGTCAGATACTCAATTCAAATCGCAATGTCAAAGACTCTATATCTTCTTAATTGACAGTCGTTCATTATATATTTCAAAATTTAGTTGACTCCTTATTTTTCAACGATTGCCAAACACTGTTTTCTCATTTTTCAATCCAAAACACCCCCATGATCAAATAATAAAAGTTTTTTTTGCAACCAATCCTTAAACTAATATGAAAACTTTTTTTTACACTTAGCAAACATAACGGCAAACACCCCTTTGATTATTTCACATAGTCACGTAAAGCACTACTAATTTAACATCTTCGCTCTCATAATAAGCTTTATTGTAATAAACACTACTAATTTAACGTTGCTTTGACGATTAGTTCCTGATATTCTCACTTAATCACTGAAAAAAATTAATAAAATGCAAAAGCTAAAGTAAACTGCACTAAAGAGAGAACTTATACAGAAACAATCATTTTCAAAACACAATGCCAAACACCCCTTTATACCAAAAGCTAATTCATGAACAATGTTTAATCTATATTAAAAAGCTTATTATTTTGTATCATTTTATTCATATTTATTCATGCAAACCAACATACTTAACCTAAATCAACCTAACAATAAGCATATGAATTCAAATTTGGGATTTAGGTTATACCAGATAATAAGCCGCATCGTCAACTCCAATCTTAGGTTCAATCACCTAATTTGGCAATCACATAATAGATTATTTTCAATTTCTTGCCCAAAACTCATCCCAAACGCTGCTCCTACTCCCAAATAAAGTGTAGCACCTCCAAATGACACAAAAATAATTAAAGACTCACTAAGCTAACATAATTCCGTTTAAATGCTTATTATTTATGCATATTCAAAGCAGATACCCAGCAGTAGTGTGAAGAACTTCATTTATCTGTTTCCAGCATAGATCATTTTAATAAATGAACAAATCTATATGACGTAATATATCAGTGATTAGCTTTATTATGCTACCCTGGAACCAACTTGCTGATATCTAATTACATCATGCACTAAAGCTAAACATATCACTTATTTGTGTAATTGTGTTTTGTTTTCAGTAGTCATGTATAGTAGTGATATGCATAAGAAGCTTCAGATAATCAATAAGAAGGAAAAAAAAAAACCCAAAATGAGGTATGTGATAACTTACAGTTTACCCTTCATGAACAGTCGTAAGATTATTAATTAACAGGGAATCAACTAAAACGTGCCTTCATTCTCAAAAAAAAAAAAAAAAAAAAAAAAAAACTTGAACCATCTACTCCTTTGTCCCTTGACAAGTTTTTAAGCACACTCTTAGCTCTCATCTATGATTAAAAAAAGTTACAAACAAAAAAAGATCAAACAAAACCCATCAATCTGTAAGAGATCCATTTAGTTGGTAATTACAAATCATAAAAAGATAGAAATACCAAATGTATTCGCGTTATATTGGTTAAAAATGACCAAATTTTCAGCTATTTTATCATCTTCCATAACGGGTAAACAAATTTATTAAGGCTAGAAAGGTTTATCATCTTCCACAAGGGGTAAAAAAACTAATAAGATCAAATCACATATCTTTGACCTCATTAGCTTGTTAAAAAAATAATTTAAAAAATAAAATTAAAAATTCAGTTGGTTTTTGTATAAAGAGAACACACATAGCCACATAGGTTTAATTTAGGGTAAAAACTCAACATTTCAATTAAAATAATTGTTAAGTTTTACATTTCATAACCGAAACCAAAATTAGAGAAATTTATACACAAACCAACATAACCTTCATGGTAAATGAACACTGAACAAAGATAAACATACCTTATACCAAATCGACAGACGGCGGTGGAAAAAAAAAACCCTCAAAACCGAGCCGAGATAATCATTATCCAAGAATTAGGGTATAAAATCTGAAAACCCCTCCAATGAAGAATGATCAATACTTCAAAAACAGTTTATATAAGAAAAAGTAAAAAAGATAAATGGTTAATTTGTTAAGAATCAAACGTACCTGGTGGGAATAGATGTAGAAGTATGAGATAGATTAGAGAGGACATGGCCAAAAAAGATAAAATAAACATGGAATGAATTGATGGAGAAGAAATGGCCTAATTTTTAGGTGAGGCATTTGAATGAACTATGAAAAACACGGTTACAATTACCATTGTTTGACCGCATTGAATAGGAATTTGATTTAGGAGCGATTGTATAGGGATTCTGTTTTGATAGTTTGTTTTGAAAGGAAGAATATTACTTTGGAATTAGAAGATAAAACACAGATATGCGGATTGACTCAGTGGTTGAGGTGTTTGGCCTTGAATGTGACAACCCATGTTCGAATCTTGGTTGCTTCAAAAAAAAAATTAATTAAGTAACCGGATAATGTGCCATGGTGGCATTTCTACCTCATCATAGAGGCGCCATGTCACAATAAAAATGCCTAGTAAGCATTATACATGTGTCATGCTTAGTCCCATATATATATATAGATGACAAAAGGTGTGTTATATTCTAACTTTGTTCTTAGATAGCGATTAGTTTGGGTAAACATATAACCATTAATTTGTACACTAAGTATAACCTGCTATATATACTTATAAATTAAAGTGTCTTTAATAAAAACATTGTGCGTTTAATTGGAAAAAATATTCTTTTGTTTTCTATCTCTAGTTTTGTAAAAATTTGGAAGGAAAATTTATCTTCATAAAACACTTAAAAATAAAAATAAAAACGCGTTTAGTCGGTGTTCATATTTTCTACTTTAAAAAAGGAGAAGAATGGTTGTGGGTTACAAGAAAAACAACTAAAATTTGTTTTGTAATTTTCCTTGTTAAGTTAGGAAATAGGGATTTTGTGTTTTGCAAAACATTTTATTAGAAAACGTTGATTTGAACGCGATCTCTATTTTTCTTGTTTTCTACATAACATTTTATAGAAAACAATGGTGTTTTCCCTCAACTAAACGCAAGAAAAGTATTTCCAAAACGTATACTATAAATGGAAAGACAAAGCCAAATAGCATATATGAGTCTTTTGTGCTCAAAGACCAATTCATCACAGGCATTCTAATTGATACCAATAATTATGGGGCAAATGGCATACAAAAATGCACTTCGGGTAGTAAATGGGAGACTCGTAGATGACAAACCCGGTGATCGATATCCATGTTTTTTTAACCATATCCTCCATTGGCGGATCACATCTGATGCATATCCATCGAATTGTATGATAATCGCCGACCCTAGTCAAAAGTGAGGAGAGATGAGTGATTAATGGTGGAGATTAGGTGGCAAAACCTCATTTTTGGTACTGGTTGAAGGTTGTGACTAAGGTGAATTTATATATGCTAGTATTAGTTTCTCTATATTAATCGACTCTGTTTTTTTTATCATATATACAAAAAGAGAAGCTACAACACACTTGCTAAACAAAACTCTTTGTAATATGTTTCATTAACGCAATATATCTATAATGACAAATACATGTAACCTTATAAATCCTAGTGTACCCAAAATCCTTCGGGCTTGGGCTACGATTCTACGTATCATCTAATACATCCTCACAAGCTGAGCGGCGAAACCACAAAAACTCATTGTAGAGTAGAAAACTTTAAAAATGAAAGTAAAAAAGATTTATTGATGAAAAAAATCCAATATCAAGCGGAAATAAACCTTCGAAAAAGATTTTTATTCTTTAGTTGTGTTTAGCTTTTCTTTTTCTTCCGAATGCAATATAAACTCAAAAACAGTTAAGCATGTAAAAATTTTATTTTTAAGTATTTTAAGTTTAAAGTAAAATCATTCTCATTATATGTTTATGACATTTTGAGATTCATACCTCTTTTATCATCTTTGTTATGCTAACAGTTAAAGGTACACTTGGAACTTCTTGCTACTAAAAATGTACCCTGAAAGGCTTAAACCGACTCTTAATACCCAATCGCCTTTATTTGTTGTAATTATTCAAAAATGTACTATTCATATTACAAATTCCTTAAAATAGAAACAAAATGACAGTACGAATACTGAAAAACAAATGTATGCATGATAAATATAGATACACAACAAATAACTTTTACTCCAAAAGATTTACGCCACTTCTCTTCGTGTCCTCATCTTGGCAACTTTTACCTAGACTTCAACGTGTATCTAGCTAGTCCTTGGTAACCTTGGCAAACTTGTAAAGATGGTGTCTCCACTTTTTCTTGAAGAATAAAACTCCAATAACACCACAAAACCCTGTTGCAAAACCACCCGTCAAATCCAAATAAAACCATAAATTCTTTTGCGCGTCAACAGCTCGATGATTGTTGGTGCTTGTAGAGGGACAAGTCTTTGGCAACGGAGGACCACAGAGATACTCGTTACCCGCATATGACGATATTTCGAAGGTCTGAAATTGAGCTGATGTTGGGATTTGACCTGACAGGTTGTTGTGCGACAAATTCAGAATACTCAAAGAATTCAATGCAGCCATACTTGGAGGGATCATTCCGCTCAAGTTGTTTTCTGAGAAATCAAGAGACTCTAACTGCCTAAAGTTTCCAATGTTACGCGGAATACTCCCACTGAGATGATTACGGGACAAATTGACACTCAACAATCCAGTAAGTTTCGTTAGATCTTCAGGTATTTGTCCGACCAGTTCATTGCTTGAAAGGTCTATGGTAACCAGAAATCCCGATACCGATGAAAATGTAAGGACCCAACCTTTAAATACCTGAATCATCTGCTCTTGAGAATACGTATAATGACGACAGTAATTATCATATACCATCCCAGACAACTCTCCAATACAACGAGGAATGGTTCCATTTAAGTAGTTGTGTGCAACATCCAAAATTTGAAGACATGGGTTTTTGCACAACGACGAAGGAACTCTTCCACTGAACTTATTTTCATGTAACCTTAGAAACATCAATTCTGTAAGTTCCGCAATCCATTCAGGTATTGTTAGTATATGATCGACTAACAACCTGGTTACTAGAAAGCGGATTACCCGATCTCGATGACGTGGTCGACAGAAAAGAAAGAATATGCACAAGTACCCTAATCGATTGTTTGATTAGTATTGAAAGAATGCGTATCTAAGACCCCTCCCCCCTCACCTCCTTTTATAGAGATGAGGGGGGAGTAAACTGACTTGTAGAAGTCGGTTGATAACCAGCTGTTGATAACCAACTGTAATACAGACGTGTTGAGCTGGACGCAAACCGACCCAACGACCTTCTAGAACTAGTTGACTAATAGAAACTTAACGAATCCCCTAGACTCTCGTAAGCTAAGATAAAGACTAAATACATAACAATTTCCACCTTAGGCTTTATATTAGCCAACACCAACATTCAGCAACTCCAAGCAGTGTTGTAACTTGAGTCCAGGTACCACCTTCGTCAAGGCATCCGCAGCATTGTGTCCAGTACCCACCTTCAGAACTTCAACCGTCTTTGCTTCCAAGACCTCTCTGATAAAGTGATAACGCACATTCATGTGCTTAGTCCTTTCATGAAAAACATAATTCCGCGATAAGTGAATCCCGCCCTGATTATCACAATTAACTGCCACTTTGTTAAGCTCCACACCCAACTCTTCCAAGAGTCCCCTTAGCCAAATAGCTTCCTTCACAGCCTCCGTAAGGGCCATATACTCCGCTTCTGTAGTTGAAAGAGCCACCACGTGTTGTAGCGTTGCCTTCCAGCTTACAACACATCCCTGTACTAAAAACGCGTAACCAGTGATAGACCTACCTTTATCCGGATCCTTAGCGTAGTCTGAATCAACAAAACCTGTTACGTCCACATGGTTGCCACGATTTGTCCCATACACCAAACCCACGTTCGCAGTGCCCCGCAAATATTTCAAAATCCACTTCACTGCTTCCCAATGCTTTTTACCTGGATTCGCCAAATATCTGCTAACTACACTTACTGCATACGCTATGTCTGGCCTCGTGCACACCATCAAGTACATTAAGCTCCCAACCGCATTTGCATACGGCACATTACTCATCCTTTCAACATCACAATCCCTAACCGGGCAATCCTTCAACGACAGCTTGAAGTGCCCACCCAATGGCATCTTAACCGATTTCCCATTGTCTATTCTAAAATTATTTAAAATCTTAGAAACATACCCGGATTGTGACACCCTTAGAATCTTGCGACTCCGATCCCTGATGATATCCATACCAAGAATCTTCTTTGCTTCCCCGAGCTCTTTCATGTCGAACTCCTTTTTAAGCAAAGACTTGATAGACCCAATCTCAGTCTTGCTTTTACAAGCAATCAGCATATCATCTACATATAACAATAGATAGATATACTCACCTGGTGCAGAACTCCTGTAATATACGCAGCTGTCGTAACTGCTACGCTTAAACCCATTGCTCAACATGTACTCATCGAACCTCCTATACCATTGCCTAGGTGACTGCTTCAAACCATAAAGGGATTTCTTTAACAAACATACCTTGTTACCTTGTTCATATCTCGGTGGTTGCCTCATGTAGATCACTTCTTCAAGATTTCCATGTAAAAATGCCGTCTTTACATCAAGCTGCTCCAGCTCATAATCTCTACACGCAGTCAATGCAAGTATAACCCGGATAGATGTATGTCGAACTACCGGAGAAAATACTTCATTGTAGTCAATACCTGCCCTTTGTGTGAATCCACGAGCCACCAACCTCACGTTGTATCTAGGCTTCTGAACACCTTCAATCCCTTCTTTTATCTTGTAAAGCCATTTGTAACTCACCAGCTTTTGCCCAGCTGGATGATCTACCAACTCATAGGTCTTATTCTTCCTCAGAGAATCCATCTCTTCATCCATAGCAGCTTTCCACTTAGAACTATCTTCACAAGCAACTGCTTCCTGGTATGTCAATGGTTCATGAGTATCTTCTTCCTCTGCTGCAGCAAACGCGTAAGCAACCATACTACTCTCATCTCGAAACCTCAAAGGTTTCGTTCTTGTCCTTGGCTCTCTATCCCGAACCAACTGATAATCTGTGAGATCCGGTGTCTGATCAGTTTCTTGATCCTCTGCATCTTCATCATTGTTATCTTCCTGATCATCTATCTGATCTTCTTGATCATTTGTCTGATCTTCCTCAAGCGTATGATTATTTAACCTTTGCAGTTCCACCTCAACCTGTAATTCCTCAACAGACTTATCAGTACCTACACCAGAATTCTTCAACGTGTCTTTGTACATGACACTTTCATTGAAGACCACGTTCCTGCTAGTGACTATTTTAGGTGATTCATTATCAAGCCTATATAGCCTGTACCCCTTCACACCCTCAGGATACCCCAAAAGAACGCATTTTACCGCTCTCGGCTCGAGCTTACCTTGTTTAACGTGTGAATATGCGACACAGCCGAAAATCCTTAACATCCCATAATCACTTGGATGTCCCGACCACATCTCCATGGGTGTCTTTTTCTCAATCGCTGTTGATGGTGACCTATTTATGAGATATGCAGCCGTACATGCCGCTTCCGCCCAGAAGGTCTTGGGCAATCCAGACTGAATTAATAAACAACGTACCTTATCCATGAGAGTTCTGTTCATCCGTTCTGCTAACCCATTCTGCTGCGGCGTCCCGGCAACTGTCAAATGTCTAGCAATCCCACTCTCAGTGCATAGCTGATCAAAATCCCGGTTACAGAACTCAAGACCATTATCTGTCCTAAGCTTCTTAACCGTCCTCCCAGTCTGATTCTCTACTAACTGCTTCCACTCTTTGAACTTTCCAAATGCTTCATGTTTGAACCTGAGAATATAAACCCATACCCTCCTGGAATAATCATCAACGATAGATAAGAAATACCTCTTACCTCCCAATGATTCCACCTGAGACGGACCCCATAAGTCTGAATGAACATAGTCTATCACTCCCTTAGTAGTGTGTCTTCCTACACCGAAACTGACTCGGTGCGACTTTCCCAGAACACAATTCTCACAAAAATCGAGCTTACCTAGACTTTTCTTGCCAAACATCTTCTGCTTATCCAACACCTGTAGTCCCGCCTCACTAATATGTCCCAGTCTTTTGTGCCAAACCTGTGCAAGACTGTCTTTTTCTTCAACACTAGCATTAACCTCACCTTCCACTACATGGCCATCCAAAGAGTATACGCAATTATCCCTTCGGGTTCCAGATAAAGTAACCCTGGAACCATTAATCACCTTGATTTTGCCCGACTGCAATTTTATGGTATATCCCTCTTTTTCAAGAGTTCCCAGCGATATCAAGTTTCTTTTCAATTCAGGAATATACCTGACATTGTGTAACACAAAACTTGACCCATCTTTCAGTTGTACCCTTACCTTGCCAATACCTCTGATTTTGCACTCCCTGTTATCACCCAACAGTACTCTGCCCCCATCGCATTCCAGAAAATCAAACATTAAATCTAATCTGGGTGTCATGTGGTATGAACCTCCTGAATCCATAATCCAATCCAGTAATGCATCTGCACTCATCACCATCATCACCTCAGAACCGTCATAAACCGAACCACTAGAGCTTGGCTGATCATCTTTCTTGACGAAACCATTTGACTTCTTGCAATTATTCTTCGGGCAGTTTCTCTTCAAGTGCTCCTCAGATTGGCAAATATAGCACTTGAGTCTTCCACCTCGAGACTTCGATCTTGACTTTCCCCTAGACTGATGCGAATTCCTGCGATCAGTTCTTCCCCTCACGAATAACCCTTCACCATCATCCCCCTTCGCTTTAGATCTTTCTTTGATTTCCTTTGAATTTAGTGTGGCCATCACATCTTCCAAAGTCAAAGCTTCCCGTCCATAAAGCAAGGTATCCACAAAGTGTTCGTATGATGCTGGTAAAGAAGTGAGTAATAATAAAGCAAGATCTTCATCTTCGAATTTTACCTCAATATTTGCTAAATCAAGAACGATTTTGTTGAACTCATCTATATGCTCGGAAATCGTACGTCCAGCCGGCATGTAGAATGTATACAATTTCTTCTTCAGGTACAACTTGTTTGCCAAGGACTTTGTCATGTACAAAGTCTCGAGCTTGGTCCAAACCCCCGCAGCAGTCGTCTCCCCGGTAACCTCTCTCAGTACCTTGTTACCTAAACACAAAATCACGGCACTATGAGCTTTCTTGTTTAGCTCACCTTTCGTTGCAGTATCCATGTCCGCGGGTAAAACCTCCAGAGCTGCTTCACATCCATGTTGGATTAATAAAGCACGCATCTTGACTCTCCATAACCCGAAATCACCAGTTCCATCGAATTTCTCGATGTCAAACTTGGCTCCCGTCATTCTTTAAACCCTTTATTAATTTGCTAAACCTTGTGAAAAAATATCACAATCACAAAATAATAAAGTCCCTTGTGCAATACCCTTTAATTAATAACCTTTTCTTTTCTTAAATAATAAAACCAAAGAAAGAACAAAAGTCTTCCACTATTATCACTTTATAAAAGCTAAACCAGAAAAAGACTACACGTGTTCTTCTTTCTTAATATTATCACAAAACCTGTTCTTCTTTCTTGATGAAAACAAAAACTCACCGGAAAAAAAAATTCCGATCTTGGATAAACCCAAAACCAACGAACCCTTAAATCTCCTACACGTTGTCGCGTACCCGGACAATCGAAGACCCAAGAACCCTTCTCGATCGATCCTAGATAACCAGAGAACTTTCGAACCAAAGCTCTTGATACCACTTGTTAGTCTTGTCGACCAAAAACCTGGTTACTAGAGCGGAATAACTTTGATCTTGAAGACGTGGTCGACAGAAAAGAAAGAATATGCACAAGTAAGTACCCTAATCGATTGTTTGATTAGTATTGAAAGAATGCGTATCTAAGACCCCTCCCCCCTCACCTCCTTTTATAGAGATGAGGGGGGGAGTAAACCGACTTGTAGAAATCGGTTGATAACCAGCTGTAATACAGACGTGTTGAGCTGGACGCAAACCGACCCAACGACCTTCTAGAACTAGTTGACTAATAGAAACTTAACGAATCCCCTAGAATCCCCTAGACTCTCGTAAGCTAAGATAAAGACTAAATACATAACAGGTATCTTTCCAGATAATTCATTATTGCCAACATCTAAGATCCATAAGTCACGTAGATTCCTTAGATCTTGAGGTAGCTCGCCAGTAAACTGATTGTCATTCAAGTGTAACCATGACAACAATGAGTTACCACCAATAGAACTTGGAATTTCACCAGTGAGCGCATTTGAACTAAGTATCAATGCACGCAACATTTCGAGATTCTCCAAACATCTAGGAATTTTCCCGGTTAGCCTATTTCTGGATAGATCAAGAACTTCTAAAGCTGCCCTTTTACACAATGACCTAGGAATTGACCCATTGAAAAGGTTATTCTGCAAAAATAGAGATCCTCTATATTCATCTCGAAAGCCACCATTAAAAGGGTACCCGAAGGGAAGGTTTGTCAAAGATCCACTAAGGCTGTTGTGAGAAAGATCTATGTGAGGAATAATAGGCATCTTTCGCAACCATGAGGGGAGTAGTCCCGAAATGCTAGCATTGGACAACATTAACATCTTAAGTTTTGTTTGATGTTGAAGCCACTGAGGAAATTCCTGTATTTTGCATAAACCAAGTCGAGCAATTTTCAACTGGAATGGAGGTATCCACTCACGTGAAACATCGAGGGCTAAGTTATTATTAGAACTTACATCCAAGTGCTTCAACATTGAGAGGTTAGCAAAATGGGCTTCAGAAACTATTCCTTGTAAATTATTGGCAGACACATCCAAAAGGTTGATCTTTTTGAGATTCCCAACTGAGATTGGAATCGTCCCATTTAAAGAATTTGAAGACAGATCTAGTACCATTAAAAATCTTAATCTACAAAGAGCTTCAGGGATCGGAGCTGTCAATTTGTTTGACGACATATCCAAGACTCGTAAATTGGTTAATCTACTAAGGGATTCTGGAATTGAACCACGCAATTGATTATGATCTAAGTACAAAACTTCTAAAACATATTGGGAACAACTGGATATGTTTGTTGACATGCCAATCACTTCTTCTCCTAAATAATTCCGTGACAGAATCAATTGTTTCAGGTGACACTGTCTCCACATTCCAACATGCTTGATATTCGTAAAGTTATTACTAGAAATGTCAAGCTTTAGAAGGTTAGGCATTACAGGAATTGAAGAATTTAGAAAGTTGCGTTGAAGATTAAGGACTCTTAAGGATTTCATGTTTGTTAGAAAAGAAGGAAATCTTCCTTGAATTGAATTCAAGCTAAGATCCAGGTGTTGGATGTTAGAATGTGTACTGACATTAAATTGAGTGAGAGATAGATGCTCATTATGAAGCCCACAACCTGACAAATGCAACTCTGATAAAGACGGGATCATGATCAGCAAGTTTACAAAATTCCATGTCAGACTAAAATCAGAGTTGGAAAGATCAAGGAATGCAAGGGATGTCATGTTTTGAAGAAAGACGAGCACCTGATCCTTAAAGTAGTTCTTGCTAAGATCCTGATATTTAATGTTGGAAAGTGTTTTACTTGAATTAAGATGAGGACCAAGATGAGCACTATTAATACTACAATGACTCAATCTTACATCTATCAATGAAGGAATATTGTAAAATACCATGTAGAGGTTTTGTGCTCTTCCAAGATCCACTCCACCCAAATCAAGATGCTTGAGAAATTTAAGGCCAAACGCCCATGTCATGTCGTCTGCCATGAGATCTTGCTTTGGAGAACTGAGATCTAGAACCTCCAAATTAGAAAGATTTCCAAGGTGAGGAGGAATAATACCACTAAAACCAGCATTAGAGAGATTGAGGTAAGCTAGGTGCTTATAGGATCCAATAAACTCAGGGATCCGAGCCTTCTGAAAATTATTCCCACTCAAGTCTAAAGATTTTAGATGCGTTAACTCAGCCAAAGAAGACATCACCTCGTCGCCAACTAAGTAATTGTCTTCATTATCTAGAGAATCTAAGTCAAGTCTGTAGTAGTCCTTACCAAGAGTCAAATAGGAATCTTTGTCCTCAACTGGATAGGACTCTGGGAAATAATAAGAATTCCAGATAACATGTCCCCTGAGACCAAGGCCGACAACGGTTCCAGTGGCAACATCACAGTCAACTCCTTTCCACCGACAACACTCATCTCCGACCCACGTTGACAACATTCTGAATTCATCAATGATGCTTTGACTAAACTTGAGAAGAACAGATCTCTCTTGTTCAGAGCAAATCGTCGTATTTTCAGCACCCAAACACATATGTGTGGTCTCAACTACGAAGATACTTACAATAATGAGATGGAAACGTATACCCGCCTGATTCCCCATGAATCAACCACAACTACGCTTTGTAAATTGTAAAAATATGGCGAAAACAGAAATACAAAAGAAGTGACTCAGATGAAAGTTGGGATTCTTATGACAAAAAAATGATACTAATATATGTATATTTTCATAAATATATAAATAATGATAGTTTTAAAATTGTAATCAATTAAACAAGCAATTGGAAATGCAAAGACTTAGAAAACTTAGTGGCCATGGTAGACTTTGTTGGTCCCTACGCTGTGATGTGAGTCGATATGAAATATGCAAACAATAACAAATAGGATCTTTGAATAACTAAATCGTCTAACATATAAATGATTCATTTACATCGTATTTATACTAGTCGAATGGGCATGATTCCAAACGACACATCGGTTCAGGGAGTAACCGTTTTTGGTGGTTACAATCGTTTTCCATAACTGTTTTTCTATAACTACTTGGCGCTTAAATAACTGCCACTAACTGCACTTAACCGCTATTCGGTTGTAGAGTTTCTTTTGAGCAAGTTTGGTCCTTCGAGTTAGAAGCAATGGCGAGATTAGCGTCTTCAATCTCCTCCTTAATCTTGATCGTTGCTTCGTCCTAAGTCTTGAACTCCGAGCATTTGTCACATAGTCACGAACTTGAGTCTTGGTAAAGCTTTCGTTAAGACGTTTGCTCTTTGTAGTTCTCCACTTACATGTTCTACTTTGATATGACCATTCTCTACGCATTCACGAATGAAGTGATAGCGAATGTCTATGTGCTTGCTCCTTCCATGAAAAACTGGGTTCTTTACGAGTTGTATATCTGATATATTGTCAACTCTAAGCATTATCTTCTTTTCTTCTAATCCAGTTAATTCACTGAGTAATCTTTTTAGCCATAAGGCTTGACATGCTGCTGCTGTAGCTGCCATGAATTCTGATTCACATGATGAGAGTGCTACTGTTGGTTGTTTCTGAGTACACCAAGTAATGGGTGACTCTCCAAAGTAAAATACTATTCCAGTAGTTCCTTTTCCTTGATCTGTATTGATTCCATAACTACTGTCGCTGTATCCTGTAATCTTGTAGCCTCCTTCTTTCTTATATATTATTCCATGGTCTTTCGTTCCTTTGATGTATCGGATTACTTGTTTCACTGCCTTCAGGTGATGGTCCTTCGGGTCTTGCATAAATCTGCTGAGTAGTCCGACTGAGTAACTAAGATCTGGTCTTGTATGTAGTAAGTATCTGAGACTTCCAATTAGGCTTCGGTAATAAGTTGTGTCAACTGGTTCTCCATCTTCCGCCTTGACCAACTTAGTGCCGGGATCCATAGGTGTCTTCGTATCATTACTATCCGTCATGCTTGTCTCTTTTAAGATCTTGTTAATGTATCCAGTTTGCTTGATCGTAGTCTCTCCTCCTGTCTGTGTAACTTCTATCCCAAGGTAATATGCTAGCAACCCTAAGTCGCTCATTTCGAATTTATCTTCCATCTGGGACTTGAACAAGTCTACTTCCTTCTTTGGAGTGCCCGCGATTATTAAATCATCTACATATACTCCAACGATAAGTGTAGAAGTCTTGCTTCTCTTTGTGTAGATTGCTTGTTCGAGATTACATTTCTTAAAGTCTAGGGACTTCAAGGTCTGGTCAAGCTTCACGTTCCAAGCTCTAGGTGCTTGTCTTAAGCCATACAAAGCTTTAGTTAGCTTGTAGACTTTTCCCAGGTTTCCTTGTTGAATGAAACCTTCAGGTTGTGTAACATAGACTTCTTCCTTCAATTCTCCATGTAAAAATGCTGATTTTACATCTAAGTGGTGTACTTGCCATCCATGATATGCTGGTAGTGCTAATATTAATCGAACTGTCTCTATCCTAGCAACTGGTGCAAACACTTCATCGAAGTCTATTCCTTGTTCTTGTACATAACCTTTTGCTACTAATCTTGCTTTATACTTTATGATCCTTCCTTGTGCATCTCTCTTGGTTTTATAAACCCACTTAAGTCCTATTGCCTTCTGATTTTCGGGCAATGTGGTGAAAAATAAGCTAGGTGCTTCTACTTCATGTGCAGTTTGGTAAATTTCCGTAATATCCTTTAGACCTTGTATAGGTCTATGATCATATCTCTGTTCTGAGCTTTCGAACGAACTTATAGTAGCTCTTTCTTCATCTTCTGAGTTAGGGTTGTAAGTGTATGATGGTGGCGTGATTGGTGAGGGTGGATCTGGTATAGGTTCTTGTTCTTGATACGTGTTATCAGTGTTTTCTATGTTGACTGGTGTAGGATTATCATAGTCAACTCCATCTAATAAAAAGCTAGTCCAAAACGTATCGTCTGTGTCTGTATCCTCTTTATTGTTGTTCCAATCCCACGGTTTTGTTTCCATAAACTTCACATCCCTACTAACATGTTTTTTCTTTCCTACTGGATCATATAGCCTACATTTTTTATCCTTCTTCAACTCCTAAGTAAATCATTGGAATGCTTCTATCATCCAGCTTCTTCAAGTGAGGTATTGTTACCTTAGCATAAGTTGTGCATCCGAATATTCTTAGGTATTCTAAGTTTGGTTTTCTGTTGTAGAGGGCTTCATATGGTGTTTTATCTATCAGGGCTTTCGTAGGTACCCTGTTGAGTATGTAAATGGCGTGCCTGACTGCTTCCGCCCAATAAGTTAAGGGTAACTTCATCGCTTTCATCATACTCCTAGTCGTCGATAACACTGTTCTATTTCTCCTCTCTACTACACCATTCTGCTGCGGTGAGTATGGTGCTGTCAATTGTCTCTCTATTCCATTTTCCTTACAGTATTTGGTGACTTCATGTGATGTAAATTCACCTCCTCTATCGGTTCTTAGCATCTTTATTTTCAACTTCAACTTTGATTCAATCTGCTGCCTAAATTCCTTGAATGTGCTGAATGCTTGATCTTTCGAGTTTAGAAATTAAGCCCACATGAAACGTGTGCAGTCATCTACTAATAAGAAGATGAGCTTCTTTCCAGAGTGTGTTGCTGGACTTATGGGACCACAAAGATCTCCATATACTAAGTCCAACGGGTTCTTTGATCTGAATTTAGCTTGGTTTGGAAAAGGTGTTCTGATGTGTTTTCCTAATAAACATGCATCACAGATTTGTACTGCATGGTTTATTCTAGGTATTCCGTTTACTAGACCTTTTCTTGTCATCTTGTCTGTCGCATCAAAGTTCAGGTGACCTAATCTAGCATGCCATAACCATGCTTGGTCATCTACGTTTGCTAAAAGACATATAGGTGCTACTGTATGTAATCTAATACTGTAAAGTCGATTCTTAGATCGTTCTACTTTCATCAACAACTTCTTGTTCTTATCATACAAAGTCAGTAAATTTCCATCCATGATGATCTTGCAACCTATTTCTGTAAGTTGTCCTAGACTAAGTATGTTGCTCTTGAGGTTTGGAATGTAGTAAACGTCTGAAATCATCTTCTGTTGTAGGTTTCTACATCCTAATAGTATTGAACCTCTACCCTTTATCTCTACATACGATCCATCTCCAAAACGAACGCGTCCAGTGATGCTCTCGTCAATATCCTTAAAATGGCCTTTGGTGCCCGTCATATGGTTACTTGCACCATTATCTAAATACCATATGCTAGCATCTATTGTAGCATATTTTCGGGGGTGTACTTGTTCTTCATTTAACAAGACTTCTTCAGTTTCTTGTATCGCCATTAATAATGATGGTTCATCGTCTTCTAAGATAAGGTTTGATTGTTCCTGAGTTGTTGGTGGACTTTTACAATTTCTCTTGAAATGTCCGGGTTTCCCGCAATTGTAACATTTCAAGTTCTTTCTATCCCACTCACCTTTATTCCTATTGTGAGGTGAGTTTCCTCCATTCGAGTTATATCTATTTCCCTTATTCTGCCAATTACCTCGTGAATTGTTTGATCTACCCCTAAATTTGGTAAATCGTTTCTTATTTCTAGAGTGTTCGCGTTGTGCGAATAATAGGTTATCTTGGCTTTCTACTTGTCCTCCCTTTCGGAGTTTTATTCTCTCCTCGAATGCCTTAAGTTTTCCTGCGATCTCATCTAACGTAATGTCATCGAGATCATTCGTCTGTTCTATGGATGCTACTATTTGAATGAACCTATCGGGTGTGGAATCTAATAGTTTTCGTACTAAAAGTGATTCATCCAATGTTTTTCCTAATTCTTTTGCCTTTGTGGCATAGCCGTTCTGTTTGGCCTTAAATGCATCCACCGTTTCATCCTCCTTCATTTGAAGGGTCTGAAATCCAATCATCAATGATTGTAACCGTGCTTGTTGCACTTTCTCTTCTCCAACGTGTCTCTTTCTTAATGAATCCCATAATTCCTTTGCCGTATTACAGCTTGCTACTTGTAAGATCACATCTTCGGTCAATGCTTGATATAGGAAGGCAATTGTTGCCTTATCCTTTTTAGCATCTACTTGTGTATCAACCTTAGGTTCTATTGCTTCCCATAAACCTTGTGCTTCTAGTATCACCTTAATTTGTATTGTCCAAATTGTATAGTTTGTGGCTTTGAGTTTTGGGCATTGATACTGTGTCATAGAGGTTACGGGTTTTGGTGCAGTGTTACTGCCACTTGTATCGTCACCAGGCATATTGATGGTGTTTATGATCTTCACTTTCTATGGGAATTCTAACTAAGTATGATATACTTAATACTACGGGGAACAGAAATAGTTTTCCGGGAATCTAATAGTACGGGATCAATATATAGTTCTCGGGATTTCCTAGTAATGTAAAATAACGATCTATACTAATTAAAGTATAAAAGAGAAATCCAAAGTTTTGAATTTGTGACCTCGTTGTTGTGTATTAAACACAGTCGTATTCCCACTTGTGTCGGTATTTGAGTATGATACCAACTACTTTCTTTCTTTCCCCACGTTGTCTTTCTTCTTTCTTTGTGTATCGATGTATTATTGTTTTGCCTTCGAACTCTTGGTCTTGGCTATTTTCCGAACACAAATCTCCAAAATACCTTTCGGTATTTTCCAAAGAAACAAGTAAGAACTTGTTCTTTCCCTTTACCACTTTGAATGGTAAAAATTCTACGTTTGCTTGCCGCGTCTCACAACCCTTTCTCTTTACTTGTTCCACACCGAATGTGCTTCACCCCAAAAATACCTTTCGGTATTTTTCCAACAAAAAACCCACAAGTGATCAAGTTGTGTCCTTTTGTTAATAATCTTATATCGCTAGCGTCTCTTCTTTCAAAACAATACTTGATTATTTTCTAACTGGTTGTGTTTCTTCTATTTCCAAGCAACGTCTCGTCTTCTCTTCTTGTATACGCGGTAATATACAAGGTATCTCTAACGCGTCTCTCTTTTTGATCACGTAACTCCTTCCTTTCTTGTTGCTGCGTATTAATGCTTCACAACAGAAAAAAAACGACACCACAATGGAATGGGTGTGCTCTCCGTTTGCAATTTCGACACAAAGATAATTTGTATACGACTTATCTTATGTCCTAGTTATCCAAGTAACAACGTCTCCTTGTTTGAAACGTCTTCCTTTTCCTGAAACAATGTTTCAGCGTGTATTCTTCTTCCAGAAACAATGTTTCTGTTTTTCTTCTTCCTGAACCAAAAGACCAGCGCTTTGATTTCTGGTTTTGGTTCTCTTCTTCCAACGTTAAGGTTTTTTGTTTGGTGTATGTCTCGTTAACTGGTGTTTGGTTCTATCTCGTTTAACAAGTTCTGATTTTGGTGTTGCCTCGTTAAACAGAAATCTGGTATGAGAATGATGGTGTAACGAGATGTAAAACAGGCTCTTGATGCCAAATGTTGGTCCCTACGCTGTGATGTGAGTCGATATGAAATATGCAAACAGTAACAAATAGGATCTTTGAATAACTAAATCGTCTAACATATAAATGATTCATTTACATCGTATTTATACTAGTCGAATGGGCATGATTCCAAACGACACATCGGTTCAGGGAGTAACCGTTTTTGGCGGTTACAACCGTTTTTCATAACTGTTTTTCTATAACTACTTGGCGGTTAAATAACTGCCACTAACTGCTCTTAACCGCTATTCGGTTGTAGAGTTTCTTTTGAGCAAGTTTGGTCCTTCGAGTTAGAAGCAATGGCGAGATTAGCGTCTTCAGACTTGGAAGTCAATATGTGCTATACATACTTTTCTTATTGTCTTTTTCTTAGATATTTCTGCAATTGGAAATGCAAAGACTTTAGAAAACTTAGTGGCCATGGTAGAATTGGAAGTCAATATGTGCTATACTTTTCTTATTGTCTTTTGCTTAAAAATTTCTTCTTATTCTAGCTTTTCGGTCCATCTTAATCTACTTAATTCATTGACGAATTCAGAGTCATCTTCGTCTGTGGAGCAATGGAGGACTTGCGGTGGATGAACCACAAGTTAATAAATTTCCAAAAATTACGTGTCTGGCAGCTATCACATACTTTTACGTGTTTGCAAGAACAGTAGTTAGCATGCTACAACGAAAATCCAGTATAGCCGTTTAAAAAATAACTTGCCCAAAGTAGAATGAACAAACAGAAACATAAAGAATTTAATTCAATACTCTGTATTAGTTTCATTGCAGTGCATGATATCTATAACTACACAGTATATATGATTATGTACAATATATACATTTGATCATCACTAAGAATTTCGACATATTTACGGCTTAACATGGAACTAAGGGAACATTGGAGCATGTGCATATACTAAGAGCAACACATTAAACTGAAGTAGCTTTTTTACCCTTCAATTGATGGGTGTTAAACCCGAATATGATTATTCTGCTAGTACTGGAATATATAACTCTGAGCACATAAATTGGAATTCTATCTCCAGTCGCAGACCCAAAAGATAACTAGTTTAAACTTGTTGGCATGGCCGGCCCTGGGGTGCGCAGAGTGGGCAAGAGCTCAGGGCGTACGCATCAAAGTTTATAAACGGTCATTAAAGCAAGTTTTAAGCTTACATATGATGAAAGAGTGTTCTATATACTTTGTTCCTACCAAATACGAGATATAAATCATGATGTTTTAACCTCATTATTTGTATTTGTTCGGCACTTTTATTTTAATGGCGAGGATGTGAAACAGGGGTAGAAAAGTGTGCAGCGGTGAGGAGATGATTACTCAGCATTATTTTAAGTTGTAACTTCAGTGTTTGTATATTTAACGCTTTTGTCCAAATCTTAAATATTTAGTACCAAATAAAGGCTTTAGGACTTAAAATATTTGCAGTTTCTATCCATTTTTAAGAAAATCTTTATAAATGGTCTAATGTAAGTATGTACAGTAACAAATTTTGTGATAATTTTATTAGAAGGGATAAAAGGTATACATCTTGATACGTGTACTTTAGAATTGAGAAAAAAAATGCTACGTGATGTTAAATACATTAAATAGTCATCTAAGCTTTATTTAGTTGATATGCGAGTTTTGTTTGCAAGACAAACCCCTATAAGATAACGTGTTGTTTGTTGTAATAGTTAGTAGGGCATTTTTCGATTGTCTCTCCCAGGGCATCAAAAATCTTAGGACCAACAATGTTGCTTCAGTCACAATAATATGTAGATCCACCTAACAATATATGGTCGAATCCAATACAAAATCTGTCTTTTGAACATACCCGACCTCTTGAATCTAAGCCCCGAATTTCCATGTGCAATAGCCAATTTCTCACAATCCGGTACCCAAAAACGAATCAGGATTTTTGATTTTTACTCATGTTTTTGAATTTTGAACAATTTTTAAATCTTTGTTTTCCATCATATTTTTTTTTATTGGAAGTGGATTTTGGAAGGTGAGGGTGCCATCCTAATGTGGTTGTGATAAGAATAAATGGTGTGGTGAGACCAATACGACATCGAGAAGTGTGGTATAGTAGCGTGTAAGTGCTCAATCTGAGATGCGACCATTACCAAGAGGTAATATAACATGATGTACATTGTGTATTTGTTTGTATTACATAAGGGAACTAATCTCACGAGTAAACATAAATTTGAGCATGGAGAGACCAGGGAGAGCTTGAGCTCCAGATGGATGTAGAGCTGTCTCTAGTAAAATTTGGGCTATTTTGGTATCTTCATTTACAAGTGACGGCGTCACCTTATAGGTTGTGACGCCGTCTGGTGCTCTTTTCCAGACTTTTCATGACTTGGTCATTTTCTTCACATTTTCATCCCTTTTCATACAAATATGCATGATTTTCAGCTTTTGCTTCCAAAGTACCTAAAAGGTGAAAAGAAACGAATTTAGGCAATATTTGATCATAAATACATTAGTTTTGGGCTTAAATGAACCCCTAAAAACGTACGTTGTAAATCCTTATCAACTAGTCACACGACTATTTTTCGTAAAATGACATAAATCATTTAATAAACGCATATTTGGTCAGACTCGTGCCGGTACGCGTTGTGCTAAATTCTCACGACTCACGAGATAACCTCTCGTTTCACAAAACATCCCAATTTCAATCCCAAATATATCCAAAACAATTATCAGGTGAAAAATACTTTTTACTAAATATAATGCGGTATAAAACTATATTTCAAAAATTACCGGTTGTTACAAGTATATACGTCGTAAAGACTAGAGCCTTATATGGCGTATATAAATCACGACACAAAACTAATTAAACATTAGCTATTATGGCGTAGGTAAGGCCGTAGCCCTATGCCATAGAGAAAAGGAGTTCTACGTTTTCGTCCGTTGAGACTTCTTGTCACGCTCTATGTGATCCATGTACTCCTCTGCTAGCTCTTTAATCATGTCCTTATCATCCCCCCCCCAACTTTAGAATAAATCGTCCTCAATTTTTCACCCTCATTCACATCCTCGGGGTGAAAGTCATATATATCTGACATATTGAAAGTCTTCGAAATACTCTAGTATTTGGCAAGTCCAAACTATAAGCAGTATAATTAATCTTTCAAAGTACCTTATACGGACCATACTTCTTTGGTTGTAACTTGCTATACATACCAACCGGAAGACGTTCTTTTCGAAGAAACATCATCATCTCATCACCTACTTTGAACAACTTGACTCGATGATACTTATCCGCAACAACTTTGTACTTAGCATTTCATGCAGCAATCTTGGCTCGAACAACTTCGAGAGTATTTTGAACCTCTTCTACCATCTTATTTGCTTGAACATTTTTCTTTCCCGGTAAATCAACTAAATCCACCACTTGTCTTGGTGAAGTCTCGTAAACAATCTCAAATGGTGACAACCCCGTTAATCTATGACCGCACTATTATAAGCAAACTCGACTTGAGCCAACAACACATACTAAATCTTAGGTTTTTCTCCACACAAACATGGTATCATATTTCCTAATGTTCAATTAACCACTTCAGTTTGACCGTCCGTTTAAGTATGAACGGTATACTAAAATTCAAAGATGTACCCGAATACCTCCAAACTGTTAACCAAAAGTGAGTAAGAAACTTAATATCCCCGTTCCGAAGTAATTGGCGTCCAAACTCTATGCAAAAAAACCACCTCTTAAAAAAAAGCACAATATGCGCCGCATCCGAAGTCTTCTTACAAGAAATGAAATGCGCCATCTTAGAAAACATGTCAACAACAACAAACACTGAATCGACTCTCCTTTGGGTACGAGGAAGTCCAAGCACAAAATCCATAGAAATATCAACCCAATGACTCTCAGGTACGGGCAATGGCAAGTAAAGACCTGTATTTTGCACTTTACCCTTTCCTTCTTCACACACCACACACTTTCTTACGAAAAACCCAACATCCCTTTTCAATTGAGGCCAATAGAATCAGCTCTCTATGCTAGCAATAGTCTTATCATGACCTAAATGAGCAAAATCTTAACTATTTAAAAGGTAATACTTAAATCTTTCATACTTTCTATTTTGTTAAATATATGTTCGTGTATAGAAATACTTAACCATACTAGCAAACTCTTAAGTATATGTGTAAATTCTAAACAATGACATGCTAACACATAAATAGCTAATCTCAGACTCACAACATTGATGTCACGGTAATGCATCTCTAACATGAAACTTCATTTTGGGCCTCCACGTAAGTTACTCATTTTACTCCCTTTAAATTTGTCGTCCGTGTGTCTCATTCAATAGAATGCATGATCGCTTTATAGATGAGTTGATTGTGGAAACTAGTGTGAAACTTAATGGTTTGAAGTTTCGATGAATGAGACCATGGTCTTTATTAAGCACCACATATTAAGTACTACAATGTTTTTTTATTATTTAGAAAAAAATGGGAGCTTAAATACAACAACAACAACAACAACAATACCCAATCCCGCTAGAGCGAGGTATGAAGAAGCTTGAGTGTAGACAAATCCTACCTTTTACCCCAAGATAAACCTGAGAGTCGAGAGACTACTTCTAGTGTGACCTCTGGAAAGTGCAAAAGTGCAGGTGAGGGAGAACAACAGAAATAAGTGCACGGAGCAAGAGAGCAAACAAGTATAAGCATTCAACAAACAACAAGCAAAAGATAAGAAAACAAGAAAACAAAGTAGGAACCATCAAACAAATAAGTATACAAAAGAGAAAAGGACCTAAACATATAAAAGCAAATACCGCAAGAGCATATCAGCATACAAAAGACAAAAGGCAAAACAAGAAAAAAAACATATAAAGCAGAAAGGCATGGAAACAACAAAAAAGAAACATAAGAGAAAAAGGATAAAAACAAATAAAGCAAAAACTTCAGGAGAAACAAATAAGGAAAAGGCAAAGCACGAAAGAGACAGGGGGCACGACAAAACAAACAAGCACAAGCAAAAACGCATAAAGCAAGAGGGCAAAAACACCTAAGAAGAAGCAATCAAAGAAAAGGCAAACCGCAAAAGGAAAAACCAAGACCAAAAAAAATAAAAATAAAATAAAATCGGGAGCTAAAATGCCTTAGTATTATCCAATCAAATTTGCAAGTATGCAGATCAATTTTAAGTATCTATTGACATTTTAACTTTTTAATTGCAAGAGGAAGCTAGAATAGGAATGGCGAAAGTGTTAGAATCTAATAAAATAATTGAAACATAATTGAGCAACTTTTAAAGCAACAGTAACAACCACCAACGCGGAGGTATGCATATACATATTTAGACTTTATTGTATTCACTTTGGTTTTATGAACTATTCTCTTTGGATTTCGCTTATTTGTATATAAGATGACTCATTCATTTGATTGTTTTGTGAATATGCAAAGCATGATTATAAAAAGTTAAAAACAATATAACTATGAGCATTGATTGACATGCCTAATTGGTATGCCTAATAGTATGTAGCAACATACAAACCAATAAACCACTACCACATAATTAGTCATATTTTACGCATCCAAATCATTTCTCTATAAACATATGCTACATGTAAATCCTACTACTTGATTAACCCAATTCCAGTCTATGAAGAAATGTTTCTTCAAACTGCAAGACCATGTTATTTCCCTTTTAAAATCTAGCATACTTGAGGGTCTTGAGTAGGTGGTATTGTGGAAAAATGGGTGGGTTGGGTACTGGGTCAAAACAGGTAAATGTATAGGCCAAGTATAACATGGTTGACATGTTTAAGTTTCTCGATGTTATGTTTTTGTTTTTGAATGGAAAGAATCATAAATAACTAACATATTAAATAGAAGATTTAAAAAAATACAATTCTAATAGATATTTATGAACAAAGCATTTAGGAGGTTACAACCACATGCTTAACCCAAATTCTTTTTGGCCAATTTTTTATATTTGATCTATTAGCATTAAAGCAATGCACAAGTAAACTCTTAATAAACATAATCAAGTTTAATTTCGTCCACTGCAGCCCTCATGGATCCTTTTTGCGCTTAATACTCCAAACCACACAATGATTGTGTCCAAATTGAAGTGTGTAGCGTGGAGATGGAGATAATTCAACTATTTTTTTTCATCATATTGTTTCTGCAAGGATAACATAGAATACAACCCGAATATACCATTTACACTAATTTAATCATGCATGAATTCAAAGTTTGCATATATTGCCTTTTGACATCTTGATGTCGTTGGCCTATGTGGAGGTGACTGATAAGGATTTAAGACGTGCGCTTTTAGGGGGTCATTTAAGCCCTAATTCGAAACATTTTATATTCGTTACTGTTTAAAATCATTCCTTTTCACTTTTTAGGTCTTTTGGAAGCAAAATGCTGGAATGAAGCATATTTGAATGAAAAGGAGCAAAAACATGAAGAAAATGGCAAAGTCAAGATCGAAGACACTCAAGACTGCTCAACAGAACCTGACGGCGTCCCATCCAAAGGGCGACGTCGTCCCTCTATGAAGATTTGATCAAAAAGTGCACGCGACGGCTCAGTGGAATTTCTGGTCCTAAAGCCCGATGACGTCACGCATAATATATGGAGGGCGTCACTCACACTTTTCACTCCAGACGACCCAGATCTAGAACTCAGTCGACGTCGCAACTAAAGACCGATGGCGTCACAACTCTCAAGTGACGTCGTCTCATCGATGACTTGGCCAAAACGAAACCCTAATGACGGCGACCTGACGGCGTCGCTAGCAAATCTATATATAGAATTCGATTTTTCTGTATTTTAAGAGATAGAATTTTGGAGAGCAAACCCTAATTCAATTGTAGTACGACTTGGACAGTATTCTAGGGTCCCATACCCTATTTTACACATCAAGATAAGTTTGTTATTCCAATTTATCATCATGTCTACCCCATGTTCAATTGATTGTGTGTATGCTTACTTGTCTAACATGACTAGCTAAATTACTTGTGTGTTTTCTTAGATCTATGAAACATAGTTATTATTTATTGTTAGGTTGTTTCTTGTCTTAATTGATATAGGCTTAGGAGTGCAACTAGGCTTTCGTTGTATTTATTGCGTGAGTATGCTTGAAGACGATAGGGTGCTCGGAGGAAATAGCCTTGTGTTTGCCGATCCCGTGAATCCTATAGTAGAGATAACCTCATAGAACTAGGGAATACGCACCCTCTACGACCAATAGGAATACAACGCGTTAAGATAAAGGACGTGACAATTCAACCGACCAATAAAAGATAACTAGGGAGTAATAGTATCTAAGTGAACACATCTTTAATCACCATACGAGCACACCTCAATTAAACATAGCTATCCGTACTAATTAGTTAAATTAGATAATTAGTAGAAGTAGAGTAATCAGTAGAAGTACCACCCCAATCAATTTCCCTGAGATTTTACCTTAGCTTTCTAAAAAAACATAAAAAAGATAAAAAAGAATCATCCTCAACCCCACCTTCTCGTCATAAATTTCTTTCTAGCATTCCAATTCCCCTAGAGAACGATATCAATCCCTGAGGCTTACCCCATACTACACTACAACGATTAGGTTCACTGCCTAGAGGGTTGAAAAGCTTGCTCGTAGAAAAGGAGGTTTTCTCGACCCCGAACCCTGCTATCAAGTTTTTGGCGCCGCTGTCGGGGAATAGAATAGCTAGTTAGACTTCTATCTCGTTTAGGTTCCCTTTCTTGATTCCTATCAAGTAAGATTTGTTCTCATTTTCATTAGCTTCCTTGTAGTCTATCCCCCTTCTTTGTGTTTTTGTTTGTAAATCTCATCACTCACCATGATTCGCATCTTTCGCCGAAGAAACTTTTCACTACCCGCTCCAAACCCCGCAATGGAAAATGCAATTCCGCAAAACCTTTCACCCGTTCACCACTTTGGAAATCACTTAGGGCATAATGTAATAAATTGGCAACACAATAGTCCTTTCTACGATTCGGATTCCGATGAGGAATTTGATGACGGGGAGGCAAATGACAACGGGGAAGTCATCGATGGAGTTAAGGTTGAGATGGAAGAAGATCCCTCTCAAAGTTTTGAACCTAGGTGTAGGATTGAAAAAGATAATCCTTTTAACATGCAATTCCCTTGCAAGATAGGATTAGAAGGTTTTGATGCTTACTTAAATTCGTTTTTACCTTTAAACTTAATCTCAAGGAATTTTTATACAATAAAATTAAGGTAAACGAGTTAGCTTATCAAGGGAAAAATGTTGTTGACGCGGTCACTCACTTGCACGTATTTGTTGGAAGTTTTGCTTATTTGGTAGAATTTATGGTTTTAGAAGACTTAGGAGAATTCATTGATGGAAGCCTCACTCAATTGATATTTGGAAAACCCTTTAAGAGAATGACTAAGTTGAATGAACGAATGGTTGATGGTTTAATTACATTCTCTAGTGATGTTGAGGATTTTGTCTATCAAATGCCCCGTACACACCCTAGGTTTAAACACAAAGATATCGAGGCATGTAATCGAATGGCTCTTATTCTGTTACTTAGTGAAAGAGACAAACAAATGGGACTTAGACATACTTATTAAAAGAATAAGAGGTATTATAAAAGATGTCTAGAGTTAGGAGATGATTACAAGAAAGATGAGAGAACATTAGAGTGGCTTAGATATGGGCACGCAAGCGTGCATGAGATGACGTAGGAGCACGACGTCGAGTCTAGCTATAAGACTCATAAATAAAGAAAAGTGTTTCGTGGGAGGCAACCCATGCTTAATTGTTTGCTTGTTTTGTTTTTAATTTTTGTGTGTCTTATATCTTTTTCATTGTTGTTTATTCTCATGTTAGACTTTGTGAAAATGCTTTATTTTGTCTTTAACCTCGTCTTAATTACATATAAAGGTATTTTACAAAAAGATAAGTGTAGGGAAGATGACATACGTTTTTGAAGAACATGAACATGAGAATTACAATTAGTGAATTTGATATATATATGTGTGTTTGTTAGAGTCAAATTCTTGTATCGAGTCATAATGGATGTTTTGTAGGAATTTTTCCAGGTTTTAAAGATATAATTTTTTCAGAATTTTTCCAGAAAAACGCAGCCGACCACTTTCTGTCAGGACAACCTGACGGCGTCAGGATTAAAACCTGACGACGTCAGGCTATGTAGAAACAGATTATACAGTTTTTCGTTTTCTGTGTAACTCATAAATTTTTGGAAATTCTCAGGTCTTAATTTTCCAGAAAAACTGCAAACATCCATTCCACAAGCATTATATCTTACTTGCTTTCTAGTGTAGTTGTGTGTCATATATAGTTTTACCGTCGATTTCACGCGAAGGTTTCGTCTGTTTTCTTATAAGTGTGCAGGTTATATTTGGCAAGAAGAAGAAACACTCATTGGATGAAGTTTATTACTCATGCATTCTTTTTGGAAGAGAATCTAACCGCAACTTCACACAGATCCTACCGAGCTAATCAGGGGAGTACTAGTTTCTTTTCCTTACTTACCTTCCTTTATCATAACTTTGATGCTTTTGGGGAACATTGGGGAAAATGTCCAGTTTAAGTGTAGGGAGGGAGAATAAAGCGGGAACTTAGAAACTATTCACTCACTTGATCATTTGTCTTGTCCTTGGTAATTTGTGTAATAAACTATGAGAAATATTCGTTAAGGCAATTTTAGCACCAAATTTAAAATTTTTTATAACATTTACGAGCTAAACTTTAGTCTTAATAAAGCGTCTCATTGATAGGAATTATATGACTAGCACAAAAACCGTATACCACTCAAATTTCACCCAAAAAATGTGAGGTTCGCCTCTAGATCTTCAGGAATAAAAGCATTCACGTTTAATGCTTAGAGAGTGTACCGGTAGTGTAATAAATTCTAGAACTTGTTTTGTGATGCATTCCGAGATTGCTAGTGAGACTACACTTGTGATGTACTCATATTTAGTACACGACACCCCTAGTTAACCCCTCAGAGCCTATCCTTTTCGTGGTTCTCGTGATGTTTCGGTTTTCCGGAATATCAATGAAGAACATTGTTTACAATCCACCCCCAAATGTACACCCAAATCGCCTTAGCCTACCTTGTATGCACTCATCTTTTGTGCATTATTGTTATCATTACTAAACCCTTAGTTCAAATATCTAGTTACTTGCATGGTTGCTAAGTCGAATCATATCTTTTGTATACAGTTTTGGGACGATTGGGACTCATGGGTAAAAGTAATATTTTATGGAGTAACGGGAAAGAACGATAAATTCAAATTCCCTTTGTCTACGTAATTAAATACTCCAAGTGTTTTGATCTTTTCAAATCGGGTCAATTAGTGTTGGAGAAATAAAAACTCTAGTGTAGGGATGCTCCTATAAATCCCTTATATTTTTATGTTATCGTAGAGGATGGTAGAGTAAAAAGGTAAAAAAAATAAAACAAAAGAAATAAAAATCGATAAAAGAGTGTTTTAAAAAAAATGAAAAAATGAAAAAAAAAAAAAAAAAAAAAAAAAGAAAAAAAAAGGGCTACCATCCTACATCTATCTTTATGTTTATGTTTGTTTTGTTTCAAGTTATCTAGAGTTAGTGAGTCGAGTCTTGGCTTAGCAATGGCACGCTTTTCATGCTTGTAATATAAGATTTTTGACCTGCCACCACTAAATATCCCCTATCTAACAAAACCCTTTGTTTCTCTACCGTAAGCCTAACGTTACAACCCTTGTAAAGACCTCTTAGATAGTTGTTTCTAGGTGCTTACGCCAAAGCGGTGGAGGTTTGATCTAGTCTCAAGCTTATGGTAATCTATGTACTATGCCAGGTAATGAGTGTTTATCTTCCATTTCCATTCGTATTATATGTCATATAAACTCGAGAGATGAGAGAATCCAAACACCACTTGTGAGGTGCTAGTGTATAATTTTCGTGCTTGTTATGACTATTGCGGTGCTTTTACTTGTTGTAAACTATTTTAAACCAAGGCTTCATGCCCCATAACTTATAAATTGATTGGTCAAAAGCACATTTGCTTGAGGACAAGCAAATACCAAGTGTATGGATATTTGATAAGGATTTAAAACGTACGCTTTTAGGGGGTCATTTAAGCCCTATTTAGACACATTTTATATCCGTTACTGCTTAATTTCGTTCCTTTTTACTTTTTAGGTCTTTTGGAAGCAAAATGATGGAATGAAGCACATTTGGACGAAAAGGAGCAAATACGTGAAGAAAATGGCGAAGTCAAGATCAAAGCCTCACAATACTGATCAACAGTACCTGACGGCGTCCCAACCAAAGGGCGACGCCGTCCCTCTATGATGACTTGATCAAAACATGCACTCGACAACTTAGTGGAAATTCTGGTAACATAACCTGACGGCGTCACGCTTTAAATAAGGAGAGCATCACTCACAGTTTTCACCTCAGACGGCCCAGATCTAGTATCAAGACGACGTCCCAACTGAAGACCGACGGCATCACAACTCTAAGGTGATTCCGTCCCATCGATGACTTGGCCCAGACGAAACCCTAATGACGGCGATCTGACGGCGTCCCATGCAAAAGGTGACGCCGTCGCAGTTGTAAATCTATATATATAATTCGATTTTTCTGTATTTTGAGAGGTAGACTTTTGGAGTAAAAACCCTAAATCGTTTGTAGTCCGAATTGGACAGTATCTTAGGGTCCCATACCCTATTTTACACATCGAGATAAGTCATTTAATCCAAATTATCATTATGTCTATCCTATATTCGATTGACTGTGTGTATGCTTCCTTGTCTATCATGTCTAGCTAAATTTCTTGTGTGTTTGCTTAGATTTATGAAACCTAGTTATTGACTATTGTTAGGTTGTTTCTTATATTAATTGAAATTGGCTTAGGACTGCAACTAGGCATCTTCATTGTATTTAATGCTTGAGTATGCTTTATGATGATATGGTCTATGGATGAAATAGCCAAGGCTTGCCGATTCCGTAGGTTGTATACGAGAGATAACCTCAAAGAACTAGGGACTACGCATACCCTACGACCTTTAGGAATACAACGCGTTAAGATAAGGACGTGACAAACCGACCAATAAAAGATAACTAGGGAGTAATAGTATCTAGGTGAACACATTTTTAATCATCATACGAGTACATCTCAACTAGACATAAGGTACCCGTATATAACAACTCGTAAATTTCCCTTCCGATTTTCGCGGCTATTTTTTTCTTTCGTTTCGAAATTTAAACACAACAAGCCACATGATATTTTTTTTTCCTCATCGACCTCGATAATAAAAATTTCGTAAAATAAATATATAATAAACTTTGATTTTATTTCTTAACGGGCCTTCTTAACCCAAACCCGATCCATCACCTTTTATTCTTACTTGAACTCGCAAGTATTAACATCCAATCCAACTCTTTTCTCACCTTGGGCCTAGCCCACCCGACTTCCCCTTTAAGCCCAGCGCACCACTCAAATATAGTTAGTCAAAACTTTGGTCAAGTTAACATGTGCATGTGAGTATGTGTGTAATCAAAAGTGGAAACAAAACAAATGCCCTTTTGGCTTCTGTGATCCTAGCGAGCATCAAAACAACACAAAACAATAATCACAAACACAAAGTCAAACTCACTTTTGGTATATCATGCGTGTATAAGAAAGAGGAGACAAAGCAAAGACTCTACAAGCCACCCTATTATTATAGTACAAGTAAAAAGAAAAACTTGTTTCCTTTCTTTGTTTCAGTGACCCCTCAACGAGGCATGCAAAAGCAAACATAAAAATTGATTTATCATATCATGCGTCTAACTAGTCACCCTTATACCTATCTCTAAGCCTAAACACTAACCTTGACATACCTTTTAACCTAAGACCTAAGGACCCTAGTTTAACCTCAAGCTCTTGGAACCATCTCATTCACTTGACAAGGACAACACAAAAAGCATGCCTCCTTTGGCTGCCATAATATGCACGCTCAAAAACTCCATCTTGTCTTTTTGTTACCATCTTTCTCTATAAACTCCTAAGACCTTTTATTGAACACACAAACACTCATCACTATCAAAGTTCATTCAAATCAATTCTCATCTCACACGACCACTGTGGAAGTCGGTTCACAGCTAAAGAAGAAGGAGAAAGGCGAAGTTTCGGGTTAAGCTTTGGAAGCTAGGTTACGCACCGGGTTCTCTTTGTCCTCGTTCATTTTCCATTCGTACCTCGTCTTCCTTTTCGTCATTGTGAGCATACTCGATTCCCAAACTCTTTATTACTTTTCCTCTTATTCACGCATGCATGTACGTTGTAAAACTCTAAGCTTCATGGGATTTTCTTTCATCTACACGACAACACATGCCATCTCATATACACTCAATTCATGCTATAAAATATCATACGAGTTATGGTAGAGCTTGTGTGATGGTTTTCTTTTTTCCTCTGTACCATTTATGCAAGTAATATGGTGAAATGCATTTTAGAAAAACCTTTATAATAAAGACTCGTGTAGAAGAATGTATGAAACATACAATGCACCAACACAGTAAACATATTTTACAAAAATCTTCTTGGGTGGTAGATAAACTAACTTAATATGTATAAACTTAAAATAGTTTTTCATGTTGAGAAAATAATGATTTGCAAACTAATTTGAAACCCAACACATGCAAATGCATACCTTACTGTGAAAAGTTAATATACAAAAGACAACACAGTAGCATGACCTTAAATATAATAACCTGCGAGACTAAACCAAGAAACACTCTAGCACATCTGGTTGTGTAGTTCCATTGTGAGCAAAGAGGTCTAGGGGTCGATCCCTTGCAGTTGCAGTTTGCCATAATATTTTTTTTTGTGATTTTTACAAATTTCACTCTTTGACAAATTTAGCCCTCCAAATTTACTTGAGTTGTTACTTTTCTTAAGACCTATATAAGTTTATAACTTCTATAACTCTTTACAATTCAACCCCTCAAATTTAATACTTGACATTTTTTTTATATACTTTTACATTCTAACAACTATTTTTGGACACCAAACTTATACATTTTTATAACTAATAACGAAATTGTCAAAACAATTTATTTCTGAAACTTTTCGTTCGTAATTTCGTCAAATTAATATATTTAGTTTTAATACTAAAACCCGACTAAAAGACAAAGGGAATATTTAAAACAAAAGTAATATAAATATTTTTCACTAACTTTATATAAAAACACGTTCATTAATATATATTCATATTATATCACTCAACGTTATTTGTATAAATATTTAACCTGAGGTATTTATTAATATTTTACCGACAACATATAATTTTCACAAATACTTTTGTTGTGAATATTTTCCGTACTAAGTCTTTCGGTTACTCCTAAACCGGAAACCCACTCGTCACGAATACTTTTATATACTCTTACGTATAATTATACATTTGTCCATGAGCCAATACTTACAAAATACTTTGAAACTATTTAAACATAAACTCTGCCACACAAGCAACATTAAACACAACCACTTATAAACACTTGCATTTAATTAAAAAAAAAACTTCGAGTCGTGAACACACAAAACTGCAAACTGAGTCTTGCCATCTCATTCTTAGGTTCCGGGTAGGAGCTACTGCTTTATCACACTCGATCTCTTTGTGCTTTATTCACCGATTTGCTAAGGTGAGTTTATAGCCCCACTTTTACTTTTATTACTTGCTTTATAAAACTATGGGGTGAGAAACATGCAAAACTCTTTTTCGGACCTGAAACTGAAAACACTATTACGTGAAACAACCTTGAATCCCAACTATGCTACCGTTAGTTCCCTTTGGGGAGGCACGATTGTTATGAATAGATCTATTGGGGATGACACCCCCGTTCGAGTTTGACCGGATAGGCAAACGTCGGGCGTATATCATATTGTATGGATTGAGTGTACTGGAAATACACTTGCTGGGCTTTATTTATCATGCTTCTAGATGCATGCACACTGTCGTAGTTTCGGTCGCATGAACTTGGTACTAGCGTAATAGCCTTTTTGCATATAGTGTCATTCATGGAGATGCTATATGTGCAACTGTGGTCCAACTTGATTTCTTAAACTTAAACCTATGAACTCACCAACCTTTGTGTTGACATTTTAGCATGTTTTTCTCAGGTTTACTTATTGGCGTGGGCAATGGCAAAGGCATTCGTTGAAGACTGGCATCCGAAGTGTTTCCAAACATTTTAATACAACTTTTAATGGGACAACATATATTTTATGGGCTTTACTTCCGCACTTTGAAACAATGATGTAAAACTATTTCTTAAATAAATCTATATTTTGAAAATGGAATAGAATTTCCATTCTTTATTACCTTGTGTTGTGTATATTGATTTAGTAGCACCCCATGACCCGAACGCTTCCGCTGTGAAATTTTGGGGGTGTTACAGATTGGTATTCAGAGCCAAGGTTATAGAGAATTAGGTATTTTTCAAAACCTAAACTATAACCACATTTCCTTAAAAACACTTCAACGCCGCCACAGCTGCCAATGTCTGCCATGCCTTGCCTACTATTACACGATGTAGTCGTGCTATGTGTTACTATTGTATTTTAGGTTCGTATAAACTCTTATTTGAATTAAATTAATTATCTCTCAAAATCATTAAGTTTCTTAATTAACTCACATTTAAACTTTAAGGCTGTTCTTGTTTGATTGGGTCGCGAAGTTTAAATGTGTATATGCTTACTCTCATTTAAACTTTAAGGCTGTTCTTGTTTGATTGGGTCGCGAAGTTTAAATGAGAATAATGTTGATGTAACAAACTGAATGAAATTAAGGAATAATTAACTTAAGGAGAGTGTAGAGTAGACTACGAATGCTTATACTTGTTACCCCTCTATGTTAAACTGTATAACATGCCCACTATTACAATATCGCACTATGCTATGCCCTAACTGCTTCTATGATATTTCTTTATGTAACATACAACTACTTGCTTTATATTATTTTCACACATATATTTAAACCACCTCTGTCACTGGTCACGATCTCTTATGGCAATCTTATGCTCTATCCTTCGTAACCTCATACGACTCTGTTATTTCTGTTTTGAACTCAACTATCATACTCTTTTATGAAACCGCGTTGTGTTCCATTTAATGAATCCTTTATATGTTGTTCACTTATCGCTTCACGTCACCGAATCTTTTCTTGAACGACTATCCCTTTTCCATGTCACATTTTAAGTATATATTCTCGCATCTCGTCACCGTATCGACCTCGATGATTCTCGCATCTTAAACCACGAGGACGTGGTTTCTTTTAAGGGGTAGGTACTATAACAACTCGTAAATTTCCCTTCCGATTTTCGCGGCTATTTTTTTATTTCGTTTCGAAATTTAAACACAACAAGCCACATGATATTTTTTTTTCCTCATCGACCTCGATAATAAAAATTTCGTAAAATAAATATATAATAAACTTTGATTTTATTTCTTAACGGGCCTTCTTAACCCAAACCCGATCCATCACCTTTTATTCTTACTTGGACTCGCAAGTATTAACATCCAATCCAACTCTTTTCTCACCTTGGGCCTAGCCCACCCGACTTCCCCTTTAAGCCCAGCGCACCACTCAAATATAGTTAGTCAAAACTTTGGTCAAGTTAACATGTGCATGTGAGTATGTGTGTGATCAAAAGTGGAAACAAAACAAATGCCCTTTTGGCTTCTGTGATCCTAGCGAGCATCAAAACAACACAAAACAATAATCACAAACACAAAGTCAAACTCACTTTTGGTATATCATGCGTGTATAAGAAAGAGGAGACAAAGCAAAGACTCTACAAGCCACCCTATTATTATAGTACAAGTAAAAAGAAAAACTTGTTTCCTTTCTTTGTTTCAGTGACCCCTCAACGAGGCATGCAAAAGCAAACATAAAAATTGATTTATCATATCATGCGTCTAACTAGTCACCCTTATACCTATCTCTAAGCCTAAACACTAACCTTGACATACCTTTTAACCTAAGACCTAAGGACCCTAGTTTAACCTCAAGCTCTTGGAACCATCTCATTCACTTGACAAGGACAACACAAAAAGCATGCCTCCTTTGGCTGCCATAATATGCACGCTCAAAAACTCCATCTTGTCTTTTTGTTACCATCTTTCTCTATAAACTCCTAAGACCTTTTATTGAACACACAAACACTCATCACTATCAAAGTTCATTCAAATCAATTCTCATCTCACACGACCACTGTGGAAGTCGGTTCACAGCTAAAGAAGAAGGAGAAAGGCGAAGTTTCGGGTTAAGCTTTGGAAGCTAGGTTACGCACCGGGTTCTCTTTGTCCTCGTTCATTTTCCATTCGTACCTCGTCTTCCTTTTCGTCACTGTGAGCATACTCGATTCCCAAACTCTTTATTACTTTTCCTCTTATTCACGCATGCATGTACGTTGTAAAACTCTAAGCTTCATGGGATTTTCTTTCATCTACACGACAACACATGCCATCTCATATACACTCAATTCATGCTATAAAATATCATACGAGTTATGGTAGAGCTTGTGTGATGGTTTTCTTTTTTCCTCTGTACCATTTATGCAAGTAATATGGTGAAATGCATTTTAGAAAAACCTTTATAATAAAGACCCGTGTAGAAGAATGTATGAAACATACAATGCACCAACACAGTAAACATATTTTACAAAAATCTTCTTGGGTGGTAGATAAACTAACTTAATATGTATAAACTTAAAATAGTTTTTCATGTTGAGAAAATAAGGATTTGCAAACTAATTTGAAACCCAACACATGCAAATGCATACCTTACTGTGAAAAATTAATATACAAAAGACAACACAGTAGCATGACCTTAAATATAATAACCTGCGAGACTAAACCAAGAAACACTCTAGCACATCTGGTTGTGTAGTTCCATTGTGAGCAAAGAGGTCTAGGGGTCGATCCCTTGCAGTTGCAGTTTGCCATAATATTTTTTTTGTGATTTTTACAAATTTCACTCTTTGACAAATTTAGCCCTCCAAATTTACTTGAGTTGTTACTTTTCTTAAAACCTATATAAGTTTATAACTTCTATAAATCTTTACAATTCAACCCCTCAAGTTTAATACTTGACATTTTTTTTATATACTTTTACATTCTAACAACTATTTTTGGACACCAAACTTATACATTTTTATAACTAATAACGAAATTGTCAAAACAATTTATTTCTGAAACTTTTCGTTCGTAATTTCGTCAAATTAATATATTTAGTTTTAATACTAAAACCCGACTAAAAGACAAAGGGAATATTTAAAACAAAAGTAATATAAATATTTTTCACTAACTTTATATAAAAACACGTTCATTAATATATATTCATATTATATCACTCAACGTTATTTGTATAAATATTTAACCTGAGGTATTTATTAATATTTTACCGACAACATATAATTTTCACAAATACTTTTGTTGTGAATATTTTCCGTACTAAGTCTTTCGGTTACTCCTAAACCGGAAACCCACTCGTCACGAATACTTTTATATACTCTTACGTATAATTATACATTTGTCCATGAGCCAATACTTACAAAATACTTTGAAACTATTTAAACATAAACTCTGCCACACAAGCAACATTAAACACAACCACTTATAAACACTTGCATTTAATTAAAAAAAAACTTCGAGTCGTGAACACACAAAACTGCAAACTGAGTCTTGCCATCTCATTCTTAGGTTCCGGGTAGGAGCCACTGCTTTATCACACTCGATCTCTTTGTGCTTTATTCACCGAGTTGCTAAGGTGAGTTTATAGCCCCACTTTTACTTTTATTACTTGATTTATAAAACTAAGGGGTGAGAAACATGCAAAACTCTTTTTCGGACCTGAAACTGAAAACACTATTACGTGAAACAACCTTGAATCCCAACTATGCTACCGTTAGTTCCCTTTGGGGAGGCACGATTGTTATGAATAGATCTATTGGGGATGACACCCCCGTTCGAGTTTGACCGGATAGGCAAACGTCGGGCGTATATCATATCGTATTGATTGAGTGTACTGGAAATACACTTGCTGGGCTTTATTTATCATGCTTCTAGATGCATGCACACTGTCGTAGTTTCGGTCGCATGAACTTGGTACTAGCGTAATAGCCTTTTTGCATATAGTGTCATTCACGGAGATGCTATATGTGCAACTGTGGTCCAACTTGATTTCTTAAACTTAAACCTATGAACTCACCAACCTTTGTGTTGACATTTTAGCATGTTTTTCTCAGGTTTACTTATTGGCGTGGGCAATGGCAAAGGCATTCGTTGAAGACTGGCATCCGAAGTGTTTCCAAACATTTTAATACAACTTTTAATGGGACAACATATATTTTATGGGCTTTACTTCCGCACTTTGAAACAATGATTCAAAACTATTTCTTAAATAAATCTATATTTTGAAAATGGAATAGAATTTCCATTCTTTATTACCTTGTGTTGTGTATATTGATTTAGTAGCACCCCATGACCCGAACGCTTCCGCTGTGAAATTTTGGGGGTGTTACACCGTAGTAATTAGATAATTAGATAAGTAGAATAATCGGTAGAAGTACCACCCCCAACCAATTACCCCGAGATTTTACCTTAGCTTTCCAAAAACCACAAAAAAAGATGAAAAAAAGAATCATCCTCAATCCCACATTCTCGTCATATATTTCTTACTAGCATTCATATTCCCCTAGAGAATGATAACAATCCCCGAGGCTTACCCAATACTACACTACAACGATTAGGTTCACTGCCTAGGAGGTTGAAAAACTTGCTCGAAGAAAAGAAAGTTTTCTTCACCCCGAACGCGCCTTCCGCGCGCATCAACACCCCCTACGACCAATAGGAATACAATGCGTTAAGATAAAGGACGTGACAATTCAACCAACCAATAAAAGATAACTAGGGAGTAATAGTATCTAAGTGAACACATCTTTAATCACCATACGAGCACACCTCAATTAAACATAGCTATTCGTAGTAATTAGTTAAATTAGATAATTAGTAGAAGTAGAGTAATCGGTAGAAGTACCAACCCCAATCAATTGCCCCGAAATTTTACCTTAGCTTTCTAAAAAAACATAAAAAAGATAAAAAAAAAAAAAGAATCATCTTCAACCCCACCTTCTCGTCATAAATTTCTTTCTAGCATTCCTATTCCCCTAGAGAACGATATCAATCCCCGAGGCTTACCCCATACTACACTACAACGATTAGGTTCACTACCTAGAGGGTAGAAAAGCTTGCTCTTAGAAACACAGGTTTTCTCGACCCCGAACCCTGCTATCAGTGACTCTCTTTAATGCTAAAGGAGAAATAACAATAACTTCTATCCATTCTCTGGGGTGACTGAAGAGCTGAAAGCTTTTGTAAGTAATGTCTCAAAGGCTACTCTTCATGTATTACATATATCTCAAATTTGGCAAGCATCATTCTTAATCCACTAAGGTACTAATATATGTTTTACTAATTATATATACGTTTTCAACTTGTGTGCAGAAGGTTAGTAAAATTTAAGTCGAAGTCATATGTAAAATGTATCTGGATGCAATGCTTGAATCTGCTATCAAACAAGGAGCCTCTGTAAAGGTAAAGACGTTTTAGGCATTCACCATGTTGGTGATTCTTGGGCCATCAATCATTTTATGTAATTTTGATTTACTCGAAGACAAAGGGATTTCATGTAAACGTATAACTGTATTAGTCGACGTCCAATTTATAAGGTGTTCACCTTCCATCATCCATGCCAATCAATTTATAGATACTTCCTCTCATAGACTTATGAAGTAAATATGAAGACTGATGTAAATAAATACGAAGATTGGAGGACGAAATTGTTTGATTAGAACTGATAAGGAGTGTAATCATGGTTGCAATTGAAAAGGAGTATAGTCATGCTAAATTCTATAGTTTCAACATCATCTTAAAAAAACGACATACCACCTATCACACCGTCAACAAATAATCTAAAACATAAACATATCTATACTACCTTATAATACATCTTTGACCCTCTATCATATTAATTTTTTAAGACTACTAAAAATATATTTTTAAGCAAATACAAGTAAATAAGCATAATTTACAAGTATTTAAAGCACAAATAAAACTAAAAAAGACTATTCAACACATACAATTAATACACACTTAAAAACATCTCATCATCAAAATATTTAATTATTTAACCGTAATGTACAACCTAATTAAGATTCCAAAATATAAATGTGTGTAGGATTTTCAATATGGCGTATATATATTGTAAAACACTTTAGCCAAGGTTGTAAAAATCGCTAGGCGCTAGTGAGGCGGTTGGGTAGGGCCTAACGATTAATCGGTTAGGTGGGGATTAATCGGATTGGAATTTTTATACACAAAATTTTAACTTTAGATATTATATTATATTAGATATATGAGATAAGCATAGTGCATTAAAGTTCAAACATTTCAAGTGTTCAAATATAAACATAATACATAATTCTTCAAAGTTCAAAGTCAAAAGTCAAACATAGATATCACTAGTTTTGTTGACCATTTTTAAGCGATCAGTTTGTTGATCACTTTTTAAACGATTTTGTCCGATTTTTAAGCATTTTGTTGACCAATTTAAGCAATTTTTAAACTGAAATCTCAATAAACCCAACCAAACACCACCATATTTCATCAAACGTCAATACTTGGTCTTTACTTTTGGTACCATAATCAAATCTGCACCGGATCCAATCACCAACAAGAACCCTTAAACCCTCAATTTCATCTCCTACAAAAAATGGTAAATTTAACTAAATCATCAATTTTAATATACATTACCCTTGTGCTTATGATGTAACTAATATAAAAATTGATTGTGTTGGTAACAGTCAGCGTTGTTCAATTTCCATTCTTTTTTGACGGTGGTGTTGTTGGTGATATGTACTTGCACATTTTTGAAGATGCAATTTCCTGCTATTCTTGAACAGAAAACTGGGTTAGTTACTTCTTTCTTTTATCCCTTTTCGACTAATCGAAAACCCGTAAATGATGTTGGTTGTAGGATATATTAATGTTTAGAATATGTTTTTTTAATGTTTTCGGTATTTGTTAAGCTTTTAGTGGGAGTCCTAATTAATATAATAGGCTTTTGCTTGTATGTGAGTAATACCCGGTGTGTATTTGTGTGGCTGTGGGCCCAAACCCCGTGGGTTAGTCGGCCAAAAAGGTTGGTAACCATGGTTATTCGTAAAAATGGCAGTGTTGTGACGTTAAATTTTTCGGCCTGATTAAAAGTTTGAGTGTAGATTGGCCATGGATTGCCTTATTGTAGCTTATTTTTGATTTGTCGTGTTCTATCTTATTAGTAAAGCCTAAACGTCCTTACATATTGGACATGAATTTGCTTTCTGTCAAGTTATAGGATTTGAGTTATATTGAAGTGGCAGCTTAAATCGAGCCTATGGCTTAAACCACACCTTTTGCTGTTACAACTATATGAAGTCTGTTGATAACTTATTCTCGCCTAGAATGGGAAGATGTGGCATGACTATAGAGGGTTAGGGAAAGCTCGTAGATGAGTTGATTATCCTTAGTACTATTATTGCGTGTTTCAGGGTTTGATATAATACTAAACGATGGGATTACCAGTTGTTGTTACAAAAAGATTGTGTAAATGCTATTAGGTAGAAAAGTAAAACCATGAAGCCTTTGGACTTCCTTGGATTTATGATGATAAGGGTAGCTAATGGGAGTAGGATTGCTTGGGAGTTATGACACGATGAATGTAGGTTTGTAATGGAAATTGCAGGGTATGGCATTTATGGTAGATTGTTCTTGATGCCTTTTGGTGCTCATGATATGTAAATTAGTGGTTTGTTTCCTTAGGGATCTCTTGGATCACTCCTCACATGAAGGGTCCCTTGTATGAACTTAAATGTGTACAAAATCTAACACCAATTCACTGCCAAAGATCTGTAACAACTATTAGATAACTACCTTGAGCTCATTAAAGAACCCATCAGTTTAACAAACCCCTGCCTCTATGTAATATCCCGCCTACTCAGACCACAATATTGTCCGCTTTGCCCGCAGGCTCACGGCTTTGCATTTGTGGCCCTCATGTGAAGACTTCCCGGCAGGTTACCCAAAGTCCCAAACAAGTACTACTTTCATATGAGCACGCTTAACTGCCAGTTCCTGAGAATTCCAGCCGTAGTAGACCACAAAACGTGTTGTGTTGTGTCATTGTAAGGCGAATGTTATCTTATGAACCCATCATCTCTCCAGGCCACAACCGATGTGGGATTTGCCTAGGGTGTTACGCTCTACACCAAATTCTGTTATAAAACAACCCAATTCCCATCAACCTATAAAAACTGATACCTTGTACCACAAATACATGCTTTTGAAACATTGAATACAATAGCTTTTAGGCCAGGGAGTTATTAGCGTTAGCAACAACTCTTTTTTTCTTATTATCTTAGTAAAAAATATAGGATGGATGCAACTGTGTTCTCAAGTTGAGTAAAAGATAGGAAAGTAAAGTAAAGAAAGGAGAGTAAAGAAAACTAAAGAAAGCGGAAGAAAAATGTGGGTCCTAAACTTTCATCTCATTATTGGAGTGAAACATTTTAAAGAGAAAACACAAGTACTTTCATGAGTTTCATCCCTCCCCACTTTCTTTCCTTCCTTAAAAAAACTCTAAGAACACACATAAATTTACTTTCACTCCATTTCATTTCTTTTCATCTAAGAAAAAACTTGAGAACAGAGTGACATGGCATTGAATAGAATTACTTTCCTAGAGGCTAAACATGTTTCCTATGTCCTTGTCTCCTGGTGAAAGAACTTATGGATGAGTTACCTATGATGGACACACTTTCTCTCTATAAATGACATATGAGTCTAGAAAATCACATTATCCAATATAACTAAAATGCGGGGAATGCGTATTAACATGCCATTTGTCACAAGGTAATTTGCATAACATTTAATGAAGTTGGCCATGTGGCTGCACAAGGATGGAAGATCATTAAATATCAAGTTTCTCAATTTGGCAGAAACAGCCCTTGAGGTTCAAGTGGCGCTGCAAAGTAAGTCCAAACATTAAATGCAAAGTTTCACAACTTGGCAAAAACAGTCCCTGAGGTTTAAGTATCGTTACAAAGTAAGTCCTTTGAAGCCAATCCCGCTGCATCGCGCGGGTTCCAACACTCGTTATTTCTCTAAATATGACCTCTCAGTGTACTACTCCCTCCGTCCCATTTTTATTGTCCACTATTGACTTTTTTAGTCATTCTTCTTCAACTTTGACCATAATTATTTTTATTTGTGTTATATAATACTTGATGAAAAATATATGAATGTATTGGGTTTTAAAATGTATTTTCATTGGTATAATATTCATCAAATATTATATAACACAAATAAATATATTAATGGTCAAAGTTGAACAAAAAAGACTGGTCAAAGTCAAATGGGACAATAAAAATGGGACGGAGGGAGTATTAGATTAGAGTAGCTGCACATGAGGTTCGTGAAACTACATTAAAAACTCCACCGGGAGAGCAGTCACTTATCCATATGTGATAAATCTTTTATTAAATCCTTTTTGAGAATATATCTTCTCGTTTATTCTGATGATATGTTGAAACTTGATACATATCCAGAGTGGCTCTAGTTTTATCCAGAGTGGCTCTAGTTTTGAAACTATATTAAAAGTATCAAGTTATCAACTTTAACCTCTGTAAATTGCCTTTTAAGTAGCCCAGATTGCATACCTTGGTCATATATCTCTAAAGGGAGTGTGACTACAAATCCAAGCAACATAAAGACTTTTAAATTGCCAACACCTTCTACACGACTCTTGTAGTCCTTTGATGGAGTGAAAAGACATATGCTATAATGTTCTTAAGTCAGTCCATGTATGATGAGTCTGCATATACTGGCACTACCAAATTCTGGTGTCACCTTTGCCATTCAGACTATGCATCATGACAAGGTATAGGTGCAGGGCTTAAGCAACAAATGGCATCCTAGTGGCTTTATTTGCAAGCGTTTTGAGACAAGTACTCGGCTTTATTCACATGAAAGAAAGTTACTAGCGCTGATCACGCTCTTTAAATGTAGAGGTCATATCTTCAGGAAACGGCTTAAGGCACTCTCTAATATCTAATTTGATAAATATGAGCATATAATGCAGGCTGGGAGTGTGGGACATCAGTCTTCTTTTGGCCTAAGCTTAATCATGAAAATATTGCATTTATAAGAAGTTTCTTGGTTTTCGTCAAACCTGTAAAATAGATAGTTCAACTAAATTTATTATCCTACAACAACCAACTGCAATTATAGAAGAAATATGGAAAGATATTTCCCACCATGGATCTCATTAAAGCCTCCCAAACCTTTGGATAAAGATGTTATATTGGTTAATAGGCTGAGAAAGTTTGCTCACCTTATCACTTTAAGTCGTTCATTCAATATTGTGGATGTGGCTCAGGCTTTTATAGATATTGTATATAAGTTGCACGAGTTCTGGAGATCTATTTTCTTAGAGAGGGATAGAATCGTCATTGATTGTAGGAACATCTTGCAACTGTCACTTCTAACTCATCGGTGGTTTGAGGTTTTGAACACGTAAGCTGTTAGGTTATGTAACATGAAAAGCTAAGTGACTAAGTGATAGAGAAGATGTGGGAACTAGTGAGATAACGTGCCAAAATTAGAACAGTCCTATATAAAGAACTGCTTATGTCATTTTCAGACCAAGTTTGAATCATTTTTTTTCTGACAACACGGGTTTAACTTTTTTGGGTCTGTGTCACGAGGTTAGATGGCTTCCATTAGTTGATTTATGGTACAATGGTATTTTCTGTTGCTTTTCAGGCAATATAATTTGAAGTAGTCTAAGGTAGATGCTCTGTTATGAGTAAGGGAAGAAGCAATACACAACTCAAACAAATCAATCTTTTTAAAGCACATAATTGGGACATGGAAATTGCAGTTGGTCAATAGATAGTCATTGGTGGCCTGGTGGGAAGCTATCTTATTCATTGTAGCTACCACAGAAGATAGCATTCCCTCTACCCTTCTGTTTGTCTATGCATATATGTAACTTTGATTCTCAGCCTAAAATCATTGCTCATTTGAAAAATACAAGAGGTGCCCCTCTAAAAGAGCTAAAGGTTGTAACAGATTATAGATAAAGTGATGACTAGTAGGTGTTGTGGAAAACAATTGTAAATGGAAATGATGTGTAAGTGAAGGCTGAATACTTAGATAATCTTTATTTTACATTTGATCCTTGGGGTTAGGATTCTCTCATGGAGGGGGTGGCGATGCAAGTGCTTTCATGATGCGAGGGAATTCTGTAAGGACAAACTTAACATTAGCTGTTGCTGCCCAAAGATAGTTAGCCATTACGTGAAAAAAACTCTTGAAGCACCAACTCAGATACTTGGTTATATTGTCAGTAGACTTGTCTTAATCTACATTTAGTGTCCATTGTTAGAAGGCCACATTACATGACCTCAAATTGAGTAGGACCATATTTTCAGAATGTTCTGTAGGACTGTAGGGTTGTAACCATGTTAAAGATGATATACATCTTATTTATCTTTGACTTTGTTTCATCTCAGTTATTTAGGTGGGATTAGACTAGGTTAATCATTGGAACACCTTCAGCATTGGCGGGAGTTATAGTTCAGATGTCATCATTGTGGCGTATAATCGTACCCTTAAAGCAATGTACAAAATGTCTGTCCACGGTTCAACCAATAGTTTTCTGGCTGTATGTTGAGATGAGTAGTCAGTGATTAAGGGTGTGTTTGGCAAAATAGCAGTAGCAGTGAGCAGTAGGCAGCAGTAGCTGTTTTCCTATAAAAACGTATGGTAATGTAGCTGTAGTTGTAATCATACAACTCCAAAATGCTCAACGCTCCTAAATGCTACTTCATGGAGAGTTGGAAAAGGAGCATTCCCAAAAAAAAGATAAAGCTACTTGTTGCTTGGCAAACGAGCATTAAAGATCACAACGCTCAACGCTCACTGCTCCTAAATGCTCCTAAACAATCTGCGCCAAACACACCCTAAATCATTTTTGCTCACAGTGCACATTTAGCCGGCTTTTATAGAAATAGAACAACGTGAGGATAATGTAGGTGGAATTTCTCATACTTCATAAAGTACGGACATTGTGTGATTGCCTATGTTTAGACACACGTTTTAAAATGATCAGTGGATGTAGCATAATTCATATGTTTAAAATAAATGAATCCATGGTTTCTGCATTTCAAGACCTGGGATTTAATTGAAGTGTGTTTTGGCTGGTAGCTGGCTGGCTGTCTTTAAGGACACTCACCAACTTTTTGGAGGAACTTATCCAAAGGCATAGCCGCAAAGGTCTCCACAAAGTATCGTGACTCTTTGGTTTTAGTTATGTACTAATAATATCTTGCAAGTGGGAAATGTTGCATAAATGGACTTCTTAGGCTAGCATACAAAAAACACTAGTGTTCTGGAAATTCTACAAGGAAAAGGGGCCTTAAAGTGGAAGAAAGAGCGTATAATTTTTTTATTTAATTATTTTAACCATTCTTGTATCATTAAATAGCAGATATCGAGTTAACTGAACTCTACTTTTTCTGTAGCTACACTTTCTTTCCAGTAGGGTTTTTCAATAGTGCAAGATAGTGACTGAATTGCTAGAATTGTTACTGGTGAATATGGTGAAAGAGTTTCTAATTTCTGATGTCTAAGTTAGTCCCAGAAAGATAGGGCTCAGATCATACATCTCAACTTCCAAATTAACTTTTTATATGTGGTAGGCCTAATATATTAAGCTCGTCAATAAAAAAATTATTAGTGCTCTTTGGGCTAGTTTTGATATCATGGCCTGATTGATTACTTATTGACTCTATGTCTCTTCTTTCTACTTAGTCTAGGTTCTCTATTTGATATTTTGATGTATAGTGGGTATAGTTATTGCTGAATCTGGCTGCTCATTATCAAGCTAGTTCCTCTTTGGATGTTTGCTGTATGATATTGTTGAATCTGGTTGCTTCTAATCAAGCAAGTGTGACTGTTTTGCAGATTTCGGGGTTTCTTTTGGAAGGCTGCAAGAATAGGTATATTTACTGATTGTCATATATATTGACGTTATGCTCTCAATGTAAATACCCTGATCATGAACGCAAACTAATAAGTACATAACTTAAGCAATCTAATTCAAAATAACATTTAGAATAGTTAGTAGCATAGCATGCAAACTAATAGTGGGCCTTGGCTTGGCACAATTCTAAGTTCCATGGGCTCTATCTTTTTTCTATATACCATTCTACCAATTTATGGGTTTCATTTATGTTGTCTTATAGGAGAAATGAACATGGGCTGGGGCCTGGGGGGTCCTTAGTTTTGTGCATGAAACTTTAACATAATCTATTGTCATAAAACTTGCTACATTAAGGTATCATAGAGAATGGTTGATATGAAGATTTTATTAGAAATGTGTCATCTCACTTGAATTAACATTTGAAACAGGTGAACGGTTGAGTCCGTGGGTGGCATTCGGATGCTTTACAATGGGTGTGTCGATCATATTTTTCTGAGTCACATTTCCCTCAGGCCATGAAGTGACTACAATATATTCTGTTCTTTCCAGCATTATCTTTACGCTGGTATTTAGCTCATGTAACTTTGTCAATTTTCTTTTAACAGAAACAATAGATTTGTCGTCTTTCTTGATTACATCCATTAGGCAAATCCCGAGCAACCAAAACATGGATACATTGTACTTTATGACCTTATTCAACCACTATTTGACAATCCCTCTTAACACAACATATATGATATGTTGCTTTGGTACGACATGATTGGTATGAAATGATTACTAGTTTGGCAGACATGATTAACTTTATCTTCTATAGTTCTTCCTCGCCTAGTTAAAATGACAAATGAAGCGTTTAAAGCTATGCAAAAGAAACAATATGACCTGTCACATTTGTAATGTTGCAAAATGACAATTAAGGTATGTGTATGGCTGTGGACGACAAGCCATTATGTCATTCATAATGTGATTGTACTCGCAGAACTCTTATTTCTAGGGATGACAATACGACACGTTCTATGAGACATTGATTTTTTTTACCTCGCATGAGACGAATATTGGGATGTCAAACGATTCGCTTAGATTTAAGCCGATTCATTGGTGATCGATACGAGACAAAACTCAACAAATAAGCTTTGTCATCCATATGTTGCACACTTTTTCTTAGTTGGAAGTCGATGAAATGAATATGCGGTATGAGGCAACTTTGGAAATCCGACTCAAGATTCATATTTGTTTCATTGTTATCCCTATCGGGTTTTTTTATAAATCATGTCATTGTCATTTACTTAAACATTTTTCTTCTTGTTTAGGAAAGAGGAACCTATCCACAATGTTCGATAAAAATGAGAAGAAATGTTTATTTAAATCCATCCACATGTTTATTTTTATTTTCAACATAATCCACATGTTTAATTAAACAAGTGAGACTTTACTTAATCCAAACGACTAGATCCTCCCTGGATTTGACATAGTATAGTATAAAGATAGGCCCAAATGTGAAGGTCAAAAAGGTAGATACTACTAAACATTACGTTTTTACACTCTAAAAAATTGAGCAATAAACATTGATTACAAAATTATTTTCTTCCGTTTTCATGTGTCAAAATAGTTGTCTATCATAAATTTCAGTTAATAGTTTTGTAAAAGATAATGATAAGATTTTAATAACATAACAATGCAATTGTTGCATTCTTTTATATTTTCTTTATACGTGTGAATAATAATTTTGACATGATATAAGCATAACAAAATGGGTTTATTCACATTAGCAGGCTACCTCTAGCTGTTTTTGGTAAGCCATTTCAAAGATATCTAGATATTTATCAAGTTTCATAAATTAAAAAAAGACTAAGTAGGCCATGTCAACAGTGACAGATATACAAAAATTATGAGGGTGCACCAATCGTGGAACACAAAATTAAATAAGTATTTGAGGGCAAAAATGTCATTGTTGCCATCATTGACTTGTAAATATTGCACAAATCGTGATTAGCTATAAACTAATAAGCACTAATGACAATTATTAGGAGGTGGGTCAAGAATATTACTGTAATAGGTTATTGTCGACATTGTTTTTTTTTATGCGGCTTTTTGCATCTTTATCTCATTGGTTGAGCTTCTTTTGTAACTTTAGTTGTAAGTTGTTTGTCATGTTGGAATATATATGCATCACTAGGATCAACAGGGTTGGGTATGATATCGTATTTTCAGCATGGATAAGGATGGCAATTAATAGTGCACGAAATGTTGGGTATCATATTCCGCATCCCCATCCCCATCCCATCTTTATTTTTCTGATCATCGTTTCTCTCCTCATTCGTGTCAGAAAAATAATTTTTTACCCCATACTCGATCTTTAATGGAGAACGGAGATAACTGAAATTTCAAGAATTTTTCTCTCTCTATCAAATAAACCATATAATTAAACAAAATCATTAAAATGTAAAGAACGCGACCATAATTGTTATAAAAAAATGTATATTCTTAATGGTTTGGATCATTTACAGTTTTGTTCCAAATATTAAGCATCGTATATATTGACACTTTAAATATAATATCAAAACAATGTATTGTACATGTTTAAATTTGAGACAAAACATTGGTTGAGTAATATAAAGTTAATGCATATACTTTTTGATAGTCACCATGATATAAAAAAGTTAAAGTTGTGTATGTTAATGTGTGTAAAGAAAGAGAGAGAGAGTAAATATAACAATCTTTTTCTATTTTATAGAAACGAGAGTAAAACAAAGGGCAAATGATTGAAAAAGTATCATACTTGACATCATTTCCTTTTGTGAGTAACGAACAATTTTTTTTTTTTTCTTTTGTGTGAACTCTTTTTTCAAATTCATCATTTTTAGGATACTATATGACCTTTTTACCCTTCGGGAAAAAAAATTCTATTAGCTAAGAGGGGCAAAAATGTCCAAAAATTTCGCAAAATACCCTAAAAAGGATAAATTTGAAAGAAAAATACCCACAAAAGCAAAAAAAATTGTTCACTACCCACAAAAGAAAATAATGGCAAGTATAATACTTTTTTCAATCATTTGCCCTAAAACAAACTACAATGAATTACACACACATACAAAAACGAAAACTAATCATTATTTATGGTGACCATGCCAAGTTATGAACAACTTTCATAACTTGCCATGTTTGGCCCTTGTATTTAAAAATTTCTTAGATTACTTTTATAATTCTACCAATGTATTATTAAGTAATTTAAATTTGGATCCAAACATTTATTCTATTTTTGTAATTTTCTAATATTTTTTGTGTGTGTGTGTTGTAGTATACTCAATACACATTCACATCTTCTGAAATACATCTATCCCCGAAATAAGATTAATCTTTTGCATTTGTCCGCGGTAGATAATGTTTTCTTTAATCATATGCAGCGCTTCAATCAACTTGTTTATTTCAATCTTTGGAAGTTGTGTTGATCCTTGTTGTTGATCATCCTTCGTGGCCAATAATTCAAGTTGAACTTTGATGGACTTAAGAGTGCCGGAAGAATACTTATCATTTTCTTTGAATCGAAGAAATCCTTTTTTCTTATAACAATAAACAACACCAAACTCGGGTTCTTTGATAACCGTGAAAAGAGGTAGATCTTCAATCCCTGGAAACTCTTGATTTGGTCTTGTAAGGTTGATATTTTGTTGATAACTTTCTACTTTAAGCTGAAAGTCGTTGGTGCGACTCAAAGGAATCTATGAACGAAGAAATCTCTTACTAGACTAATAAGCAATCATCTCATTGAATGGCTTCCATGAATTGTTCTTGTAGTAGTAGTAGATTGTTGGTGGTATTTCCTTTGGGTATAGATAATTATTGTACCAGATATCATATAGGTTTAGAAAACCTTAATGGATTGATATTATGTTATTCAAACACATAAACCCTAAATCCAATCACAAGTGTCATTAACCCTAGTTGTCAACAAAAAGCAAAAACCCTAAACCCTAAAACACATAAATTAACTAAGCAAACATAATCAAAATCAAAGTTTCAATTTTTATGATAAACAAGAAATTACTAAGAACCCTAGCTAGGTTATAGATGATTAGGGTGGATCTAATACCACTCTAGGTTATTAGTGGTCACCCGCATAGCCTCTAAAACATGCACATTGGAGAAAACAAAATAATAGCCATGCAGACCAAACCCATAATACATATCTTATAATAAGTTATATTGTAACACCCCAACCCGACAAGGGTAAAGATATCACAATACGGTATCATATCAGAACTTTAAATACCATACAAAAGCGGAAGCCTTTACAAAACTTACAAAAGAAAGCATAAAAAAACTTAATAATCAGAATAAATCTAAGATCTCTATAGTCAAAACTTGCTCTCAGTTCTACTCTCAACCCGGATCAGCTATCCCATAAGCTCATCTTGAAATGCTTAATACCTGCCGCAGGAAAAGAAATGCGGCTGAGCTTACAAAGCCCAGTGAACAGATATAACAAAACAAAAGCTAAACAAAACAAAGATACGGATAACGGAATCACAACGGAGTGAGAATAATGAATCATTGAAGATTCTGCGGAAACACAAATACACAGAAATCCGGAAGAAACACATAACAAATAAGAACAAACACATAGCATATTGATGACACAGACGGAAACACATCAAATAACCAAGCACATAATAAATCAGCAAGTAGAGTGCATATAAGCCAAACGAAAAGTCTAAAGGCTAACGGGAATAATTACCAGAAAATAAACATGGCACTCACACAAGTCAAATAGTTTACATTAATAACTTACTCAGTATCATAACAGTGGAAACATTAGCAGTCAAAGTCACGGCAGTCACACATGCTAATAGAGAACACAGTAGGAAATACTATAACTAAATAAGCAAAAGACATAGCATAGCAATTAGCAATTTATCAAAACAGATATCATTAGTTAAACCATTTCCCAGATCAAACTTTAGTATAGACAGAATTTAAACATGGCAGATCAAACATAAGCAGATACGAACACCAACGGATAATCAAAGTTCACGAACTATCTGAACAATTATACATAATGAACTTACAGAACAATCAATTATACACTAGCATAATCATCATACAGATCAACAAGGTCACATAATGGTAAACTAACATATAATCAGATGACAACATGCGAATCACATTTAAGCATATTAATCATATCCTAGCATGGAAAACAGTAGTCACATAAACATGTCAAAGCATAAACACATTCAATAAACATATAATAATTCAGTATGTAAATGGAAACATTGACAAATACGGAATCATAAACAGAATATCTAACACAGAAATAACAGATACAGATTTAGTTATCTACCACGAGCCCAGAACATATCATATCGGAAGTAACTTTCTTATTCGGAGGGGTGACCTCGGAATACCTTATATAATATGAGGGGAGACCTCAATAACAAATGGAGTAGCTAGCTCCCAGAATTTGTGAAGACGCGTATTGCACACGACATCATTCACCAGACAAATCATATCAGATACAGAACAGATCTAGGATGCATCCATACGCCCCAACAGACGGATAGTGGCCATACTATCAATAAACAGATAACAGAAAGGGACGTGGCAGAACATCACTCTACTGACCTAGAGTCATGTCAGAGGTGCATCACTGACACGGACATGGAACCCCCATGACTAGTGAAATATTGGCTCGGGTGTCAAACTAACTTAGGTCAAATAGATTGTCATAAATGACACAGATCATAATTCATCATAAAGGTCAAACAGATTTACAAATCAGAGTTTTCATATCATAAGTTCAAATCAGATGTTTCATGGTTCAATAAACAGAGATTTCAGATAAGCAACGGATCAAACAAATCAGAAAGGGTTCATATCAAATGTTCAGAAATCAAAGGTTCATATCACAGTCACATATCATACGTTCATAATTAGAGGTTCATAATCAGATGTTCATAATCAGAAGTTCATAATCAGAAGTTCATAATCAAACATAGCAAGCTTCAACAAACAGAAGTTCGGACAGACAGAGATTCACATAAACAGAAGGGAATCATAGCAATGGCATAGGGAATCCTAATAAGCATAAGGAAATGACAAGAAAAGGAGATCATGAGAAAACCTTTACTAAAAAGGTCAGAATATCTGTACCTTAACGCAAATGAGGGAAAAGCAAATGAATGAACGAACACGAAGATACAAGTCGCGTCTCCTTCAACGAATCTACACGGATTATGATTTGTTTAATACTTATTAGCTCCTTTTATAAGCTTTTTATGCCTTTGTAAGTGTGTTACTTATTGATATCATGTTTTATCTTTCATTTTCTTAAACTCATATTTGGACCAGACTTTAACGATTTTTATAAAATACATACTTAGCTCAAATGAAATCAAGCAAAATCCCAGGGGTTCCCATATGATTTAAAAGACTCTCCAAGAATTGGTGGGTTCTATTTCCAGGTCAAATGGCCTATGGAAAATCATAAGTCCAGACCTGCCCAGAAAGTGGTCAGAAAATACACCTTAAACGTTTACGCTTATTGGACCTGTTTAGACACCTTGGAAAAATTCCCAAAACTCCCAAAAATTCATTTATATCCTAAATGTCACTCCTGTAAAAGGAGAGCTCCCAATTCTTTATGGTTTGAAAATTAAAAATCAAACAATCCAACTAAATTTCAGACCCGTTTTCTCAGCTTTGACACTTAATCTTGTAAAATTCAAAAATACGACTTAGACAACTTCAAATTCGACCAAACCACTTAGAAAACTTAACTAATACATAAAATAAACTTTTCCAACAAAAACCCAGATTATTGCACTCATAAAATGCGATCTATGACACACACAAATTCGACATATGAGGCTGCCCAGTTTTAGGGTCCATTAAAACCATTATAATCACATGTTTAGACCATTAATTACACTTAGGGTTCCATTCCAATTAGGGTTTCGAATTTATTAGGCATGATAACATTTATATTCGCTTGTATAAACATATGTGTGTCGTGTATATGAATTCAAAAGAGAGGAAAGCATGCGGCCCAACAAGAAAGTGAAACGAAGAGACGTGATACCTTGTAACGTGAATAAGGAGTAGAAAACAATGGCTGAAACAACAAACTAAGACACCCTTTGTGCTTATATTATCCACGATAACAGCAACAAGGAACTCACACCCAAAACCAATCCGACCTTTGCAATTTTCACGTGATTTCAGCCTTTAAACTAAGCCTCGCACCCTTCTTTTCTTGGAGCCTTTTCAGTCGACAGAAAAAATGGAGAGGGAGGTTTCTTTGTGTGCCGTGACTTTTGATATTAGGGTTTCTTGTGTTTGAGTGTGTGAAAGTAAGTCACGAAGAAAAGAGCAGGGGTGGGGGTTATACGGTTCATCATAACCGAACCCAAGAAAAGAAAAACATGGGCCAAAACTTAGTTGGGCTTCTACAAATTTCAAATGTAATGTGATGAGATTACGGCCCAATAAAAGTGTATAAACGCGTACCATGTTTTAGACGTAAGAGTCGATTTAATTTCTTGCACATTTGGTTTGACAATCATTTACATGTTAGACTAGAACTTCGTTTAACGACCATTGACGTATTTTATGTACTCTTATTTTTGAGGGTAGAATAGTCTTTTAACATTTTCCGTATTTTTAGGGTTTTACATATATAACCTAAACCTAAACATGTATAAAGGGTGTTTATAAAAGACTTACTTAATTATGCAAGAACATAAGCTCCTAGATCTTCATTGCGTGCACGAAATCGCCTTTTATCCTTTGGTTTTTCATCTTCAGTTGATCGATCAGGGTTGTTGGTAGAATTACCACGTTGGTTGTTAGGAATTATGTGAAGTAGGATTTCTACCGTCAATTTCTGCCGAAGGATTCTGCTGAAGTAGAAGCAGAATCTGCTGAAGAAGAGATTCTGCTGAAGGGTGGAAGCTGACTAGGATCTGCATGCGCTTTATTAATTACATGCTAACCCATCATTATTCTTGAACTGCCCGAGGTTAGCATGGGTATTATTGTACTGCTCAATATTGTTTAATGTTTTTCCATTAAATGCATGCTTGCATGCTTAGTCGATTGAGTAAGAATAGTTTAGGGTTCCTTGTCTATAAAAGGAACTTCATAGTATGTAATAGTCACTCATTCGAAACATAGAGTTTCAGTTAATAAAAGATCCATAGAGGATCTAAGTGTTCTTAGTTATAACAGCTTGTATTTACATTCCGCTAAAAAAATACGAGTTGTAGAGATTTTCTATTAGTTTGCTTATGATTACATAGGCAACACTAACGATCTACGAGTGCTCAAGATCTGTCAAGGTCTTTGTGTTTTCAACAAGTGGTATCAGAGCCTCGGGAAAGTCTCTACGATACTGAGAACCATATTTTACCTCACCCCTATACAACCAAAAATACATTCACCATGCCTGGAACTGATGATGAATCCGAAGTCACCAACAACAACAGCAAGAACACCACCTCTATGCAACAACTTAGTCTTTCCAACAGTAATGGTAAGTTTCCTTATCTAAAAAAGGAAGAGTATGATCTGTGGACAATGAAGATGCAGAACTGGATCTCCAATATTGATTGGAATCTTTGGGAGATTGTAAAGAAAGGAAACAGTCTGAAGAGGACTATCCCAGATCTTGATGGTAAGTTTACCATTGCTCCTCCCAAAACTGCTGAAGAGATTCTAGCTGTGCCAAGAGAGCACAAAGTAAGAACCATCCTTCTTCAAGCTATTCCTGAAGATCACTTGGGTGATTTTCACCACATGGATGATGCAAAGGACATATGGATGGCGCTTAAAGCAAGGTTCGGTGGCAATGAAGAGTCCAGGAGAATGAGGAAGTCCATGCTGAGACAACACTTTCAAGAATTCAATATCTCAGAAGAAGAAGGTATCCACAAGGGATACGATAGGTTTCATAAGATTCTGAGTCAGCTAAACCAGCTGAATGCAAAACCTGACAATGATGATTGCAATTCAAAGTTCCTACGATCTTTGCCTCCATCATGGTTACATGTAAGTATAGCCCTTAAGGCTAAAGGTGGGTTGGACATGCTCACATTTGATGAGCTGTACAACAAACTCAAATCTCTTGAACCTGATGTCAGATCTCCCTACCGGGCATCCTCTTCTGGTCATACAGCCTTTGTTGGGACATCTCACTCCAATATGATGATACATGCTCCTAGTCCAACTTACTTACCATCATCATCTTACACTCCCACTCCACCATATAACAATCGTCCCACTCCATCATGCCCTCAAGCCAAAATTAGCAGTATATTGGAGGATGTTCTTCATTCATTTGTTGCTGATTATGATACTCAGCAGCACCTTGTCTATGAAGATTTTGAGCAGGTGGACCCACTTGATATGGAGGAGATGAAACTGAAATGGCAGGTGGCCATGCTTTCAGTAGATATCAAAAGGTTTGAAGAGAGGTCAGGAAGAAAGTTTGGCTTCAAGGGAAAGGATCCAGCTCGTTTTGACAGGAGAAAGGTCAAGTGTTTCTCTTGTCACCAGATGGGTCATTTCTCAAGGGAATGCAAAGATAGGAAGAGTGGAGAGGGAGCTAACTACAATTCCTATCAGCAGAATCAGAAGGAAGCTAGAACTTCAGCAGCTCTTGTCACCTTGGATGAACAGGTCAACTGGGCTGCACATGAACCTGTGAATGAGGAAGCTGCTGATACAGAGAAGCTTAGATTGCTGGCAAGATGTACTTCAGAAGATAGGCATGATCAATTTGCCTTGATGGGACTTTCTCAGGTAAATAACTGTATATTTGGTTGTAGTGAAAGATACAATGAACTTAAAGAAGCTTATGATACTATGAAACCTAAATACAATGAATGCTATGTTGATAATGAAGCTTATAAACTTTCGTTAAAAACATTAGAAAGACAAAAGGTATGGTTTCAAAAGAATCAGATAGCTTATGAAGAAAAGATAAAGGGGTTACGATTTGATCTAGATATTGCAAACATTAACTTAAAACGCACTGAAAAGGAAAAAGCTGATGCTATTGCTGAGAACCTAGAGCTTAAAGAGAAACTAGCTGAGGAAATAGCTAGACATAAACAATGGTTAATATCAGGTGACAATCTAGCTAGAGAAATATATAGTAGTCAGTCAGTGACCTCTGGAATAGGTTTAGGCTTTCAAAAGTATGTAGGATTGGAAGCTAGGAATGATGGGCTAAAATCTACACCTGCAGGCTTAGAAAATTTTGTTAAAGAAGGTGATTTGCATGCTGTCCCTGGACCTATTAGAGGTGAATTCATGCCCACTGACCTGTCCATTACTGGTGACTTTGATGGATCACACCATCTGTATGGTAAAAAGTCAAAAGACTTGCCAGACCCCGATGCTTCATCTAATGACTTTGTCTCTTGCTCTGACAGTGACAATTCATCGGATCAAGAGTCTACTTCTCATGCCAGCTGTGATTCAATTGATAAGTCAGACCTTCCCAAGCCCTCACCTGAGCCTACACCCAAGCCTGCACCCAAGTCTATCTACAAGCCTTCTAGGGTAGCTGCTGAGGAATCAACTTCCAAGACTGTTTCCTCTGAAGACTTGTCCTTTAAATCTTTGCTTAATAAGTCTGTTAAAAACAATTCCTTTAATGTTTCTGGTTTAAGTACTTCTACATGTAATAGAACATCTTCTTTGTTGAATAAATCTTCCAAAAGGAAGACATGTTTTGTATGTGGAAGTAAATTTCATTTAATTAAGGATTGTGATTTCTATGAGCAAAGATTGGGTGTATGTGCTACTCAGCAGAAACCTAGACCAGTGTGGACCAATGTTAATAATATTCCACCTTATGTCCCACAAGCAACTTATACTGACTATCCTTGGAGGAGATCAGCTGATAGACCTTATGTGCAACCTACTAGCCCATACTTTAAACATGGTTATTGGCTTGCATATGTTGACTCTATGAATGATGGGAAAGGATGTTGGGGTACTGCTGTCAAGTCCTCAGCAGGTTGTTCTTGGAATAATAAGGGACCTAAATTTCAATGGAAACCCAAGAACAATGGTGGATCTCTCTCATCTGCTAGACCTAAATCTTATGATCCACAAGGCAGGTTCAAGTCAGCAATGACTTGAGCCTCCTCTGTATACTAACATTCTTTTGTATATTTTTTGTTACTATCGGATCATTCTCTTAAGCATAAAGATATTGGTATTATTGATAGTGGTTGTTCAAGAAGCATGTCTGGAATTAGAGATATGATGCACAATTTTGTTTCTATTGAAGAAGGAGGCAATGTTGATAGTGGGCAATTTATCCCTTTGGAATACTTAACCCTTAACTGCAAAGTTTAAGGGGAGGCATAGGCCTCAGGGGAGGCATATGCCTCAGGGGAGGATTTTGTAGTAAACTTTGTATATTGTTGTATATAATTTGTTTGCTAACACTAACTTGCTAATAATATCTTAGTCTGTTTTGTCTCTATTTTGTTCTTGTGTGTTTTTGTGTCTGTTTTGCAGTTTGTCTATTCAAGTTCAAGATTCCTCAAGTGTGATTCGTTGGTAAATGGTCTTGTAAGCTTTAAAGCTTGTTTCTACTGAAACCAAAGTACTCAAGTAAGCAATTTGATTCCTCTGAAGATAAAGTGCTGAAGAGAAGAAATTGAAGTCAAATTGTTCATTCATTCATTCAAGTTACAGCTTACAGCTTACAACTTACAATCAACTTCAATGCAACTACAATAAAAGTACTATACATGATCTTCTAATCCTATTCTAGTTCATAAAGAATAGTCCAACGGCTGTTGAATATGCATGACCACGCATATCTTCTGATCGAAATGCTGGATATGCGTTTGTGAAGTCTTGCATAACCACCCATTCCTTCTATCTCGATGGCTGGATATGCATGACCGGTACGACGAAGATGCTAAGGATCAAAATGGGAAGGATGAATTGATGCAAACGATGATGATGAAGATGACCACGCGTGTCCTTTGTGATTCATCTACTTGGTTTCACCAAAAAGCAATCCATCCACCTTCCTTAAGCTCTTCCTCTATACGATGTGTGAAGATGAACCAAAACATGGCGCTGGTAGAGCAAGCACCACCTCCCTTTCGGCAAGAGGCCTTTGTTGAGGTTGAGGTGCTGGAGGTTGGGAGTAAGAAGTTATCTCAGTAGTGGGTTCCTCTGAGTCATCAGAAGACTCACTTGGATCCACTACACTATCATCTTCAGAAGAAGGGAGAAATGGAGATGTCAAAGGACGAGGGTCAGGAGGACATGACCAAAACTGGAGGAAATCACTGGATGATGATGATGATGGAGAAGAGGTTGGGTTAACAACCTCTGGTGTAGTATTCATGGTTAATTTTGGTTGATTGGGTTTGTGATGATACTAGGGTTTATGATGGTAATTGGGGGTAAAATTATGTGAGAGAAGTATGCATTGGGATGATTAAACAGACGGATGCAAGGGTTAATGTAATTTAATGCGAGTTAGTTGGCACAGTAACTCTAGAATCTTACCGAAGATATTCTAGTCTTGGGGTGGTTTCTGCCGAAGTATATTATTTCAGCAGATTGGCTATTTGTTTCTGCTGAAGCGTTATTTTGTCATTGGTCAAGTTGAAATACACGTAGGATATGGTCAACTAAAGTTCTCATACTTTTGACTATATTCTTGGTAACGGTTACCATTCCTCTAATCGCATTTCTTCCACTTCAAAAGAAACAATTCCCTCTTCTCCTACATCCAAAAAACTCTTCAGTTCAAAAATCATAACCCTAAAATCACATATCTCTCATGGCTTTTCAATTCAAGAAAGATCACAATAAAGTTGCATTTCTGGGTAAAGCAAAGGGCGATGAATTGTATGAACCAATGGTGGAGTTCCTGAAGCGGTCTAAGATTCACTATGCCCTAACACATTCCCCTAATGCGATTCATGAATCGTTGGTTAAACAATTTTGGGAATCTGCTGAAAAACGCAGTGAATCAGAGATTGTTGCGTTGATTGATGAAACAGAGCACGTGGTGACGGAGGACCTGATAAGGAGAAAGCTTAGTTTGGATGATGCTGATGGGGTTTATCACTAAAGTGCAGAGGAGATTCTCTCTGGGCTGAGAGCCATTGGGTATCAAGGTACAAGAACGAACATATGGTTGAAAAAGCATTTTTGCCCTATGTGGAGATTTTTAGTTCACACTCTGCTTCAGTGCATTAGCAACAAATCTGGAGCGTGGGATCAATTCTCTACGCAATTGGCTTGTGGTATTGTGTGTCTATCTCAAGGGATAACTTATAATTTTTCTAAATTTATTTTTGATAATATGGTTGAAAATATAAATAGGAAACAACATAAGTTTTTAATGTACCCTAGATTCTTACAAATAATCATAGACACCTCTACCCAAGTCCAAGCCTTTTATCCCATAGAAGCTCTTTCAGCTAAACTATTTGCCTCTATGAGAACTCACTTTGAGGGGGCACATCATCCGTTGACAGCAGCTATGTTGCCTCAAGGCAATGAGGCTGCTGATGAGGAGAATGTTGCTAATATCCCACCCTCTTCAAATGTTGCTACTGATGGCAATCCATCAGTTAATATAGATGAGGGTCCCTCTTTTACTGCTGAAGCATCTCATATTGCTCCTGATCATACTCCACCTGTACCATCACCCAGACCGAGTCCACCACCTACACAGGCTTCAATTGATGAGTTTGAGTCTGACCTGAACAGGATGACCACACCCAGTCCTCAAAGGGAACCTTTTGATGAAGTACCTCCTCATTTTGATCATGACCATATTTCCACTGAAAGGTCCAATGAAACTCCCATTACCACAGAGCAATCTGCTGGTGGAGCTGAGGACCCTATTACTCTTACATCTTTCTATGCTCTTGTTAACAGGTATGCAGCTGAGGTGACTGATCTCAAAAAGGAGCTTACAGAGACCAAGTCTACTCTTGGTGATAAGATTGAGGAACTGCAGAATAAAGTTAAGGACCTAGAGGACCGACTTGAAAAGAGTAGCAAAAGGAAGTTAGTCATTTCTTCTGATGAGGAGGAAGAGGACTCTCGGCTTGGTTCTCTAAATATCTTAGCTGACGTGGCTCAGGAGATAGTTGTTCCTTCCTCAGTGGTTGCTGAATCCTCAAAGAATGAGGAACCTGTTCATTATAGAAGAAGAAAGAGATCTCACTTGTATAAAGGATCTACTGAAGTATCCAAGAAACCAAGTGTTGACAATACTGAATCTGCTGAAGCTCAAAAGGAGGACGTTGCATCTGAACCTTATAATCATGCATCTGTTCAAAAACCATCTGTAGAAGATCTCTCTCAAAATGTTTCTTCTGAAGCTCAAATTGGTGATACTCCTCTTGTTGATGTTGTTCACGAGTCAGCTAATAAAGGGAAAGGTGCAATGATTGAAGATGATCTTGGTTCAGATCTGATATCTGAACAAGAAAGACAAGCACAAGAAAGTCGGATGGCTGAATATGAAGAGTTAAAGAAGAGTGAGATATTGGCCAAACAACTTGAAGCAGAGGATTCTTCTACTTTGCTCCAGAACGACGAAGAGAATTGGATGATTTAGCTACTCAGATGCCTGCTGCTCAATTGGATGCTCTTGCTAAGCAAACCACTTCAAATCCTACACTTGCTCAAAGTATCTTAGGTGCGGACTTTGATAGTGAAACTTTTGTGGCTCAAATGATGGCGCTTGGAGAACAAAAAAAGCAAGAAGCAGCTGCAAAAAGGAAAGCCCTTAGTACTGAAAAGAATAAGGCAAAGAGAGAGAGAGACCTTTTACTGAAGCTCAGAAGAAAACAGAGATGAGGATTGCGGTGAAAAATCAAAGTTCTTCAGTGCTTAACCGTGGGTTGACAATGAAGCAAGTCTTGGCTTTACCTGATGCAAAATTGTTTCTCATGTACAATATGATTATGAAGACTTCTTCTTCTGCTTCAACACCATCTTCCAGCTTGAAAAGAATTGCTGGGAATGAAGTTGCACCAAAGGCCAAAAGACCCAAGTTTGTTGAGATAGTGGATGATTTTGATGATATTCCACCAAAGACGATCTCTCAAATGGTTTCTTCTGAAGCAACTTCTGAAGCCACTCCTTCGTCTGACAAGGTCCCTTCTGCTGAACCATCGGCTGTTTCCCCTGATGCACTAGTTATGCCCTCATCTAACCCAAATGTGGCATCTACTGCTGCAAAAGAAGGTACTTTGGTTAGGGAAGATGACCAGGTTACTTCTGCTGAACCTACTGTTGTATTTGATGAAGCTTCTACAGAAGTCACTAGCTCAACTGAAAAGATCTCATCTGCTGAACCGACCACCATTTCCTCTGAAACACCTAATGTACAAGCTTCAGCTCCATCTGTGGGATCTACTGATACAGAAGGAGGTGGTTCTATTAAAGAAGCTAAAACCACAACTGTCAAAGCTAAAAAGGCAAGAAAGGTGCTTGAAAGAATGCATGCCCTTCGTGATGATGTCTCACCTAAATCCACATCTACTTCTTCAAGTCCTACTACAGATGTTAATGAAGAAACCAAAGATATTCCATCTTCGGAAATCTATTTACCTGGTAGAAGGATGAAGAGGATGGCCAAGAGAAAACACACATCTCTGAGAAGATCTGTGAGAAAAGCGAGGACTCATGCATCGAAGAATAAGCCATCACCCAAGCATGTTCCTTTGGACCTAAAGGCTGATGACTCAACCTTTATTATAGAAGGATCTGCTACTGATTTTCCTGAGGGATATCAAAATGTGTTGGTCAAGTGGTCTCTGATAAATGACGAGATGAATGTCATTCATCGAATGGACAAAAATTCAATGGAGTTCACCTTTTTGAAGGAAATACTCCATTTGGTAGACAGGGCAGATATACTTACTCTGTACACTCTCGTCACCAACCATTACTGCAATACTGCACCACAAGGTTCTGGGATGTGCTTATTGGGAGATCTTCATGTCCTGATTAACTCTCAATCTCCCAATGGTAAAGGGCATTTCATTTGGAAGAACTCACATCTATGGCAGGTTGAGTCCTGGAGATTTTATCCCCTACCTCGTGTGCATGTAGTTGAGACAAAGGGTGGAATCACAGTCTGCATGTTTGCTGAAAGATCTTATCCATTGTCCAAGAGACTTATGGAAAGGATGCTTTGTCAGAAGTTGGAAATTCCTCCAGATCCAGTGGGAAATGAAAGACTAGACGCTGAACGACTGGTTGGATTGATCAAGGCTCAACTTCTGCAAGCTCAAGCTGCATCTTCATCATGAACGCGGTAATCTACATTGTCTTTTGTAATATGTACAGTCTTTTGTGTTGTTTATTTTCTTTGTTTTGTTTGTTAGTTTCTTAGTAAAAAAAAAAAAAAAAAAAAAAAAAAAAAAAAAAAAAAAAAAACTAAATTTCTCTTGCAGGTTTGTTGTATATAGTTGATGGTTTTTAACTCACCAGATATACCTTGTGTATATCAAAGAGTTGGCTAGTCCAAAGGGTACAGCTTTGGTAAAGACACATCAAATCTGTTGATAGCTGTAATGGTTTGCTCCAAATCATAGGGTCTGCAACCACCCATGCTTAATTGCTGAGAGTTGTATGGTCATCAATTCACCATGGTATATTCCTTTTTGGAATCCAAGAATTGGCTAGCCCACAAGTATATGGCTTGTGGTAAAGGCAACTGAATCCATATTTGGTTATCAATTCACCAATTCTAAGAATTGACTAGTCCTGAGCAAACGGCTACAGGTAAAGACACATCAAATCCGTTTATATAGTTTCTGATTTGCTAATAAATCAGATGGTTATCAATGTACCATAGTTTTCGAACTTAAACATTTGGCTACTCCAGTAGTGATGGCTATTGGTAAAGAGACATCAAATCCATTATTTTCAATGATTCACCTCTCACAGGAGTTAACTCACCTGGATGTGATGAGAATAGTATGCAACTAATAAGTATTGAAGTACACTATGTCATGTGTTGCTGCAAAGACCTGGCGTTTCAAAGTTTGGTCATCATAGAGATGAGATTATTATTGGTTCTTTGCTACTGATGTTTGAAAACAATCCTCTAGTCCTGCAGTCTCTAAGATCTATCAAGGTTAGGAAACTGGAACTTAACCAAGTCAAATTCCAGTTTAGGGGAGGATTGTTGGGAATTATGCGAAGTAGGATTTCTACCGTCAATTTCTGCCGAAGGATTCTGCTGAAGAAGAGATTCTGCTGAAGTATAAAAGCCGTGCCGTGTTTCTGCTGAAGGGTGGAAGCTGACTAGGATCTGCATGCGCTTTATTAATTACATGCTAACCCATCATTATTCTTGAACTGCCCGAGGTTAGCATGGGTATTATTGTACTGCTCAATATTGTTTAATGTTTTTCCATTAAATGCATGCTTGCATGCTTAGTCGATTGAGTAAGAATAGTTTAGGGTTCCTTGTCTATAAAAGGAACTTCATAGTATGTAATAGTCACTCATTCGAAACATAGAGTTTCAGTTAATAAAAGATCCATAGAGGATCTAAGTGTTCTTAGTTATAACAACTTGTATTTACATTCCGCTAAAAAAATACGAGTTGTAGAGATTTTCTATTAGTTTGCTTATGATTACATAGGCAACACTAACGATCTACGAGTGCTCAAGATCTGTCAAGGTCTTTGTGTTTTCAACATTGGTTGCTTTAGGTCTCAACTAGTATTGCACAAGTAGAACTAGGTCTAAGAATCCACACATGTTGGAGAGTACGAGTCATCTAGAAGTCGACTTATAAAAGTCAATTAAGGGTTTGAATATCCTTTTGAGGGAGAGAAGGATGGAGTTGATTTAAGTGTTAGAAAAGTATCGTGGCTCTAGTTTAGGAAGCCTTATATTTATCGGCCACCTAAAGACATTCCTAATCGAACTAGAACAATCAATTTAGCTGTTTTAGTTTGATTAGAAAACAAACTTAACCCCTCCTAGGGGATTGGTCGAAAACCTACAATCCTTAATGGGTTGTAATTTTGCCTTTTATACACTTACATATTTATCCATTATAAATATATACGCCATGGATAATTACCCTTATACTCCTCTATGAGAATATTACCATATTCTCATATCCTCATAATTTCCATTCATTTCATAACTATTTTCTCATTACCAAGTTTTTGCACATTAATTCTTTCATTATATGGATATGAATGTGTATAAAAACTAAAAGATTACATATGAATAACATTTTGTCAGTCATAGATCACCCGTATACCACTCGGAACAACATATACACCCATATATTATTTAAAAGTTTCAACATATATTACTTTTCAAATGAAAAAAAAATGATAAATTTACATCATGTTATATGTTTTAGCTTGCGAGTGATTAATTCATAAAAGAGTTTTCATGCAAAAGTTCATTACAATTGTTACTTATTTTATTTTATTTTTACCATAAAAGCTTAGTTTGCGTTACATAAGCTTTATAAGTGATCCAAAGTTAAGATTATGTTTTCAATGCAAAATGAATATGTAACTATGAGACTGAACATTGTTTATTATGGAACAGATAATTTATCTAACAATCAATGTTACAACATGATCGAAAATCTGAATATTTTTAGACGAATGTTGTTCAATGGATATCCATTTACATGCTTCATTCATTAGATATTGATATTGATAAATGAATCAAAAGTAAATGAATATGGATAAATGAATCAAAAGTAAATGAATATGGATATGGATGATGGGAAAATAATATACTTTGACATATTAAACGATCCAAACTATTCTTAATTATGGTTTCGATTTTCGTTTCAACTTTTGGACGATTAGGGTTATTTACGATTCTAGGGTTTGTGGGGATTTATTTTTATTTTATGGACGTGCTCACAGTTATACCATCACTTGGTTGTTGATTAAGGCTGTTTGAATGTAAGTATGCGTAAAGGGTTTTAGGATTCGGGTGGGAAAGGCATAAGAAAAAAAGATGGTAATAAGGTTTCGAAAGCCAATTCGGTTGAACTAAGCGACAACTAACTTTTGCTAAGTTGAGTGACTTGGCTGCGACAATTCGTAATACTCAAGGTAAAATGCGTGGGGCTAATAGAAACCATTACGGCCATGAAGAATGACTAAATTGGATCCACCTTAGTCCTCGGTTGTTGTGGATGATACTAGTACAACTGAGGTTACTAAAAACGTGGTAAGTAGCATGGGAACAGATCCTGAGTGTATTGCACCACAGTTTTTGGTTGTGTTAGATGATACTAGTACAATTGATGTTACTAAAAACATGGTAAGGAGCATGGGAACATGTCATGCGTGTTTGGAATAGACTCGTGATCATACTAGTGTTGGTTGACAACTAGAGCAGGTTGCTATGGATAATGTTAAGTGTTCTAGTAAATTACACAAGATGATTACTAGAGTTGTGATCCATGGTGTGGAGGCTGATAAGAATGTGCATGGTGTTGCGTCAAGTCTGACATCAGTAATGTTCTTGATGTTACAAATGATGAGTTGGAACAACCTGGTAAGAATAATTCTAATGGTAGTGATGATCTGGGTAATGTCGAACCTAATAAATCACTTACAAATGTGGGTAATGCTTGTGTTGCTACTGATCCTATTACAAATGTGGGTAATAAGACTAGTAGTTTGTCTACTAATCAAGTCCCAGAAACATATGCTACTAAGCTAAGCCCTTCAGTTAATGTGGACAAGGCTAACTTTCGAAAAGTTGAAGCTAGTATGCCTGATAATGCTGATTATGACTTTGAGTTACCTATATAGTCGGCTCATGAGGTTAATGATAGATCGAAGAACTCACTATAAGGGTACTTAAAAGGCTTGCTTTTTCCGTTGTTGAATGCTTCATGCGCAATAATTGGGAAAAGTATGTTTTTGTGAAGGTAACTATGAACAAGAATGGTTTTTTTCTTTTTCAAGTTCTCATCGATTCATGGTGCTGATTCTATTCTTCGAGATGGTCCATGGATGACATGTGGAATTACTATTTTTCTTAATAAGTGGTTGCTCTCTGTGAGCCTTTTACAAGAAGAATTGTCTCGAGTTCTAGTTTGGGTGAAGTTTCATGACGAGCCATTGGTTGCATACACTTCTGATGGATTAAGCTTGATGGCCATGAAATTTGGTACTATTATGATGCTAGACTTGTATACGAATAACATGTGTTTAGATTCATGGGGCGAAGCAACTATGTAAGAGCCTTGATAAAGATTAATGCATGTAATGAGTTTTTTGGTAATTGTTGTTCCTAAGCTTGAAGGTAGTAGGTATACGAAAGAGACGATTTGTATTGAATACGAGTGGAAACCCTCTCGTTGTGGTACATGTTTGATATACGATCACTCGATTGAGGAATGTCCAGGTTGCTCCTAAACCTATGGTGAATGAAATGGATAAAGGTAAGGATCATATTTCAGGTACTTATTGTAGTAAGAAAGAAGAAATCTTGTTTCTTGATGCAGGTTTTACTGACCAGGTCTTAATATTTATAGTGTCTCGCTATACCTATGGTCTACCCTAGTGCACTAACGGGCAGTGTACCCGGTCGCGTGTAGTGTAGTAAATGGTAAAGCCGAGGTCGTCCCAAGAGCTATGTGTGTTGGATTATTACTAAGTATAATTTTCACAGAATGGTTTCGATAGGGATTTAATTAATTAAACTACTAATGTAGAATGAAATAAAAGCAGATAAATGATAAAGGGAAATCAATAGAGGAATAGTGGTGCTAACCTAGTCAATCCTCCTAGCTAGTTATGTCTACGTCTACCTACTTCCAATTACTTCAGGTGGGGTCAAATTCGAGAGGACAACATTTGGTCAATTTGCCCTAACCTATCAGCAAAGATGCCACCACAGGAGAAATCAGGCGCACCGTCATAAGTCATGTTGTTCCTGGTCCCCTAAGCCAAGTCATTAAGTACCGCTACATGCTAGATTCAAAATAGTGAGTGCCCGGCCGTTAGAAACTTAGACACTACACCCCCCAATTCTTAAGTTCATCCAAACGATAGGTGATCAGTTGGTCAAATCGTACAAGTAGAAAGGGTCGTCAGTTGGTCATATCATAACCTTCCCATCTCAGTCCGCTCACCTAGGGTCAGTTGGTCATATCTCCTAGGCAATTGGCCTCTACCACCATTCAAAACTACCGAATCAAGGGTGACTACCAAAGAACTATGCATGCATACACTTAGAAATAATTGTACGGAAGTAAAGGTAAACGCAAACAAAACAATTAAGGAATCATAACTAGGCTAGCACCAAAGGGTGCTTAGCCGCTCATATTAATCATGCAAATTAATTCAATATTCAAAGGTACGAAATACATGAATTGAAAGTAAAAGAAATATAAAACGCTAAAGCTTATCGTAATGGAGTGACTTCTCCCTTGGAAACATCTCCGTATGCTCCCCTAGACCTTTCTTGAGCTTTTTCCCACGTTCTCAGAGTGTTGTGTGTGGAATGGGATGATTAGAAATGCTGGAATTCGTGGGGTATTTATAGGCGAGGTCTGGGTTACGGCGTAACCAATATAGGAGTTACGCCGTAACCTTCTATTTCTTCGTAAATGCACTAGATCTGCTAGTTACGGCATAACCTTATTAGTGGTTACGCCGTAGTCTTCAATAAACTTGGTAACGTCGTAAGTGATGCAGTAGTTACGGCGTAAGTATCAGCGGCGTGGAGCCTCTTTTGACCTAATGGAGTTACGTCGTAACCTTTGGGAAGAGTTACGTCATAACCTCTTGATAAGTTGGTATTCAGGGTCACACAATAGTTACGGCGTAATGTGAGAGAGGAGTTACGCCGTAACTTCTTCAAAATAGGCATACTGTGATAAATCTTTAGTTATGTTTCCATTTCCGCGTCTCTTTAGCTCCAATGCTCGTAATTTACCTGAAAGTGGAAAACAATGGAAAACAAGCGTAAATCCATATAAAAGATATAAATAACGAGCATTATCGGGGGAAATTGACACTTAATATTCAGGACTATTTGATGTTATCATTATCGTTGATGACTATTCAAGATATACATGGGTTAAGTTTCTGTGGTCAAAAGACGAAGCAACATGCATCATCATCACCTTTCTGAAGCGTATTCAAGTACTTCTTCAAGCTCCATTAAGGATTGTAAGAACAGACAACGACACAAAATTTACAAATCAGGAGTTAAGAACTTATTTTGAGGATGTTGGAATCACTCATCAGACATCAGTTGTTAGAACTCCACAGCAAAATGGGGTAGTTGAAAGAAGAAATCGTACTCTTGTGGAAGCTGCTCGCACAATGCTAATCTATTCTAGTGCACCATTATTTTTATAGGCTGATGCTGTTGCCACTGCTTGTTTCACTCAGAACCGATCCCTAATCCATCCAAGATTCAATAAAACCCCCTATGAACTAGTGAACAACAGAAAACCTGATATCTCTTACCTTCACGTGTTTGGCGCTCTGTGCTATCCAACGAATGACAGAGAAGATCTAGGAAAACTGAAAGCTAAAGGTGATATTGGAATCTTGATTGGATACTCTGATAACTCGAGGGCATTCAGGGTGTATAACAGAAGAACTAGGAAGATTATGGAGACGATGAATGCGAATTTTGACGAACTTTCACAGATGGCTTCTGAGAGACTTGCTCTAGAATCCGCGCTTAATCCGATGGCTTCTAATCAAAACAGATTAGGACCCGCACCTAACCAGCAGACTTCTGGACACATCAGTTCAGGACTTATACCTCAAAGAGCTCAATCAACTTCGTTTGACAAACCTTCAGAACAAGAATGGGAGAATTTCTTCGAGTTAATGTTCGATGAATACTATGGTGGAACCTCGACGAATGCATCAAACCATCATTCCGCTGCACCCGCTCAAAATCATCATCTACCACCACCAACAGAAGATGCATCTACCACAGTCGAAACCAATGCTCCAACTCCATCAACATCATCTACATCTACTCCAACAACTCAAATCATTCTACCAACAGTTGATGAGCAAAACCAAAACATATCATTTCAAGAAGAACCTACACAAAACCAAAACGATGCACCGTTAGATGAAGACGTATTTGAAAACCCGTTTGCTACTGAATCATCTTCAAACTTACGAGAACTATCTAACTCGCATACGTTCAACCAATGGTATCCTTCTACTCTGAAGTGAACAAAAGAGCATCCAATTGAACAAGTTATTGGTGAACCTTCAAGGCCAATTCAGACGAGACGCCAACTTGCCACATATTGCGACTTGTGAATTTACCTTTGCTCAATTTGCAATAAAGAACCAAAGAACATTCGGGAGGCAATGGCAGAAAATGCTTGGATAGAAGCGATGCAGGAGGAACTTCTCCAATACCGTCTACATGACTCTTGGGATCTGGTTCCAAGACCAATTGACATTCGAGTCATTGATCTCAAATGGTTATGAAAGAACAAAAAGGATGAAGAAATGACTGTAATTCGCAACAAAGCTCGTCTCGTGGCCAAAGGATACAGACAGGAAGAAGGAATAGATTTTGAAGAGTCATTCGCGCCGATAGCCAGACTTGAAGCAGTCAGGATTTTCTTAGCCTATGCAGGTCACAAAAACATCACGGTTTATCAGATGGACATTAAGACTGCGTTCTTTAATGGAACTCTAAAAGAAAAAGTGTATGTGAGTCAGCCAGAAGGCTTCATAGACATGGAACATCCAGACTACGTCCACAAACTCAAAAAGGCAATCTATGGTTTGAAACAAGCTCCGAGAGCGTGGTATGACGAACTGACTTCTTTCCTGATAAAAAACAATTTCATCAAAGGAACGGTTGATCCTACCTTGTTTACAAGAAAATACAACAATGACATTTTGATTGTTCGGATTTACGTGGACGACATCATTTTTGGGTCCACTAATCCGAATCTTTCAAAACATTTTGAAAATCTCATGAAAAGCAAATTTGAAATGTCCATGATGGGGGAACTAAAATTTTTTCTTGGTTCACAAATACATCAATCCCCTCGTGGAATTTTCATTAATCAATCTAAATATACAATTGAGATTTTGAAAAAACATGGTATGGATAATTGTGATTCGGTTGGCACACCAATGGTAACTTTACCAAAAATTAGAGCCGATTTATTTGGGAAACATATCGATCCGAAGAAATATCGGAGCATGATTGGTTCTCTCATGTACCTCACTGCTAGTCGACCCGATATTTAATTTGCTGTTTGCTTATTAGCACGGTTTCAGGCAAAGCCTACCGAACTGTACCTCAAAGAGGTTAAACGGATCTTTCGGTACCTAAAGACATCCATTCACATGGGACTTTGGTATCCGAAGGAATCCGGATTTGATCTAATAGCCTTTTCAGATGCGGATCACGCAGGTGATCAAGTTACAGCAAAAGGTACATCAGGAGGAGCACAATTTTTGGGTGAAAAGTTAGTAAGCTGGTCGTCAAAGAAACAAGATTGCACTGCACTATCAACTGCTGAAGCCGAGTATGTGTCTTTATCTGCGTGTTGTGCTCAAGTTCTATGGATGAGGACACAACTCACAGATTATGGCTTTACTTTCGATAAAATACCTATGTATTGTGACTCGAAAAGTGCCATAGCCATATCGTGCAATCCTGTTCATCACTCAAAGACTAAGCATATCCGTGTCCGCTATCACTTCTTAAAGGAGTATGTAGAAGAAGGTACTGTTGAATTATTTTTCGTGAAGACATATTACCAACTCGCCGATCTATTTACTAATTCCCTTCCAAAAGAAAGGTTTGATGATTTAGTTCGACGAATTGGAATGCGAAGCCTAACCCCTGAGGAGTTAGAACATCTTCTCGAATCTTCTTGAAAATGACTTCCAAAAAGCTTCGCTGTAAATACTTTTAAAAATCAAAATACAAAATTTGTAAAACCATCAAAAGCAAAATATAAAAATATAAAACTTACAAAAAAAATACAAAAACAATATAAAATCAAAAATCCAAAAATATTCTTCTCACGACATGTCTCTCGTATAATCGATATTCTGTACGTTTCTAGAAATGTCATTCAACATTGATACGGACATGTACAGATGCTTGAGCGAGAGTTCTTTAAAAGTTTTCAAAAACATGTCGCTTCTCAAAATTTCTTTCACGATAGCTTTCGTATAATTCAGTACGAAACTCGGACTCAAAATGACGACTTTTGATTATTTCAAATCAAAACTCGTATTTCAAAATCGCTAGTGTACACTTCAGTGCACTACATTTAAAACTGGTGAGAAATCATCACCATCTTGAGCACCTTTTCAAGATTGTTCAAAAAGATTCTTCAAAATCTTTCAAAATATTTTATGCTCAAGATAACTCCCTCCAAAACCCTTTATTGAATATGCTTTATTAACGGGGGAGTATAAAACCAAAATGTTCCAATTTCATGCTAAGTTCAAATCCGTTTGTCTCCCCAAAAAGATTCTAAAAATGTTGTTTAATCCGTTGCTATAAAAAATATCACGAATATGCTATTTTTGAGGGGGAGAAGACGTGATTAAAATGTGATAAAAAATGTTTAATGATCGGTGTTTGAATCTCAAAAGAGCTCGACTCGGACGGAACCAATGAATTGACGAGAAATCAAAGTCAGTAAATGTACCATTTCGAGAAACTCGTGATAGACATGCACTTTCAAGGAGAGTTTACAACTTCAAGTTAGTTATTAGAGCTAGTTGTCACCTAAAAACTGACAATGGAACTCTTTAACTAGGCAACGTAATCGTGTCTCGTGAGGAATTGTCTATCATGAGTAGATCAATTCAAAAAGTGCAAACTCTACCCTAAATGTCCATATTTAAGTTAAAACAATATAAGCACATGTGAAGGGGGAGTATTTTTGAAAAATTCAAAACTCTCAGAGTATTTCAAACATGTGTTCATTCATAAACACTTTGAGAGATTTTCAAGAAAAAGGTTTTATGGCAACATAGGATAGTCATGGAGTTATAAGGTGACTAAGGATAGGAAATCCATCCTATGATCCGCCAGAGCCGGAGGGATGTACCCAAGGACAATACCCATAGTTAGTATTAGAAGTCCTTAGGTATGATTGAAAAAAGGAGAAATGTGAGAAAGGAGAAAGAAGGGGTTGAAGAATTAAAAAGAAAAGTAAAAGAAATGGTGAAAAGAAATAGCCCTCCATAATCAACCTTAGGGCAGAAACCAGGTTCAATTCATCTGCTACTGGTTGTCACTTAGATGACACTGGTATTGAAGACAAAGACGTCATGGACCCAGTGACGCACTGTGATACGCTTACGCAAAGTATTCGGGGTCAAAGGAACTTCCTTTTCGTCGAGCAAGTTTTTCAACACCCTAGGCAGTGAACCTAATCATTGTAGTGTAGTATTAGGTAAGCCTCGGGAATTGATATCGTTCTCTAGGGGAATAGGAATGCTAGTGAAAAATTACTACGCTAAGGTTGGGGTTGAGGAAGATTATTTTTTTTTATCTTTTTTATATTTTTTAGGAAATTGAAAGGTACGAATCTCGGGGTATTGGATTTGGGGGGTGGTATTTCTACCGATTTACTCTTCTATTATCTATTCTAATTAACTAAGCTAAGGGTAGTCTATGTCTAATTGATGTGTGCTCGTATTATAGTTAATGATGTGTTTACCTAGATACTATTACTCCCTAGTTATCTCCTATTGATGGTTGAATTGTCGCGTCCTTATTTTTAACGCGTTGTGTCTTCTAAGGTCGTAAGGTGTGCATTCCCTAACTCTTTGAAGTCACCCTTAAGTGTAGTAAACAAAATCCACTAAGTCAATCATAAACTAACTTTGAGGTTATCTTTGGGTTTAGTAAATGAAATCCACTAAGTTATTCATAAACTATCAAAGATTTATCAAGTATTAAACACAACGATAGCCTAGTCGCACTCCTAAGCCAATTACAATTAAGATAAGAGACAACCTAACAATAATTAACAACTAGGTTTCATAGATCTAAGCAAACACACAAGAAATTTAGCCGGACATGTTAAACAAGCAAGCATACACAAAAACAATTGAAGACATGATTGAATCAATGAAGTAAAACACTTATCTTGTAGTAAAATAGGGTATGGAACCCTAAGATACTGCCCAAGACAGCCTTTGTTCGGTTTAGGTTTTTACTCCCCAAAACTACCTCTCTAAAAACTAAAAAATTCGGATTCTATATATAGTGTTACAAACTGCGACGGCGTCACTCTTTAATTGTGACGCCGTCGAGTCGCCGTCATTAGGGTTTGGTCTTGGCCACGTTATCATCGTGACGACGTCACCTTATGCTTGTGATGCTGTCGCCTTCAGTCTCTGACGCCGTCTGGATCAAATCTAGGCCGTCTGAGCTGCGACTCCCTACTCTTTTAACACCTGATGCCGTCACTTGTAAATAAGCAATTTGGCTACTAAGTCGTCACAAAACATGCTGCGACGGCGTCGCAGTTAACCACTGACGCCGTCCCCTTCAGTTCCAGTAGCTTGAGTGTCTCGATTCTTGACTTTGGCCATTTTCTTCGTATATTCGCGCCATTTCGTCCGAATAAGTGTCATTCCAGCAATTTGCCTTCAAGAGACCTAAAAAGTGAAAAGGAATGAAATTAAGTAGTAATGGATACAAAAGTGATCAATTAAGGGCTTAAATGACCCCTCAAAAGTGTACCTTTTAAATCCTTATCAAATTTCTCTCACATATAAGCCCCGCAAAAGTCATAACAAGCACGAAAATTACATACTAGCACCTCACAAGGGGTGTTTGGATACTCACATCTCTTGGGTGTATATGAAATATATCAAGTTGGAAATGGAAGATAAACACTCATTAACCGGTCCTAGTACATAGATTACCATAGGCTTGAGACTAGATCAAACCTCCATCGCTTTGGCGTAAGAACCTAGGAAAAACTATCCAAGAGGTCTTTTAAAGGGTTGTAACGTTAGGCTTACGGTAAGGAAACAAAGGGTTTGGTGGGATAGGCGATTTAGTGGTGGCAAGTCAAAAATCTTTATGTTACAAGCATGAGAAGAATGGCGTTGCTAAGCCAAGACTCGACACTCTAAACTCTAGATAACTGAAACAAACAAACATAAATTTAAAGATAGATATAGGATGGTAGCCCGTTTTTTTTTCTTTTTCTTTCAACACTCTATTTTTTTTCATACACTTTTACTCTACCATCCTCTACGATAACATCAAAATAATAGGGATTTATAGGCACATCCTTACACTTGAGTTTTTATTGCTCTAACACTAATTTGACCCGAATTGAAAAGATCAAAACACTTGGAGTACATTATTATGCAAATAAAGGGAATTTGAATTTAACGTTCCCTTCCCGTCATTTCATAAAATTTAACTTTTCCCATGAGTCTCAATCATCCCAAAACTGTGTACAAATGATATGACTCTACTTAGCAACTTATGCAAGCAACTAGATAATTGAACTAAGGGTTTAGTATGATAACAATAATGCACTAAAAGTGAGTGAATACAAGATAGGCTAAGGCGATTTGGGTGTACATTTGGGGGTGGATTGTAAACAATGCTCTTCATTGATATTCCGGAAAACCGAAATATCACGAGAACCGCGAAAAGGATAGGTGGTACGCTTACATAGCGCGTTCGGGGTCAAAGGAACTTCCTTTTCGTCGAGAAAGTTTTTCAACACCCTCGGCAGTGAACCTAATCGTTGTAGTGTAGTATTAGGGTAAGCCACGGGTATTGATATCATTCTCTAGAGGAATAGGAATGCTAGTGAGAAGTTACTACGCTAAGGTTGGGATTGAGGAAGATTATTTTTTTATCTTTTTTTATATTTTTTAGGAAAGGGAAAGGTACAAATCTCGGGGTTTGGATTTGGGGGTTGGTATTTCTACCGATTACTCTACTATTATCTATTCTAATTAACTAAGCTAAGGTGAGGATAGTCTATGTCTATTGTTGTGTGCTCGTATGATAGTTAAAGATGTGTTTACCTAGTTGCTACTACTCCCTAGTTATCTCCTATTGATGGTTGAATTGTCACGTCCTTATTCTTAACGCGTTGTGTTTTCTAAGGTTGTAAGGTGTGCATTCCATAACTCTTTGAAGTCACCTTTAAGTGTAGTAAACGAAATCCACTAAGTCATTCATAAACTAACTTTGAGGTTATCTTTGGGTTTAGTAAACGAAATCCACTAAGTCATTCATAAACTATCAAAGATTTATCAAGTATTAAACACAACGATAGCCTAGTCGCACTCCTAAGCCAATTACAATTAAGATAAGAGACAACCTAACAATAATTAACAACTATGTTTCATATATCTAAGCAAACACACAAGTAATTTAGCCGGATATGGTAAACATGCAAGCATACACACAATTAATCAAACATAGGATAGACATAATGATAAATTGAATATATGGATTAAGATATAATCAAAAAACCATTACAAGATGTTTTTGGAGTGTTTGAAACCTTCAAAGTTGCTGGAAAAACACCTATCTAAGCCCTGGAATCGGAGTTAGGGTTTACAGCCTACAAAAAGTGAAGTTATAATGTTCTATTTATAGGCAGATTTTCTGTCGGCAAAGAGTGATGGTGTCACACCTAAAGAGTGACGGCGTCACGACCACTTTTTCACCAAACTATAGATTTTCTCGTTCCGGTCGCGTAGGATTTTGAATCACCTAAATCCGAGTTCGTATGAAAAAGTTATGGCCAAAATAGTATCAGCTACTTAGCGCGCAGGTTGCAGCTTGTGACGGCGTCACCTTATGGTTGTGAAGCCGTCAGCTTCATCTTCTGACGCCGTCGGGATCAAATCTAGATCGTCTGAGCTGCGACGCCCTACTCTTTTAAAACATGATGCCATCACTTGTAAATAAGCAATTTGGCTACTGAGTCGTCACAAAACTTGTCTGACGGCGTCTCTAATAGAACCTGACGCCATCACTTGTAGTTCCTGACGCCGTCCCCTTTAGTTCCAGCAGCCTGAGTGTCTCGATTCTTGACTTTGGCCATTTTCTTCGTATATACGCGCCTTTTCGTCCGAATAAGTGTCATTCCAGCATTTTGCCTTCAAGATACCTAAAAAGTGAAAAGGAACGATATTAAGTAATAACGGATACAAAAGGATTCAAATAAGGGCTTAAACGACCCCTCAAAAAGGTACATTTTAAAACCTTATCAATAGGCTCTGAGGGGTTAACTAGGGGTATCGTGTACTAAAGATGAGTACAACGCAAGGGTGTGGGGGAATTACTCAACCAATGTGGAAGAAGTAATTATATTACGGGTATCAAACAAGGGTTATCCTAATGCCTCTTATCATTTAGTTATTTCTAACTACACAAGTGTAGTCTTACTAGCGATCTCGGAATGCATCACAAATCAAGTTCTAGAATCTATTATACTACCGGTTCACACTCTAAGCATTAAAGATGAATGCTTTAATTCCTACTAATCTAAGGGCGATCCTCACATTTTGGGTGGAATTTAAGTGGTAAAGGGTTTTTGTGCTAGTCATATAATTTTCTATCCATGAGACGCTTTATTAAGACTAATGGCCCACTCCTACATGTCATGAAAAATTTTAAATTTGGTGCCAAAATTACCCTAACCGATATTTCTCATGGTTTATTACACAAATGAAATTGGACAAGGAAAATAGTCAAGGATAAGCATAGTTTCAAAGTTCCCGTTTTATTTTCCCTCCCTACACTTAAACTGAACATTGTCCCCAATGTTCCCCGAAAGTATCAAAGTTATGATAATGGAAGGTAATTAAAAACGAAAGAAACTAATACTCCCCTGATTAGCTCGGTAGGATCCGTGTGAAGTAGTGGTTAAATCTTTCTTCAAGAAGAATGTTATGCGTGAAAAGCTTCTTCCAATCTTTTATATCTTCTTCTTGATAAATAAAACCTGCACACTTGAAGAAAACAAACGAAACCTTCGCATAAAATCGGCGGTAACAATATATATAAGACTCTACTAAACTAGGATATAATACTTGTGGAATGGATGTTTAAAGATTTTATAGAAAATTAAGACCTGGAAAATTCCAAAAAATTTATAAGTAGCACAGAAAATGAGAAAAAGTAGTAAGCTATTTCTGCTCCTCCTGACGCCGTCAGGTTATCCTGACAAAAACTGGTCTGCGATTTTCTAGAAAAAATTATGGAACATTTTTATCTTTAAAATCTGGAAAAAATTCTGAAAAAACATTCATTATGACTCGATACAAGCATTTGACTCGAACAAACATACACGTATATCTTTTAATTAATTGAAATTCTAATGTTCACGTTTCTTTTGAAAACGTGTGTAATCCTCCCTATACTTATCCCTTATGTAAAATACCTTTATATGTAATTAAAACGAGGTTAAAGACAAAATAAAGCATTTTTACAAATTTAAACATGAGGATAAATAATCACTAAAAGATATACGACACAAACAAGCAAACAATTAAGCATGGGTTGCCTCCCACGAAGCGCTTTTCTTTATTTATGAGTCTTGTAGCTAGACTTGAAGTCGTGCCCCTACGTAATCTCGTTACCGTCACCTTTTTCCTCATGACGGTCTCTATTGAGGTTTTCCATGTTATAGTAATGCCCTATTATGCATCTTTCTAAGAAATCGTCTTCTCCCCAATTCGCCCTATATTCCGGTCCTAGTTTCAAGCAATCCTTATAGAAACAGAGAATCTTGGCCATAACATAATCTACTCCCTTCTCCTTATCCTCCTCATTCCTATAGTAGACCGATAGTTTAAGTTTCTTTTCATCATTGGAGAGTGATGAAAACTTCTCAATCTTAAACGACATTTGGTAAGCTACATCATTGGTCTCATCCTTGAATCTCACTATTCCTAACGATGGATCATAAGTCATCCCGGTATTTTCTATGAAAGGCTTTCCTAGAATAACGTGGGACAAGCTAGGATCTATGTCCGTACTAATATCATTTACCACTATGAAATCCGTAGGAAACGTGAAACTACCTACATAGACGGGCAATCCCTTAACTCTTCCAAGAAAATTACAACTAGCCCTAGGATTATAGGGATCTTGCCTAGTTGGGATAGGCTTCTTCATTACCCAATTATAGTAGGTGCTAGTCATGATATTAATTGGGGACTTGCGATCAATGTATGCTTTTGCCACAAAAAGGTGTCCTATGCAACATGGTATGTTAAGATTCCAAGGGTTCCCAAACTTGATCCTAGGGCTTCTCCTAACATACATGTGACGGAGGTCTCGTACTAAATGTGGGTGGCGAGAGAGTTCTTCTTCCGTAGGAAACTCATTGAAATCTACTTTCTTGGTTGTTTCATTCCTAGGGGTTTCACTATCCTCAAGCACCGTCTCATGGTTCGCTTCGTTATTTGTTCTATTAGGTTTCACTAAAGTGATGGTGTTGACGAATTGAACGTGCTTGGCTAACTTGCTTGGATCCTTAATCTCTACACCGGAAGCTTCGGGAGTTGAGATAGCATTAACCTTCCTATCACTATTGGTCATGGCTTTCAAAAGGTTATCTATCTTCCTATCCATCTCGGCTTGTCGTTGGTTAAAACGGTCCGAGAGCTTAGCTATTTGAGCTTCTTGGGATGCGACTAGGTGTTGCAACATCCCTTCTATGTTTTGTTGGTTAGGGCCATGAGATGGGGGCCAAGAGAAATCATTAGATGTGAATTCTTTGGTTTGTCCCCAAAAGAAGTCGGGTTTTCCCTTCCATGCTTCTCGGGCGTCATTGAAAGTCCTAGGTCCGGGTGTTGTAGGGAATCTTCCTCCTGTTCCATTTGTACGTGAGGATGCGTAGTCAACGGAAGCTTGTTCGGGGAGTCTTGTGCAAACACGAGTGTCATGAGGAACACTACATGGCTCACACAAGGAAGAAACTTTGTTCACTTGGCGTGAAGACTTAGGATTTTTGTAGGAGCTCATTAGGAATTTAACTTGATCTACAAGCTCGAGCATCCTACGGTCGGAAGATTGTGAGTCAAGGGGAGGCAAGGAGATTGCCTTTACAGTTTTGGGCAACTCACGGGGGTCATTCCAACTTTCGTTGTCATAGAGAGCAAGGTCCTCTATAATGCCCCACGATTCTTCTGTGGTGAGGTCACTAAGTTTACCGCCGGCCGCTTGGTCAATGGATCGCTTAGTAGGGAAGTTGACATGATCATAAAAGAGTTGGACTTGAAGCCATCAATGCCGTGACGAGGGACTTTATGGAGTAAGTCCTTGAATCGAGTCCATGCGTCGTAGAGAGATTCACCTTGATGTTGTTGGAACATCAAGATTTCATTCCTAAGCTTAGTAGTTCTCCCCGGTGGGAAAAATTGAGCAAGGAAACGAGAGGTGAGATCATCCCAACTTGAGATGGAGCCGGCGGGAAGTCGCTCAAGCCAATTACTAGCTTGGTCCCGTAATGAGAGTTGGAAGAGACGCAAGCGCGTGGTCTCCCGAGTAGTAGCATCGAGGTCTATAGAGTCGAAAATTTTAAGGAAATCCTTAAGATGCTGATTAGGATCTTCGGAATGAAGTCCATGGAATGCACATCCGTTTTGCACCAACCGGATGGTGTCGGATCGAAGGGCCGTAGTTTGGGCTTGGTCGGGAAGCTTAATGGTGTTTCTATAGCCTAGGTGGCTTGGTCTTGAGTATTCACCAAGAGTACGGCCTCTTGGCGGGTCATTTGGTGGTAGGTTGATGAATGGTGGTTGATTATCACCTTCCATGATGAAAAGTGATGGGGTTTACGAATAAAGCTCATGAAGAAGGGGGATAAACTACGAGGAAGCTAAAAAATGGGAAAAAATCTTACTTGATAGGAATCAAGCAAGGAAACCTAAACGAGGTGAACTCCTAACTAGCTATTCTATTCCCCGGCAGCGGCGCCAAAAACTTGATACACTTACGCAGCGCATTCGGGGTCAAAGGAACTTCCTTTTCGTCGAGCAAGTTTTTCAACACCCTAGGCAGTGAACCTAATAGTTGTAGTGTAGTATTAGGGTAAGCCTCGGGAATTGATATCGTTCTCTAGGGGAATAGGAATGCTAGTGAGAAATTACTACGCTAAGGTTGGGGTTGAGGCATATTATTTTTTTTTATCTTTTTTATATTTTTTAGGAAATTGAAAGGTATGAATCTCGGGGTATTGGATTTGGGGGGTGGTATTTCTACCAATTTACTCTACTATTATCTATTCTAATTGACTAAGCTAAGGGTTAGTCTATGTCTAATTGATGTGTGCTCGTATGATAGTTAAAGATGTGTTTACCTAGATACTATTACTCCCTAGTTATCTCCTATTGAAGGTTGAATTATGACGTCCTTATTCTTAACGCGTTGTGTCTTCTAAGGTCGTAAGGTGTGCATTCCCTAACTCTTTGAAGTCATCCTTAAGTGTAGTAAACAAAATCCACTAAGTCATTCATAAACTAACTTTGAGGTTATCTTTGGGTTTTGTAAACGAGATCCACTAAGTCATTCATAAACTATCAAAGATTTATCAAGTATTAAACACAACGATAGCCTAGTCGCACTCCTAAGCCAATTACAATTAAGATAAGAGACAACCTAACAATAATTAACAACTAGGTTTCATAGATCTAAGCAAACACACAAGAAATTTAGCCGGACATGTTAAACAAGCAAGCATACACACAAACAATTGAAGACATGATTGAATCAATGAAGTAAAACACTTATCTTGTTGTAAAATAGGGTATGGAACCCTAAGATACTGCCCAAGATAGCCTTGGTTCGATTTAGGTTTTTACTCCCCAAAACTACCTCTCTAAAAACTAAAAAATTCGGATTCTATATATAGTGTTAAAAACTGCGACGGCGTCACTCTGACGCCGTTGGGTCGCCGTCATTAGGGTTTCGTCTTGGCCACGTTATCATTGTGACGGCGTCACCTTATGCCTGTGACGGCGTCGCCTTCAGTCTCTGACGCCATCTGAATCAAATCTAGGCCGTCTGAGCTGCGACGCCCTACTCTTTTAAAACCTGATGCCGTAACTTGTAAATAAGCAATTTGGCTACTGAGTCGTCACAAAACATGTTGCAACGGCGTCGCAGTTAAGCGCTGACGCCGTCCCCTTCAGTTCCAGCAACTTGAGTGTCTCGATTCTTGACTTTGGCCATTTTATTCGTATATTCGCGCCTTTTCGTCCGAATAAGTGTCATTCCAGTAATTTGCCTTTAAGAGACCTAAAAAGTGAAAAGGAACGAAATTAAGTAGTAACGGATACAAAAGTGATCAATTAAGGGCTTAAATGAACCCTAAAAAGTGTACCTTTTAAATCCTTATCACACTGCACCTAACCTTCTAGCCACTCAATTCCTCTTAAAGGATTTGTTTCAGTCTCACTGGGAACCCTACATAGTCTGTCGACTTTCTCTTAGAGATCGTTGGTATTGAAGAAGGAGACCCTCTCCCTAGTCTCCGCTCAGGAAAACCAAAATGCACTAATCAAGTCTAAAGCCACGAGATTCATTAAAAGATCTCTTAGGAACACTCGACATTTCATCTCTTGTTGTTCAACAATAAGGACACAAGTGATATATTCTAGAGTCCTACACAGATCTTAGAAATCTGCCAGAAAATTTATGAGGGGACTCACAATTGTGATCCTCAGTGATTGAATGGAAATTCCTGCCAAGGTCAACATTAAGCAGCCATGACAGCAGGTCACTTCGGTAATCCTTTGTGGGTTACGCTTAGTGTGTCTCAAACGGTCTACAGTCGTGGAGTGATGCTTCGGTGTACTTCAGCGACTCACCTGAATTGTAGATATACTTTGGTATGTCGTGTTAGCCTTCTTGAGGGCCTCCAATTTCAGGAACAACCTTTGTAAGAATTAGAGACGTGTTTTCACAATATGCTGTTAACATCCTCGACATTCAAACTTGTAAGTTCTGGAAATCCCGCTAAGGAGATTCCTTTCACAAATCGAATCCTGAAGACGTGGGTCATTACTTGAATCTATTCATAGTAATGATAACTGTCACTCAACGGGATTCGGACGGCTGATGTTCCTGACCAAGGTGAATGGAATCAAGACATTCATCAGTAAAACAATCGTAGTGGTCAATTCTTTTAGAAAATTCCACCATGATCGATTGGTGTTTTTCAACTAACATATTCGTGCAGGTACTGATGATGGTTCCTTGGAGGAAAGACCGCACCATATCACCATGCTCATACCAACATCCCAACACATGAAAGTTCTCATCAATATCAAAGGCAACACAAAGTTAAAGATGATTCTTCGTCAATGTCAAAGAATCTACAAAGTTGAAAGACTAGAGAACTTCACATCATTGCAAATTCAAAGACAAAGGAAGTGTGAGCATGGTGGAGAAAGACATGGAGACACCTATCTCAAAGAAGTTGACAAACAACAGACTACACCATTATCTGATCACAAAGCATGAAGAAACAAAGAATCAAGACTATTCAATATCAACACACAAAGTTCAAGCTCAAGAAACCTAAAGACCTAATCATGTGGAGCATTTTTTGAATGACCACCCCTTAGCGGGAGATTTTTAGCCTTAATAGAATGTGTTAGAAAGTGATGGTCATTCACGTTTAGGAACTTTGTAACGTGTGTTATATATTGTATTAGAATAGTCATTGGGCTCGTGGATTGGGCCAAGCTAACCGGTTATTAGTTATGTAATGTTTAGTCAAGTTGTAATGTAAGCCCAATCCACAAACCAAACAAAGCCCATCCAAAGCCCATAAGGCTTTTATGTACTAAGTATAAAAGGCACACACCTAGTCATTTGGTGTGTGTGCTTGAGTGTGAAGTGTGTGTTTTTCTATAAAATAAACCTCTTCATTTTCATCTTTCTTTCTCTACATAAAATGCACCATATCATTCACTTAAGTCACCATTCCTTGCTTCATATTAGTGTTAGTGTGATAGAGTTGATATATCTAAGGTACTACAGCGACGGTTTCACATTTCGATTCATGAGGAGATTTTTGGCGGTTCTTGAAATTTTGGTTCTGCTGGTTCATTATTATTCATTTCTCTTGTTCGTAAAGTTTTCAATCGGTTATGCATATCGGATTATCGGACGATCTCTGTTGTTGATATAATATTATCGCCAAAATTCTCGCGGAACGACTAAAGCTTGTTTTTCATTCTATTATCAGCAAAGAGCAGTCCACTTACTTAATTAGTCGTCAAATCATTGATAGTCCGCTAATGTTTAATGAAACCATCAATTGGGTGTCCCATCGAAGATCCAAATTAATTATTTTCAAAATGGATTTTGAAAAGGCATTTGACACTCTTAACTAGATTTTCTTGATGACATTATGTGTCAAATGGGATTCGGTCATGTTTGGAGGAAGTGGATTAAGGTCTACCTAAATGCTTCTTACGCATATATTTGGTAAACGGGTCACCAACTCAAGAATTCAAAGTAGAAAAAAGTGTACGCCAAGGAGACCTATTTTCTCCTTTCCAATGTCTTATCGTGGCTAAGCTCTTAGTGTTGTCATCGAGGAAGCTACTGAGGGAGGTATTGTTAACGATCTCCATATTGGTAATGATTCACTAAGAGTCTCGCATTTACAGTTCGCTGATGACGCCATTTTTCTTCGTGAATGGTCGTATATGAACTTAAAGAATTTAATTCGGATTCTTAGGTGCTTTCATTTAGCATATGGTCTCAAACTCAATTGGTTCCATATGGTGTGGGCGTAGCTAGAAATGAAGTTGATTGGATGGCAAGCACTCTAAAGTGCACTCCAGGTCTCTTCCATTAAATTACCTCTGATTTTTAGTTAGGGCTAATATGTCTATACGCTGCCATTGGTCCCCTATCATTGACAACGTTCAAAAAATATTATCTCCATGGAAAACTCGGTGTTTCTCTATAGGTGCTAGGCTCACTCTTGGTAAAAGTGTCCTGGGTAGCCTTTCACTTTATTACTTTGCTATATTTCGTGCTCCATCTAAATTTTTGAGCCTTTCGGAAAGCATAAGGTGCAGATTATTTTTGGGTGGTTCAACTGAGGATCAGAAGAATTCATGGGTCGCTTGGAAGTAAATCATGGAAGATCGTTCCATGGGTGGCCTTGAAATTGGTAGTCTCTCGTCAAGCAATCTTGGTCTTTTCGAAAAGTGGTGGTGGAGGTTTCACACCGAACCGGATGCTCTCTGGCGTCAAGGTATATTCTCCATTCATGGCTCGTTTGGTGGGTTTAATTCTAATAGAGAATTTATCAAAGTTTCTGGTCTATGGATTAACATCCTTAAGACTGGTTGGTTTCGTCTCGGTGTTCACAAAAACCTTTGACGCTGTTATTCATATTACGTCGTGGGTGATATGGAAACATCGAAATGAACATATTTTTAAAAACAGAGATTTGAGCACTAACGTTGTGGTAACGGAGATCAAAGTTATATCTCATCTTTAGATTCATAGCAAAAGTCGAGGGAATATTGCTAACTGGAATGATAGGGAGTTAAACCCTTGGTGTAGGTCCTCTCTTTCATAAGTGTTTGGTTTTGTGTCTTTGGTATTTTACTTTTTCTAAGGTGTATGTTTTGGGTTGTTTCTTTCTTTTTGTTTGCTTGTCTAGCTTCTTGCTAGCCGTTTTGTGTTTTTAATAAATTTCGATGTTCAAGAAAAAATATAAGGAATTGATTTGCACACTCATGTTTTTTATTGGCACACTCAACTTTACGAATTACATAGTTGTACATTATCTACAGTCTGCTTTATCTGCTTGTACAATTAAGTGTGCAAATCACCTCTCTTATATATAGGGTTTTGAGAATTCATAGATTAGAATGCAAAGAAACAAAGACATGTTACACAATTTGATCAAGTAATATATTTTTTCGGCTTTATTGACATTTTACTGCAGAGAGCCAAAAGCGTAATTATGATGTAGGAGGACCAAAGTGAAAAATAAATTTTTTTACCATACGAAAATCAATAGAAAAACTTACGGGGTAAAGTTGTGAGGGACACAACCCTCTCTTGTCTCACCAAAGGTCCGCCTATGACTAACAATGTTACATAATATGGGTTTATAGTGTATTGACGATGCGCCTTTGCGGCCTAGCACTCAAAGACCACAACTTGATTCTTTATGGAAGTTTGGAGATCACATGACTTTCTACGAGAAGCAACCAAGAAAATAGTTTTTCTACAACGATATGAAGCTTTTGTCATTCAACTCGATTTGTAATAGAAGAATTTTAATCAACCTTGTATCATTTTTATTTGCCTAGTGTATTCCTATTTAATTTCTTGATACTTTCAATGTTTATAAAAGAAACATGTCGTACTTAGTGTCTGTTTGGTTTGTTGACGTGAATTACTACGAGTTTGGGTTTGAAAAACCTTATTTTACAGGTTTCATTCCAAGTTTTAAATACTATTTCTTTGTTAATTTATAGTTTTATACCGTTCAAATACCTTTTCTATTTAAATGTCGGTTAGATCGATGTGGCCAGACATTTCATATAAAAAAGGGACGTACCCCCACATTGTTGGCACCTTTGGTCTATGATTCGTATTCCAATTGATATTTTTATTTGGTAAAGCAACGCTCAATAATAAAAAAAATTATATATAAAAAAATGAATAAATAAGAGAACATAGGAATTATAAATTGCAAGGTATTTTAAGTGGTTCCAGTTATAGTCAGGACCACAAAACAACTGGTTTCCTGTTGTGTGGTTCCACAAGAAGCCTTCAATAAGATAAGAAAATCAATGTCGAGTTTATCATCACTCTCGGTGTATCTATTATGGTCCTGACATATCGTACGAGTATATAAATTTATACACGTAATATAAAAAATATATAAATTAAAAGAAGTCATATTTAATGTTACATAAATTGTTAGATGAGCGCAATCAACAAATGAGAAACGGCAATGGATACGATTAAGCTAAATACTACATCCGTCTCAAAATTTAAGTCCATTTGGACTTTTTGAATTTAACTTTGACCGTATATATTTTGATTTAAGATCATTTGAAAACAAAATATTATTATCAATCTACATCATCCATTTTTATTTGATCTAGATGAGATTAATCAACAATCTAAAAAAACCACTTTAATCCTTTTTTTTTTCAAATATTAATAACTTTCAAACCGTCAATAAATATCATTACGACGAGCATTTAATTATCTTTCTATAGATACGCACTTTGATATACTCTCGACAAAAAAAAAATTCGTATTTTTCACCTTTTTTTTTGTAAGTTTTCTCGTTTTTTTACGTTACTGAAATTTGCATTAAAAAATCATATATGATTAAACACTAATTTGAATATCACATGTGATATTAGTGTTATATCATATATGATATGTAATATCACATGTGATATTAGTGTAATATCACATGTGATATTAGTATAAAATCACATATGATATACATATCATATCACATGTGATATCACATATCATATATGATTTAACACTAATATCACATGTGATATTCAAATTAGTGTTTAATCATCACTGTTATGTGTGCACAAGTGATGAGTGTGTAAATACTCATCATTTTTGGTTAAATCTGAACTGCAAAACGTTTAAAAATGCTCAGAAATGCATCAAAATACTGAAAATATCTCAAAATTGCATTTTATATGTTTCAGATGCAAAATGTTTAAAATCAGATGAAAAATGAGCAAAGTTTGCATAATTGGCAGTTTCAGTCCCCCAAGTTTCAAAAATTGTCAGAAATAGTCCCTGAACACTTAATTTCAAAAGTAAAATCACCAAAGGTCCTTTTAAAATCATAACTTGTCATAATTAGTCCTTTGGTGAAAAGTTCCAAAAGTTTTGAGAAAATTACAGTTTTGATCCTTGGATTTTAAAAATGTTCATGTTTAATCCTTGGAATTTCACAAATGGCAAATATGATCCTTGGATTATTTGAGATGGCAAGAAAGGCACTTGGACTATAGTTTCAGAATGCACATGTATGGTCCCTGAATTTTCAGTTTTGGCTATATTGGTCCCTCTAGTACCATTTGGATCCATATCAAGTCCATGTCCAAGTCCTTTTAACCACTTAAACCCAAGCACAACATATACCCTACCCAAACCCAACACAAACCAGACACAACAAATAAAAAAAAAACCTGACAATCCCAACCTTTCCCTGCCCACCTTTTCCCTCCACTTTTCTTCCTTCTCCTGACACACTCAACCTCCAGCACGCTTGTCTCCCCAGTTGACTTTCACCTCACACAAGAGAAGACACCAAGAAGAGACAAGAGAAGACCCCTAGAGCTTGTAGTATAAATGGAGTTGTATGCCAATTTATAAGGCAAGTAGTTAGTTTTTTTTCCAGTAGTTAGTTTCTAGTTTTTTTTAATTCAGTTTTAGTTGTTAGTCTAGAATCCTTGCTCTAGCTCATCTTTACTTTCATTGTCATTTTATTTACATGTAATTTTGAATTTCAAGTTAATGCAATTTCAGTTTTCTTTCAATTCCAATTTTTATGCAATCTCACTTTTTATTCATGTTCTTTAGTGGTTTTAGATCCATTTTGCAGTTGTCAATGAAAAAAAAAGTAAGTTTTTTTTTAAAGTTCCATAACTTCACAGTTTCAAAACAAGAGTTTCTGCCTTTTAGAGGTGTGTTTGGATTTGCATTGTTATTGAGTCAAAACCCTGTTTTGACCCGTGTTGGGTCTTCCATTAGTTAGGTTTTATGTTCAATTGGTGAATTATAAGTTGTTATTTACTAAAAACAAGCTTTTAGTTAGACTTCAAGTGAAATCATTTGGTCTCATTTTTCTGTGATGACAGTCCCAATCAGCCTTCATGAGCAATATTTTAGCTTCATTTAACATCTAATTTGTCCAAACTTAGGTTTTATAAGCTCTCATGTTGGTGTACTTAATCTGTTGTCAACTTTTAATGGTTAGCTTATAAGTTTTCTAGCTTAATTTCTAGTCAAAATCCACCCCTCGTAAGGCTGTTTCAACAACCTTCAACAGCAACCCCTGCACCATTTTTGCAGCTTATTAATAAGCTGTAAACAGCTTATTCAGGCAATACTTTGGGGGCAAAAGTTAGAATAGTTGGTGAACTCAAGGTAGCCAGAAGCTCAGGATCTGCCTCTCTTTCCAGCTTATCTCACGTAAGCTCGAAAGTACCATCCTTGGCCTGTTTGGCTGCAGTTCACTTCAGCTAAGTTTTTTGTTTTGTTTTAGTGCTTATCGGACTTAAGTTGGCTTATTTAGATACTTAGGATTCCCTTAGCTAAAGTTTTTCCAAAACTGCTCATCCTTTTAAAGTTTAGCTTAAGTGTAGTTCCTTAGCTAATTTAGTGGTCATTAGGACTTTTAGATATCTTATTTTCCATTAATAGGATTTCCATTAGCATAAATTTGTCTCAACTGTTTTTAGCTTGTATGTTGTTTTTTTTGTGGCTTATCAATTCATTGGTAGTTAGATATCCTAATCTAAGTTGCTTATTTGCCTTTGCTCTGCTCATCCTAGCTTATTTGCGCTCACAAAAGCTGTCAAAAGGGTGTTTGGTTGTGCTGTTTCAAACAGCCATTCAAGTTTGTTTCCCATTTTGTCGTGTTTTTGAACCTGTTACAACGGCATATCAGTAGTTTTTTTTTGCTATTTGATGATTTTCTTGTAGCTCATTAGATCTATTAAGTAGTAGCTAATAGATGTAAGTTAGTGTAGTTGCCCCGTAGCTGATTTCTCTTGGCTTATTCATGCTACTTTTGCGCTCATTTAGCTAATTGTCCCAAGTTTGTCAATAAAGGATGTGTTTGGCTGGATTCTGTCCACACAGCAGCTGTTGCAGCAGCTTGGTGTGAGGTTTCACAAGCAAAAGTTTTCACAAATTATCCTTGATTTGATCATGTGTTTGAGTTCCAAATAAATGAAAAGAAAAGAGCCAAAAAGGGTACTGCCTGGGATTCGAACCCATGTCAGCCCCTTCACAACAGTCACGCTTCAACAAACCATCTCAACACCATCTGCCCTTGGGACTTATTGCGTTATAACTTAGCATAATTAAATCCTTAAGTACATTTTGGCAGTTTCATAAATAAGCTTTTGTTAGTTTAATTTTTGCTTATTTTCCAAAACAATCACCAATTTTCTTATTTTTCTTAGATCAAGCATAAATCAAGGTAGTTTATGTGAATTCTTCAGATTTTTATAAAATAAGTTAGTATTTTTAATTAATTAATTAGATTAAAATAGTATTTAATTCGTAATAAATAATTTAAGAGTCGAAAAAAATACCCGGCTTTTTCTTAAAATTTTCTTTTGTCATGTAGTACGTGAGAAAATTGTTTTTACATTCGTAGGACTTTTATTTCACAACTTTTACGTTTTTTCTTGCGCACTCGCGTAATTTTTATATATAACGCACGTTTTCATTTTAAGTCACGTTTTTAGATAATTTAAGTTTAAGTTTTAGTTAATATAGTTTATTTAAGTTATTTTGTTTTATAAAATCACAAAAACATCATTGTAAAAATAGTGATAGCGTTTATTTAATATAGTTTATCTTTTTAATTTTCTTAATTTGTATTTAAGTCGCTTTAATTTATAAACTTTTTCAGTAGTGTAATTATCCATTCAAATCCTTTCTGATCACTATCATTAGTGATCATTCTACCGTCTGATCAAGTGTTTACACACCATTGAGTCTCCGTGGGACATAACGACCCGGGAATTCATTCTATTCTCCAGGACTTCATTGTATTTGTGTTTAAGCAGTTTTAAGTCTGTTACGGCTGGTCATTCACAAGTGGCCAGTTTGTGTGATTAGACTTGACGGTTCGGACCAGATCAAATTTTGGCGCCGCTGCCTGGGAGGCTTTAGCGTGTGTTAGCCTTTTTCAGATCCATTCTTGCACATATACCATCTTTTGTAAAAAGTTTTTTGTAAAGTTTTCAAAAATCCAAAAAGTTCATTAACACTTTTCCTAAAGTGTTATCAACACCAAAAATATTTTCATTCTTTGTTTTTATAGCCTGTTTTTCAAAAATCCAAAAATATCCATCCTTTATCCTCCAATCTGTTTAATTCTACATTTCTCTACCCTCTAATCTGTTTAATTCTTCATCTCTTATCCCTCTTATCTGTTTAATTCTCTATGTCATGGTATTTGACATGTTCCTGGTGTGGAGGTCCATTTAACGGTGGAAATTGTCGGCGATGTACCAATGTGGGTTTCGGAGACAAGTTTGTCGATAATCCCGATCCCATTTCAAATAATGAAACCCCCGATTTTTCCTACCTACCTCCACAACCCCAATACGAATCCTACTCATGCGAGTTTTGTGGGAATGATTCTCATTACGGTTTTGATTGTCCACCACGGGTCCCGCTTGTCTATGAGCCGGAACCGTGTTACAATCAGAACTTTGGTGAAAGTTATTTTCCCAATTATCTCTGTTGTGAGAATTGCGGGGGTCCTCATGAGACTTTTGAATGTCAACCGATGAATCAAAATTTTCAAAATTCCAATTCTCCCGGTTTTGACAATTTCCAACCCCCACAGTATTCCATCAGTCATCAGACTTCCGAGCCTTCACATCATTTCAATGATTACGAGGAGTGTAATCTTCCTCAAAGTTCTGAAGAAATACGCATTCGAAAGAAACTGCAAATGAAAAGAATGGTGTGTAAGCTTCAACAGATGAATATAAGAATCAGATATGATGACGATGATGATGAGGATAGTATTCAAATGAAGGAATACTATGATTATGATGAGGAGAGTGTTATTCAATTGAACGATCTTATTTCTCAACTCCCTCAGTCTATTGGTATCACACCTATCTTACCTATTATTGCTTCCAAAGACTCTCTCATAATGGAGGATGATCATCTCAGCACAATTCCGGAAACGGAATCGTCTAATGTTGAGAACTTCGTCCCAATCCCAAGTGAGTCTGAGGATATATCCGATAGTGATTGTGATTTGCCTTTTTGTGATTCTCTTGACATTTCTGAGGTTACTTCCGAGATTTTCTCAAATCCTCTTTTTGAATTTCATAATGACTACACTTTTGAGAAAGTAAATCCTCTTTTCGATGAAATGTCTGAGGCCGATACAGAGACCATCACGGAAGTGGTGGAAATTGCTAGCTCTCAGAGCACACCACTTGTCCCACCTCTGTATTCTAACTTATCTCTGCCATCATGTGATGACGATTCTATCCTCACTGATGAGATTCATGATCCAAAAATCATGAATTCCTCTTCTGATAATGAGGAGTTAGTCATGATTTGTATCATGATTTTCCTTCTTTTCTTCACATATGGTGTGACTTCTCGTTCCCTTTTCTCCTTCGGGAATGAGGACACTATCTTTGACCCCGGCATTTTCATTTATCATCTGTGAGCCGGGTCTTTCTCTGTATATCTCGTCGGTGTGGAACTTTCGCGTGCTTCAATGTTTATCCAAACATCTTGAATGAAAGTCCGATGGAGATTGTTCTTCCACTTTGCTTCCCCATGAACCAATGAATTCGGGGTCGAGTCAAGCTAGCGACTCGGAAACCAAAAACAGTAGCACACACCATATGGGTTTTCACCCATATTTCTGTCTTCTTACCCCTTTCTTCCATCTAAGTGTGGGGGTGATGCCCCACATGTTATATATATATATATATATATATATATATATATATATATATATATATATATATATATATATATATATAAGTTTCAAAAAAAAAAAAAAAAAAAAAAAAATCTTTTAAAATAATGGCCGTAGTATTTCCCTTTTACGTTCTTTGTTTCGGCATAACCGCCGGTACTTTGAATATTGAGGGCAATATTCATTTCTAAGTGTGGGGGGGAATTCTCACGAATTTTATCATATAATTATACCAATTCCCCCGTTTTTGGCCAAAAGTTTTTTTTGGAGTAAGTGTTTTACACTTACTCATTTGGTTATCAGTCCGCCATGTTTGATAAACAAAAGGATTGGCTAATCCAGGAGCAAACGGCTCTTGGTAAAGATATCTCAAATCCGTTGACGGCTTGCAATTTGCCCAAAATTGTATGGTATTCAGCTCACCATATCCTAAAAAGTGAAGAGTTGGCTAGCCCGCAAGTTTATGGCTTGTGGTAAAGGCAGTGGAAAAACCATAATTGGTAATCAGCTCACCAAAGATAATATTGATAATTTATCTAAGAGTTGGCTAGTCCAGAAGCAAACGGCTTCTGGTAAAGACAAATCAAAACCGTTGAAAGCTGGTGGTTTGCTCAAAATCACATGGTTATCAGTGTACCATGGTTCTTACTTGAACTGAAACATTTGGCTACTCCAGAAGTAATGGCTTTTGGTAAAGAGTTTGAAATCCATTAGTTTTTCTCAAAAGATTGCTAGGGACTAGCAATAGTTTAGTGTGGGGGATTGATGAGTGTGTAAATACTCATCATTTTTGGTTAAATCTGAACTGCAAAACGTTTAAAAATGCTCAGAAATGCATCAAAATACTGAAAATATCTCAAAATTGCATTTTATATGTTTCAGATGCAAAATGTTTAAAATCAGATGAAAAATGAGCAAAGTTTGCATAATTGGCAGTTTCAGTCCCCCAAGTTTCAAAAATTGTCAGAAATAGTCCCTGAACACTTAATTTCAAAAGTAAAATCACCAAAGGTCCTTTTAAAATCATAACTTGTCATAATTAGTCCTTTGGTGAAAAGTTCCAAAAGTTTTGAGAAAATTACAGTTTTGATCCTTGGATTTTAAAAATGTTCATGTTTAGTCCTTGGAATTTCACAAATGGCAAATATGATCCTTGGATTATTTGAGATGGCAAGAAAGGCCCTTGGACTATAGTTTCAGAATGCACATGTATGGTCCCTGAATTTTCAGTTTTGGCTATATTGGTCCCTCTAGTACCATTTGGATCCATATCAAGTCCATGTCCAAGTCCTTTTAACCACTTAAACCCAAGCACAACATATACCCTACCCAAACCCAACACAAACCAGACACAACAAATAAAAAAAAAAACCTGACAATCCCAACCTTTCCCTGCCCACCTTTTCCCTCCACTTTTCTTCCTTCTCCTGACACACTCAACCTCCAGCACGCTTGTCTCCCCAGTTGACTTTCACCTCACACAAGAGAAGACACCAAGAAGAGACAAGAGAAGACCCCTAGAGCTTGTAGTATAAATGGAGTTGTATGCCAATTTATAAGGCAAGTAGTTAGTTTTTTTTCCAGTAGTTAGTTTCTAGTTTTTTTTAATTCAGTTTTAGTTGTTAGTCTAGAATCCTTGCTCTAGCTCATCTTTACTTTCATTGTCATTTTATTTACATGTAATTTTGAATTTCAAGTTAATGCAATTTCAGTTTTCTTTCAATTCCAATTTTTATGCAATCTCACTTTTTATTCATGTTCTTTAGTGGTTTTAGATCCATTTTGCAGTTGTCAATGAAAAAAAAAGTAAGTTTTTTTTAAAGTTCCATAACTTCACAGTTTCAAAACAAGAGTTTCTGCCTTTTAGAGGTGTGTTTGGATTTGCATTGTTATTGAGTCAAAACCCTGTTTTGACCCGTGTTGGGTCTTCCATTAGTTAGGTTTTATGTTCAATTGGTGAATTATAAGTTGTTATTTACTAAAAACAAGCTTTTAGTTAGACTTCAAGTGAAATCATTTGGTCTCATTTTTCTGTGATGACAGTCCCAATCAGCCTTCATGAGCAATATTTTAGCTTCATTTAACATCTAATTTGTCCAAACTTAGGTTTTATAAGCTCTCATGTTGGTGTACTTAATCTGTTGTCAATTAATGGTTAGCTTATAGGTTTTCTAGCTTAATTTCTAGTCAAAATCCACCCCTCGTAAGGCTGTTTCAACAACCTTCAACAGCAACCCCTGCACCATTTTTGCAGCTTATTAATAAGCTGTAAACAGCTTATTCAGGCAATACTTTGGGGGCAAAAGTTAGAATAGTTGGTGAACTCAAGGTAGCCAGAAGCTCAGGATCTGCCTCTCTTTCCAGCTTATCTCACGTAAGCTCGAAAGTACCATCCTTGGCCTGTTTGGCTGCAGTTCACTTCAGCTAAGTTTTTTGTTTTGTTTTAGTGCTTATCGGACTTAAGTTGGCTTATTTAGATACTTAGGATTCCCTTAGCTAAAGTTTTTCCAAAACTGCTCATCCTTTTAAAGTTTAGCTTAAGTGTAGTTCCTTAGCTAATTTAGTGGTCATTAGGACTTTTAGATATCTTATTTTCCATTAATAGGATTTCCATTAGCATAAATTTGTCTCAACTGTTTTTAGCTTGTATGTTGTTTTTTTTTGTGGCTTATCAATTCATTGGTAGTTAGATATCCTAATCTAAGTTGCTTATTTGCCTTTGCTCTGCTCATCCTAGCTTATTTGCGCTCACAAAAGCTGTCAAAAGGGTGTTTGGTTGTGCTGTTTCAAACAGCCATTCAAGTTTGTTTCCCATTTTGTCGTGTTTTTGAACCTGTTACAACGGCATATCAGTAGTTTTTTTTTTGCTATTTGATGATTTTCTTGTAGCTCATTAGATCTATTAAGTAGTAGCTAATAGATGTAAGTTAGTGTAGTTGCCCCGTAGCTGATTTCTCTTGGCTTATTCATGCTACTTTTGCGCTCATTTAGCTAATTGTCCCAAGTTTGTCAATAAAGGATGTGTTTGGCTGGATTCTGTCCACACAGCAGCTGTTGCAGCAGCTTGGTGTGAGGTTTCACAAGCAAAAGTTTTCACAAATTATCCTTGATTTGATCATGTGTTTGAGTTCCAAATAAATGAAAAGAAAAGAGCCAAAAAGGGTACTGCCTGGGATTCGAACCCAGGTCAGCCCCTTCACAACAGTCACGCTCCAACAAACCATCTCAACACCATCTGCCCTTGGGACTTATTGCGTTATAACTTAGCATAATTAAATCCTTAAGTACATTTTGGCAGTTTCATAAATAAGCTTTTGTTAGTTTAATTTTTGCTTATTTTCCAAAACAATCACCAATTTTCTTATTTTTCTTAGATCAAGCATAAATCAAGGTAGTTTATGTGAATTCTTCAGATTTTTATAAAATAAGTTAGTATTTTTAATTAATTAATTAGATTAAAATAGTATTTAATTCGTAATAAATAATTTAAGAGTAGAAAAAAATACCTGGCTTTTTCTTAAAATTTTCTTTTGTCATGTAGTACGTGAGAAAATTGTTTTTACATTCGTAGGACTTTTATTTCACAACTTTTACGTTTTTTCTTGCGCACTCGCGTAATTTTTATATATAACGCACGTTTTCATTTTAAGTCACGTTTTTAGATAATTTAAGTTTAAGTTTTAGTTAAAATAGTTTATTTAAGTTATTTTGTTTTATAAAATCACAAAAACATCATTGTAAAAATAGTGATAGCGTTTATTTAATATAGTTTATCTTTTTAATTTTCTTAATTTGTATTTAAGTCGCTTTAATTTATAAACTTTTTCAGTAGTGTAATTATCCATTCAAATCCTTTCTGATCACTATCATTAGTGATCATTCTACCGTCTGATCAAGTGTTTACACACCATTGAGTCTCTGTGGGACATAACGACCCGGGAATTCATTCTATTCTCCAGGACTTCATTGTATTTGTGTTTAAGCAGTTTTAAGTCTGTTACGGCTGGTCATTCACAAGTGGCCAGTTTGTGTGATTAGACTTGACGGTTCGGACCAAATCAACAAGCCATAGACATATACACTGTTATGTGTGCACAAGCCATAGACATATATGTTAGGAACATGTTTTATTTATAAAGTGTAGGTCATTTCATTTGTAATAGGTCGTTAGTAATTATGGTTTATAAATGTTTGTAATTAGTTTCACAGCTCATGTAGTAAGCCCATGGGCTGTGATAGAAGGTTCTTCTAGAACCAAGGGGAAACACCCCTACTTATGTAAACACTATAAATACCCCCTCCCTTCAAGGGAGAGGGTGTTGGTTCTAATTGCAATTATCATTTCATTAATCATTTATTAGTTCCTTCCACTTACTCTCACTAAAACTTTCTCTCTCTAGAAATACATATTGATGTGATAGAATGGTGACCTAACAAGTGGTATCAAGAGCCAAGGGATAGTTTAGGTTAATATTGATTAGATTTAATAGAAATCCGTACTTAAAAACGTGTTTTAGATTGAAATTTATTGACTTTTTGGACTGAATACGTGTTTCAGCGAGTTTCTGCGAGTTTCTTATGAGTTTCTGGAGTTTGGCGAGTTAGCCATGAATTTCTGCGAGTTTCTCATTGAAGTTCTGCGAGTTTCTGTTTGAATTTCTGCGAGTTTGCAGTTCTGCGAGTTTCTGTTTGAATTTCTGCGAGTTTCTTTCTACGAGTTTCTTTCTGCGAGTTTCTTTCTGCTAGTTTCTTTCTGCGAGTTTCTTTCTGCGAGTTTCTTTCAGCGAGTTTCTTTCAGCGATTTTCTTTCAGCGAGTTTCTTCAGCGAGTTTCTTCAGCGAGTTTCTTCAGCTAGTTTCTTGTCTGCGAGTTTCTTGCCAGCAAGTTTGGATTTCTACTAGTTTGGCTTTCTTCTACTAATCTACTTATATCTAAACAACCTCAACCTTACTTATCCTTAACGATCCACATCAATCAACAATTATGTCTCAACCACCATCCTCTAACTATTTTCCTTACACTTTTAATCAACAACAACAACAACAACTCAGTCCACAACATCAACAATGGAATCAACAACAAGCAATTTATCAACAACCATTTAATCAACAACATACTCCACAACTTTCACAACCTCCTCAACAAGTTCAACAACGAATGTCAATGGTTCCACATATCTCTCAACAACAATCTTGGTTTTCTCAAATGTGCGAAGTTGTTACAAGTCAGCAATCGATTCATGAAGCTGGTTCGGATACTCGTCCTCCAATGCTTACACCAGGCAATTATGTGCAATGGTCAAGTCGATTTCTAAGGTATATGGAACTCAAGAAACCTCATGGTAAGTATCTGAAGAAGGTGATATTAGAAGGACCATTTCAAATGCCAACTGAAACTGTTCCCGGAGATCCTACAGCTGTTCCACCAAGACCCGATACTATCTCAATTGTTCCACTTAGCCGTTTAACACCAGAACAACTACTTCATCTTGAAGCCGATGAGCTTGCTATGCAACAAATACGTCTTGGAATTCCTAATCCGATTTACAAAAGTATTGATGCACAGACAACTGCAAAAGCTATGTGGGAACAAATTCATCTTTTGATGGAAGGCACTGAACTAAGTAAGATCGACATGGAGTCTAAGTTATATCACAACTTTGATGTGTTTACCATTGAGCCTGGGGAATCACTTGAATCATATTATCATCGTTTCACAAATGTGGTCAATGATTTGCATCGACATAAGATTGATCTTCCAACAATTGCTATTAACACCAAGTTTCTGAACTCATTAGGATCGGATTGGCATAAGTATGTTACTTTTGTTCGACAAGTCAAGGATCTTCATGATGTTAAGTATGGGTTATTGTATGATTATCTGAAACATCATCAATATGAAGTTCTCAAAGATAAAGAAGCTCGTGGCACACACGGTTTCCCTCCACCACCAATTGCTGATCAGATTGCTCTTATGGCACATGGTTATTCAACTCCTTACCCAAAGTCAAATCATGCTTTCGATCAACAACAACGTCACTTTAGTTATGCTCCACCTACACCTTCTCATCAACTCACACCCGAAGGTGATTCTAACAATGCATACTATGCTCAAACCAATGATGATCAAGCTGATGCCTTTGAAGCATTAAATCATGGAATGGCCTTTATTGCTAAAGCCTTCTCCAAGTTCTCTACTCAGTCAAACAATCGTCTTCGGTCATCATCAAACCCCAAAAGACACGCAGTTATCCAAGGTGGCAAAGTTGAGGTTCAGAACAGAACTAGTGGTCGTCGTATGATTACAAGTGGGTATTCTGGTAATTCTGGAAATGGTCAAACATCAGCAGGGGGATCGGGTAGTAATAACTTCAAGAGAAATGTTCAAGTTGTGGAAACAGGGAATTCACCGGCTTCAGGATCTACTATTCGCTGCTATAATTGCAAAAAGCAAGGACATCTTGCTAATGCTTGTCCTGAACCACGAACCAGAGGAGGAGATTACTATAAACAAGTCATGCTGATGGCATACAAGGATGAAGCAGGAGGAGAACTCAGTGAAACTCAGCAAGGTTTTATGGCAGATACTCTCTCAGATGATGAATATGAAGATTTGGAAGCAAATGCTGCAGTTGTTTTGATGGTAAATATGCAAGAACATCACATCAGTCAAACAGAGAATGGACCGGTCTATGACACAGACGGTCTATCTCAGGTACCTGAAACTGATATATGTCTCATAAATGCTATTGTGTCTGCATCTGCACCTGATGAGTAGCAATCTGTTCAACATGAATCATTATTTAATCATACTGAAGTTGATCAACTTAACCCCGTGGTTACATTTGATGAACTAGGTGATGACGAAACTAATGAGCATATTGAACAGAGAGAAGCAATTCATGGTCCAGATTCAGAATATCTGACTTCATTACTTCTGCCATTGCAAGCCCAAACTGCAAAATGTAATGAGATAAACCAAAATCTTAGGGCTGAGATTACCTCCTTGACTGCTGAACTTGAGAGTTGTCGAAAACGAATAAATGATTTTGAAACAAAAACAACCCGAGAAACAAGTTTTGAAGTGGCCTTTCAAAAATCTTACGTTAACGAACAAAATCTTCAACATCAAATGCATGAAATTGTTGCGTCAAATAATGAAAAGATTTCTAAAATTGAACAAGAAAAGTCTGAACTTCAGAAAAACATTGAAAATCTTCAAATGGAACTTTCAAATACTAAACAAGATTTTTCAAAAAGTCGGTCAAATTTTTCTGAATTCAAGAAGAAATCTAAGAAACGCATTGATGATCAAATCGAGGAAATTCTTCGATTGGAAAGACGGTTAAAAGATTTTGGTACTGTTGTATATAAGATTGGCCACTCAGTAAAACAGATTGAAATGTCAACCTTACTTCCGAGTCCTGATGACTCAAAACGTTTTGCTCTTGGGTATAATCACCCACGTTTTCTTCATACAGCTCTCAAGGAAATGCCCAAACTGTATAGTGCTCAATGTCTTTTAGATCCAAGCATGCAACTTGTTGTATTTGATTGTGAGGAACAATGGGCACAAGATGATCGAAGTCGCTTAAACTTGCGACAAAATGGAATTTTACCTTATGATTACACAAGAGAAAATGCTTCTTACAAACTGAATGTCATTTCAACACCATCGTATAATCTTTCTGAATTAACTGAGGCATCTTGTGTAGAAGGCCCCGTTTACAATGTTGCACAAATAAATAGTCCTTTACCGTCCTCTTGCAAAAGCAACTCATTGCCAAAAACTCCTAAACCTTGTTTAGTATTACGGTACTTTCAAACGTTTATGGAAGATATTTCATTTTTAGAAACGGCAATTGAGAAAAATTCTGAGTTAAAAGCATCTAATTTTTAATCTGCTTATGCAAGAGAGCAAAGACAAATGTTTCAAACCCAAATTTCACCTCATGTCGCACATTTGCGTCTGTGTGCAACACATTGGGAAAGGGAACTTCAAAAAGAGGTGACTTCAATGATTGAAGCTTTTAACACACTTGAAAACTCTGTTTCACAAGAACAATGCAAAAACCAAGATCTTCAAAATGCCTTTGATCATTTGTTAGAAGATGCTCTTTCTGCTAATATTGCTTCTGTGGTTATTTATTGTGAATTTGCTTCTGTGAATGATACTGTGTTAACTGCTGAGAATATCAATATGGTTCAAACGTTGGAAATGGACAATCAGATGTTAAGGCATGAAATTGAGAAATTAAAAGAGGAAAATGGAAAAATGTTTTCACAAAATGATGATGTCCAATCTAAACTTTCAATGGAGATTTCTGAACTTAAACGAAGACTTCAATGGTGTCAGTCTAAGACCATTGAATCTGAACTTGCTTTACAAAAACACATGGAAAAGGTGTCTTTGGATCAGTCGCGAATTTCAAAAGTCGAATTTCTTGATGATGAAAATGCATCATTAAAATGTCAAATTCTCAAATATGAACAAGAGATTGCACAAGTCAAACAGGAATATAAAACGATTTTTGATTCTCTTAAAACTGTTCGTTCTGAAGCGTCAAAAGAACTTGATCACCATGTTGAATACACTCGACAAATGTTAGGTGAACAAGGAAGATTAAATTCCATCATTCAGGATCAAAAACACATCATCATTGAGCTTAAAGAAAAGCTAGATAAACAAGCCTCTAGCAAGTCTAGTAACACAAATGTGATTGCTCCTGGCATGTATATAATTGACAAACCTCAGGAAACTAATTTGATTTCTTCCACTTCTACAGGAATAATTGCGTCTACTAATGTTAGAAGATCCGAGAAAAAGAGACAAAAAGAAAATACTAGGATCTCGCAACATAGGAAGAGCACTCGTCCGACATCAGAAGTAGAAGTTCATCTTAGGAAATCGAATAAAATTCATGTTGCATCTGCTTTAGATTCAAATTTGGAAACTTGTAATTCTAATGTCAGTGTAACGAATGATAAGTCTGTAAACGTTTCAAACGTTAATGCTTCTTGTGTTTTTTGTCGTAAGAATATGATGTCTGGTAATCATGGAAAATGTGTTGCAAATTCTCTGTTAGCTCGTTCTAAGAAATCTATAACTGGCCCTCCCTCTAGGTCCCCCATAGTTGCAAAATCGAATTTAGGGAAGGTACACAGTGTAGTTTCTGAGACTTTTGTAGACACACCCATTGCTGCAAAAACATCTTCTAAGCAAGTATACTCAACTAGTGACTTCACTAAGACCAAAGCGAAAACTAATTGGTTATGGCAACAATGGTTGCAGCGTACCTCAAGCTTTAAATGGATTCCTAAATGTGCAAATGTGTGTAACACTAACATAATGGAACCCACTAACTCTTTGGGTTCCACTGCTTCTATCATACCACCTTCGTTGTCTTCGTGTGTTGCAGGTGATTCAACTCGTTCTGTGGATTGTTGATAGCGGATGTACCCGGCATATGACAGGCAATCTAAAGCTGTTAGTAAATTTTGTTTCAAAGTTCATCGGTACTGTCAGATTTGGGAATGATCATTTTGCTGCAATAATGGGATATGGAGATTATGTTAATGGAAACATAGAGATCCGTCGGGTTTATTATGTTGAAGGTCTTGGACACAATCTTTTCTCAGTTGGACAATTCTGTGATGATGATTTGGAAGTTGCGTTTCACTCCAAAACATGTTACGTACGTGATTTGGAAGGACATGATTTACTCACCGGCAATCGGAGCACCAATCTTTATACGATTCCTATGTCCGATATGATTGCATCTTCACCGATTTGTCTTCTCTCAAAAGCAACTTCGACAAAATCATGGTTATGGCACAATGACTGAACTCGCTCGTCATAAGTTGGTTGATGGTCTTCCAAGGTTCCGGTACACCAAAGATCATTTATGTTCGGCTTGTGAACAAGGCAAGAGCAAGAGATCTAATTTTCCTTCAAAACCTGAACCAAGTTCTCAACATGTTCTAAATTTGCTTCATATGGACTTATGTGGCCCCATGCGTGTAAAAAGTGTGAATGGAAAACGATACATTCTAGTTATTGTTGATGATTATTCACGATGGACTTGGGTGTATTTTCTTTGAACTAAAGATCAAGCTCCAACAATGATTATCACCTTTCTCACAAAGATTCAGGTTCAACTCAAAAACACCGTTCGGATTGTAAGAACAGCCAATGGGACTGAATTCAAAAATCAAACACTTCGTGCTTATTTTGAGAAAGTAGGAATCACACATCAGACCTCGATTGCTCGTACTCCTGAACAAAATGGTGTTGTTGAACGACGAAACCAGACGTTAGTGGAGGCTGCTCGAACAATGTTGATTTTTTCACAATTACCGGACTTCTTGTGGGCTGAAGCTGTTTCAACTGCATGTTTTACTCAAAACCGTTCCATCATTCATATGCGCCATAATAAAACCCCATATGAGATTGTTCACAACCGTAAACCAGATATCAGATATTTTCATGTATTCGGTGCACTGTGTTATCCGAAAAATGATCGTGATGATATTGGTAAACTTCAGCCGAAAGCTGACATTGGAGTGTTCATTGGTTACTGTGAAAATTTGAAAGGATTTAGAATTTGGAATCGTCGAACTCGACAAATGATGGAAACCGTTCATGTCAACTTTGATGAACTTACAGATATGGCTTCTGAGCAAAACTGCTTAGGACCCGCATCCATCCGTCTAAACTTTCCTTCTTCATCAGCTGTTCCACCCATGGAATTCACTCGTCAACAATTGGAAACTTTGTTTGCTCCTCTGTTTGATGAGATTCCCGAAAGTAGTGCTCCAGATGTATCAACTGTTTCCGCTGCACAACCTGATAATATTCCGATACCCGATACACCTGCTCCAACAACAACAACTGTTGCACCAGATGCACCGCTGAATGATTCTCAATCAACAGAAGAACACATTGCATCCAATACTGATACAACTGATGAAACACAAAATCAAGAAGTACCCGCACCCGCAGATTATGACGGAAATGCTTTCTTCAATCCATTTGCTCCGGCTCCAACCATTCCAGACATTGGCGAGTCGTCTTCACGCAATTTGGAACCGTCTAATATGCATGTAACATTCAATCATCACCCTTCGACACATAAATGGACAAAAGATCATCCCTTAGTAAATGTGATTGGCAATCCTTCTAACCCAGTTATGACAAGACAACGACTTCATACTGATGCTGAAACTTGTGTTTATGCGCTCACTGTTTGTCAAGATGAACCACGTAACATCAAAGAAGCTATGACATATGACAATTGGATTGAATCAATGCAAGAAGAGTTAAATCAGTTCAAACTTCTCGAAGTCAGGGAACTTGTTCTAAGACCAGATGGGATTTATGTCATTGGACTCAAGTGGATCTGGAAAAACAAACTGGATGCTGAAGGCAATGTTATTCGCAACAAATCTCGTCTTGTGGCTAAAGGGTATTCTCAAGACGAAGAACTCGATTATGAAGAATCGTTTGCACCAGTGGCTCGACTTGAAGCTGTATGGATATTTCTGGCATATGCTGCACACAAGAATATCACGCTTTATCAAATGGATGTGAAAACGGCGTTTCTGAATGGTCAACTCCGTGAAGAAGTTTATGTGGGTCAACCGGTAGGATTCGTTGATTCAGAACATCCTAACTACGTGTACAAGCTCAAAAAGGCTCTTTATGGTCTTAAACAAGCCCCAAGGGCCTGGTACGACAAACTGTCAAAATTTCTTCTTGCTAATCAGTTTACCAAAGGAACTGTTGATCCAACATTTTTCATTCAACGTCACGGGGAGGATATTTTGATTGTTCAAATTTATGTTGATGATATCATTTTTGGTTCAACACATAAAAAGTACTCAAACGCTTTTGCAAAATTAATAAAACAAAATTTTGAAATGTCCATGATGTGTGAACTAAAGTTCTTCTTAGGACTTCAGGTTCATCAATCTCCCCGTGGCATATTTCTAAATCAGTCCAAATATGCTCTTGAAATCTTAAAGAAACATGGAATGACCAGTTGTGATACTTATAACACACCTATGTCTGCAACCTCACCAAAGCTGGATGCTGATTTACATGGAAAAGTTATTGATCCAACAAAATACCGAAGTATTATTGGGTCTCTCATGTATCTAACAGCCAGCAGACCTGACATTGTATTTGCTGTATATCTTTGCTCGCGTTATCAGTCAAGACCAACTGAAAGACACCTCAATGAGGCTAAAAGAATCCTTTGCTACGTAAAGGGAACCATTCACTTGGGAATCTGGTATCCGAAGGATTCTGGTTTTGCACTAATCGCTTTTTCAGATGCTGATCACGCAGGGTGTTTAGATACACGCAAAAGTACATCTGGTGGTGTTCAGTTTCTCGGAGATAAACTTGTGTCTTGGCAGTCAAAGAAACAAGACTGTACATCTATGTCATCAACAGAAGCAGAATACATTGCCATGTCAGCATGCTGTGCTCAGATAATTTGGATGAGATCACAACTGATGGACTACGGTTTTGTATTCGACAAGATTCCAATGTACTGTGACTCCAAGAGTGCCATTGCAATCTCCTGCAACACGGTTCAACATTCCAATCAAAGCATATCGCTCTCCGATATCATTTCATCAAAGAGCATGTCGAAAAGGGTACAATTGAACTATACTTTGTGGGTACTCAATATCAATTGGCGGATCTGTTCACCAAAGCCTTGCCACCCGCAAGGTGTACTGAGCTTGTCCATCAAATTGGTATGCGGTGTTTGACTCCAGAAGATCTGGAAAATTTACTCAAACGTTCTTAAAACGTCAAACATCAAAGACATTTTCTTTGTAAATACATATTTCAAAATCAAAATACAAAAATATAAACTCTTTACAAAATCCAAAAAGATTTTTCTTTTATTTAAAAAAAAAAAAAAAAAAAAAAAAAAAAAAAAAAAACGTTTTTTTTAAAGACCTAGGGACTAATTGTGTCAATTTTTCATTCTTCTCACTATATATACTTTGAGTTTAGTCAATCTTTAATAAACTATTATTCTCAAAAACCCACAAACTGCTGCTGCCAAATTCTTCATCTGATTTGCGTCACGTTTTTTCTATTCCAATCAACTGTAAGTTGTTATTGATAATCTTTGTGTAGGGTTTGTTATACATAGGGTTATTTAAATCGAATCTGGACATATTGTTTCTTAACCGGTCATTGAAATCTGCGGATTTGGTCATAACGTTTTTACTCATGGAATTCTTGATTCGGAATCGTTTATATATGTTCTGTGTTTGATATTTTGAATGATTGGATAGTATTTTGATCGTTTTCTACGATTATTATTGTGTTCGTTAGATGAATATTTGTGAGTTTCATATACTCTTATGATTTTTTGCGAGTTTAGGGTTTGATTTGTATGAATTTTGGCGAGTTTGCACCGGTTTGATGAATATCTGCGAGTTTCTACATCTCTTGAGAGTTTGTATTGCTATTTGAATAATGGCGAGTTTGCCAACATGTATGAATTTTTGTGAGTTCTAAAACTGGCGAGTTTGCCATTGTGTGATGAATTTTGCAAGTTTCTTCCTGTTCCTTGAATAATTGCGAGTTTATCATGTTTTATGAATGTTGGCGAGTTTGCTAGTTTTGTCAAGTTATGAATTTTTGCGAGTTTTTCTTTAGGAATAAAGATTGGCGAGTTTGCCATGGTTCTTTGACTATTTGCTAGTTTGTCCAAATATATGAATATTTGCGAATTTGTTTCAGTTTTTTTGGAATTTGGCGAGTTTGTCTTCAAATCATGAAATTTGGCGAGTTTGTCTTCAAACCATGAATCTTTGCTCCGTTTGGCGAGTTTGCTAGTTTCTAGGTTCGCGAGTTTGCTATTTTCTATTAGATGTAGATTTTGGCGAGTTTGTTTAAGTGTTGGCGAGTTTGTTTTTCACAAAAGTAATGTTGGCGAGTTTGTCAACATGACTGAATAATGGCGAGTTTTTTTGCTGATTGTTGAATGGTGGCGAGTTTTATACCTGCCATATGAATAATTGCGAGTTTATCATTGGTTCAAGGTTTAAGGACATGTTGTGCGTTTAAGGTTTCATACTAGAGTCTAAGAGTATTTATGATCCCCTTAGTAAATTATTGGCGAGTTTGTACGCTTGTTACTCTCTAAGAATTTGATGTTTCTTGTGTGTTTCTATTGAGTCTTAGCGAGTATGACTTAGTTAATTTTGAGAATTTCACACATAAATGCTTTTGTGAGTTTGCATAGTTTGTATATTAGGATCATATGAGTTATTCCTCTAACATGTCTTTACATATTCTTGGATATCTTGGTAAAATGATTTGTCTTAGGTCAAAATATGTCTCAAGGATCTCTCACAAGAAAAGACATGTTTCCCATTGAAGATGAACGCGATATTGGACTTTCAAACTCTCGTATTGATCTCGAACAACTTCAATGTCATCTTACATGTCAGATAATAGTGGAAATTCTTAAGAAGCACTTCTGTCGGCATCTTCTGACTCTATCTGCAAGTGTCCCTGAGATCTACTTAAACCAATTCTGGCATTCACTCACGATAAGTACCGATTCCAACCTCATGACAGTCCAGATTGACAGAACACCAATTGAATTTGATGTCAGCATTCTTCGTCATGTTCTTCATCTCCCTCTTGAAGAACCAAAGAATCACACTTCGTTCATACCATCTCCATCGTTCTCACAAATTGCAGCATCTCTTAGAAAAATGGGTTATGATGAGTCTTCTCACCCACTGTCAAAGAGTTCTGATGTAAACCGGAAATTCATTCCTCAACCATGGTTATCTTTGTATACAATACTCAGTCATTGTGTTACAGGAAAGACTACCGGCCATGAACACCCTCGCTTGGAACTTCTTCAAATCTTTTGGGGTGTCATTAATACACAACATCTTGATTATGCACAGCTAATTTGGAATGATATGATCTATCAAGCACGGCAGTTTACCAATAAGACAGGGTATAAGATTCCGTTTGCTCGTTACACCAAGCTTCTTATTGAATACTTCATGAAAGAAGATCCAAGCATCGACAAACGAATGGCAAGTGGTGATAAGTACCATACGAGTCGAATGTATCATGTGCTTAAAACTGTTAAAGTTCAAAGCACTAGCACAACAAACAAAGGTTTAAGAATTCCTGACCGTCTCTTGAATGATGGCATCAAGCAGACTATCGCTTACATGGACTATGATCAAGCAGAAAAAGCAGGAACAGTTGGGATTATTTCTGAAAACCTAAAGGTAGAGGAAGGAGATCCACTGCAAAACACAAGAAAACCTTGCTGATTGATGAAGAGGATAACCCTGCAGACACTCAAAGACTTATCAAGGTGAAACAAGATACAGCTACCAGACAAAGTAGTAAAACCATCAATAGTCAAACTCAACTACGTCAATCTCCTCGCACTCACAAAGAAGAACAAGCAATCCTGAAGAAAACCTTGGTTATCACCAAACGTCATCACCAAGCTGATCTTGAAAAGTTGCAGAAGAAGGGTAAAGGATCAGGCTCTAAGGTGATTCCTGAACAACTTCAAAAACCTATAAATGAATCAGAATCTTCCGAATCGGATAACTCAGTTTCTGCCACCCTCTCTTCATCCAAAGATGAATCTGATCAATTCATTCGTTCTGATAATGAAGAATCTGTCAACAATGATGACTCTGAGAATGATGATTCTGATGATGTTTTCGTTGCTAAACCACATCTGGAAAGTGAAGCTCGTCTTCCAACATCACTAACCCAACCACCTCCAGCTTCCTCAGATCAACAGTTATAGACGAATGTTCCTTCAAAAACCACTTTTAAGATCAGGCTCCCTTCTCGACCAACATCTGAAGCAACTGAAAAAGATAAATTTCAAGTCATTCAAGAACAGCTTACTTCTCTTCAAACCCAAGTTCAGACACAACAAAAGCAACTTCAAGAACAACATCAACTGATTCAGCAGTTTCCATTACCCGAACAGATTGAGGAAATCCTTAAACAGGTTCTTCCTACAAAGGTAAAGAGTTGCATTAATGAAGCTCTACCATCGGCATTATGCACATATGTTAAAAACAAACTTCAAGGTGTTGTAGCCACTCATCTTCAAACACACCCGATAACCCTTGAAACAAAACCTTCAAAGTTTCCTGTCGTTGATCTCAAAAGTCAACTTCTTGAGAAGATAATTGATGATGATGAAGAAGTGGAACTTCGAGATGCTCTACTCAAATCCATTAAGAGGGCTGATAAGAAGAGTGCATCTGCATCGTGCAAAGATATCCCGCCTCGTAAACGCAGACCCGATGATAAAGATGATGAGTCACGTCCACGCGACAAACGTACCAAATTCACTGCACCATCATCTTCAATTTTTCAAACCACCTCTCATGATATTCCACCTGAAGATGAAATTCAACCACAATCTTCCAATCAACCTCCACAACAGATCGTCTCTCAAGTCATATCCCAGCCACCATCGAACATGCAACAAGAAGAAGCCCCAGAATGGATTGACTCTTCCACGACTCAGTTTGACTGGTTTGAAGATATGGTTGATGCTAATCCATAAGATGACCTTCCTAATGAAGCTTCCATTGTGGCTTTCACAAAGACTTTGAAAAAGATCATGAAGGTGCAGAAACTTCAATTGTCTCACATTGCCACTATTCGCCGAGCAGGGTTTACACAATTCAAGACTACCACCACTTCAAGGCTTCAATTTGAGTACAATCTTGAGGAAGTTGCACGAGCAATGTCTGAGAACATTACTTGGGATGTTTCGCTGCCATCCAGTGCTCCCAAAACATTCAAGTTTCATGACTATTCTCAACCTTTACCACTCATGGGTCATACTCATAATCCCAAGGTACCCACACCATATTTCTTTAATCATGATTTAGAATACCTGATGTATGGCAACACAGATACAGAGAAAAGGTATGTAACATCATTGTCTAAGTTCCATGCTGCGGTTTACACTCAAGAGGGAATGGAGGAAGAAGTTGCAGAATTGTTTAGTTCTTCGATTGTTACATATATTGATGAGGCAGAACTTGGCATCTTCCACTGGCCTAATATGCGTAAATGGTTTTACAAATGGCGGCTCACATTCACCTCTAAACACAAAGTGTGTTATAACCACCGGATCTTGTCCATTAAACGTGCATATATTATGGATAAATACGGGTACAATTTTCTGACTAACATCACGGTTCGCAGAGCTGACGACAAAGAATACACCTTCAACGAGGCTGACTACAAGTTTCTCAATCTCAACGATATTGAAGACATGTATCTTCTCAAAGTTCAATGAAAGCTTGAGCATCTTCCTGGTAGTTTACAATATGATATCTTCAACTCAATTCTCATTTTCATCCGCAGTCTTGTCATCAAGTCAAGAGTTGAAGATCTTCATCTTGGCATTGAAAGTTGTCAAAAACGTCTGAATCTTACCAAACCTGATCTCCAACCACCCCGGCATTTATGACCAAAAACCGTATACATTCACCACAACACCATTTGGATTACACTTCATCAGGAACAACATCGTTAAATTCATGGGATACGAAGAAATTCACAAGTTCAGTGATGATACGTTGACACTGGTAAAGGTTGAGCTTGTCAACATTCTTGAAGATCAGAAAGCGAGCAGAAAACAACGTTGGTTGCGGAACATGACATGGAAGAGAAGCGATGTTAAGCAAGCTAAAAAGTTTGTCAAGAAAATTGATTCACGACTCAAGTTACGAGTTCAAATGCGACGACTTGAAGGCTATGTTGGAGGAAGAGCAAGGGTTCCAAATATCTTGACGTTTCGTCTTCCTGAATGAAGTACTGCAGTTAGATAGTTTTTTTGGAACATTACTGGAACATTTAAACATGTGTCTGTAATAACTCTAACTCTTTACTTTCATTCGTATGATTGATTATGTTTTTTTTTCTCAGTTAAACCTTGAGCTCGAATTTTCACAAGCACAACAAATCTAATAATATGTTTTTTACAAATTGTAATAAACTGTTTCAAATTCAACTCAAGAAGGCTATCTCTCGAATATATTTCCATATTTGAGGGGGAGTATTTTTGTTCAACGAAAACAAAATATTATTCCACGAAAGGACCCTGTGGTACGCTTCAGTGCCCCAATCCTAATTAAAGGAGCGAAAGCTTCTTAACTGTTTTGCAACAAAAAATCTTTGTTCGAAATAAAATGTTCTTGAAATCCATTTCTTCCAAAATGAATTTCCAATGCCTCAAAAAGCATATTTTAATCACCATGTTTTCAAAAACATCATTCATATGCTATTTTTGAGGGGGAGAAATGTGATTAAAATTGATTGATCAGGAAGTTATGGAATCTCATAACGTGCTCGACTCAGTTATCACCAATGAATTGACGAACTTTGAAATGTCAGTAATCGAAAAGACTTGTGTCCAACGAAACTTGTCTTAGTAGAATGTACCAATTTGAGACACTCTTGATTGTCATGAACTTTGACGGGTCTAACCTCCTTTTCAAGGAGTGTTTACATCTTCAAGATAGTTATTAGAGCTAGTTGTCACCTAAAAGTTGATAATGGAACTCTTTAACTATACAACGTAACCGTGTCTCGCGGGGAAAGGTCTATCAAGAGTCGACCAATTCAAAAGTGCAAGCTCTACCCTCACTGTGCAGATTTCGGTCAAAACTCATAAGCACATGTGGAGGGGGAGTATTTCTGAAAAACCAAAAACTCTCAAGGTGTTACCAAAACATGTTTTTCATCATAAACATCTTGAGAGATTTTCAAGAAAAGGTTTTTGTGGCAACATAGGATAGTCATGGAGTTAAAAGGTGACTAAGTTTAGGAATAAACGTCCTATGATCCGCCAGAGCTGGAGGGATCTACCCAAGGACACCACAAATAGTTAGTATTTAGAAGTCCTTAGGTATGATTGAAAAAGGAGAAAATGAGAATCGGAGAAAGAAGGAGTTGAAGAATTGAAAAGAAAAGTTAAAGAAAAGGGTGAAAAGAAATAGCCCTCCAAATTATTCAACTTAGGGCAGACACCGGGTTCAATTCATATGCTACTGATTGTCACAAGATGACACCGGTATTGAAGACAAAGTCGTCATGAACCCAGTGACGCAATGAACTAAACCTTCTAAGCCACTCAAGTTCTCTCAAAAGAGCTTGTTTCATTCTCACAGGGAACCCTACGTAATCTATCAACTCTCTCTTAGAGATTGTTGGTATTGAAGAAGGAGACCCTCTCCCTTGTCTCCGCTCAGGAAAATCAAAATGCACTAATCGAGTCTAGAGCCATGAGATTCATCAAAAGATCTCTTAAGAACACCTTATATTTCATCACTTGTTTGTTCAAACTATAAGGACACATGTGACATATTCCAGAGTCCTACGCAGATCTTAGCAATCTGCCTGAACATTAATGAGGGGATCCAGAATTGTGATCCTCAGTGATTGAATGGAAACTCCTGTCAGGGTCAACATCAAACAGCCTTGAAAGCAGGTCAATTCGGTAACTCCTTGTGGGTTACGCTTAGTGTATCTCAAACGGTCTACAGTCGTGGGGTGATGCTTCGGTGTACCTCAGCGACTCATCTGAACTGTAGGTGTATTTCAGTACATCGCGTTATCTCACTTGTGGGACTCCAGTTCAGGAACAGCCTTTGTGAGAATTAGAAATGTGTTTTCACACTATGCTGTTAACACTCTCGAAGTTCAAACTTGTAAGCGCTGGATTATTTCTAACCCATGTTTTATGTTTTCTTCTTATGGATGCTCACGGGTGGAAAAGATCGTGCAGACTTTCCACATGTTCATACATACATCAGAACGACATTCTCATCAAAGATCGAAGCAAAGAAAAAGTTCAGCAAAATTTCACTTCAAAGTCAGAAAATCAGAAATGTCACAAGTCAAAGATTAGAGATAAAGAATCTAAACTTCACATGTATGGATCACAAACTTCACAGAAAGTATGAGCATGTTGGAAAAAGACATAAAAGCACCAGAAACAAAGATGTTGATAAAAGGCAGATTTCACAACTGATCACAAAAACAAGAATAAAGAACAAAGAGGCAAAGAATCAAAGACATCACAAGCTATGAACACCAAAGAAGTTCAAGACGTCGAACGACCTAAGCTAGACAACAAATGATGACCAACCCTTAGGGGGAGATTGTTAGGAACATGTTTTATTATAAAGTATAGGTCATTTCATTTGTAATAGGTCGTTAGTAATTGTGGTTTATAAATGTTTGTAATTAGTTTCACAGCTCATGTAGTAAGCCCATGGGCTGTGATAGAAGGTTCTTCTAGAACCAAGGGGAAACACCCCTACTTATGTAAACACTATAAATACCCCCTCCCTTGAAGGGAGAGGGTGTTGGTTCTAATTGCAATTATCATTTCATTAATCATTTATTAGTTCCTTCCACTTTCTCTCAATAAAACTTTCTCTCTCTAGAAATACATATTGATGTGATAGAATGGTGACCTAACAATATATAATCACACATCCAAATTTATTATGAAAGAAGCAGTTCAAGGGGTACCAGGAAGTCCAGTGATGCTTCAAGGAGTACGAACTGGGCGTTGATAGCCGGTGATGTTCATCCTAGGTCGACCACCAACAAAGCTTTTCAGTGTTCTGAACTGATCCCGTCGATACAACCTTTCATCAATCATTCTGATGATCCTCCTCACATCCCTTCGATCCTGAGAATTCCATCGCTTAGGAGACCCAATCTTTAGATGTATATCCTTCAACCGATAAGCCAATCCGTCCCTAACCATCTTCAAAGTGTGATCCCCAAATTTGTGAAGATCGTTGCACGCCATCAAGCAATTGCGTTGAAGTTCACTACGATAAACGACACCGAACGGTTTGCTGACGAGCGTGTATTGTGGAAGCTGGTTGATGTCGGGAAGATCAAGCTGTGGTGGAGTGAAGTTGACACGGGTCTGATAAGATTCAACTGCAAGCTGGAGATCTTCTACACGTTCTTTGATGACTATGCGTCTGATGAAGATGAGCAATGACTTGATGAATTCACGTTGTACTTCGGTTGAAAATTGTCTCATGCGACCCTGTACTTTGGCAAGGTACATGTCTTCAATGTCGTTGATAGACAAATTCTCAAAGTCAGCTTCAGAGAATGCATAATCCCGTTCATCTTGCCTTTTGACCACAATCTTCTTGAGAAAATTGTAGTCCCATTTGGTCGAAAGATCAACGTGTTTGATGGCAACGATATCCTTAGTACTGAACACTGCATGTTGAGACTTCTGAACCTGACAGCTTCTGTAGTAGATTCATCGGCGTTCCGGCCAATAATGAATCCCGTACATTGCATCTCGGTCGTATGCTTCCACTTTGTTGAAGAACAAGTGATTAGCTCTTTCCTCGATAGCTATGCAGTTTGAGTATATGGCTGCTGGGAATGGAAGTGTCAAAGATGTAGCTTATTTCCTTGAGCCATCGCCACCGTGTAGAAGAAAATCCAAGTCTTTGTTGAAGAAATATCTGAATGGAATCCTAGGTTCATCTGGTTGGCCAATTGTTGGTAGAGGTTTAGACCAGTCGGTGTAATATGGAGGGTTGTCCCGTTTGGTGAAGTCGATGTTTGCTTCTGGGTTGAGCCAATCCATGTTGTTAGACATAGCTCGTGCTATGTTATCAAGGTGATATTCAACCTCAATAGCACTTTCCGAGCTGTCTTTTAGGAATTGAAATGCTTCATTCTTGATTCGCTTCAACTCGGATTTCGTCATCTTCTTCACTTGGAACTTTTCTTGCAGAATCTTAGCATGCTCCAATGTATTACCGTCTACCAAATCTTGACCTTCAGCAGGGTAGGGAGTTGAGTTAACAAGTGTAGAGAACTATTCAAATTCCTCTGTTTGATCGTCATCTAGCCATGATACAACGTCAATCATGGGCGCCTTCTTCTTCTTTTGTTTAGACCTAGATGAGGATTCTGGTTTCTGAACTTGTTTGGGAGAGGTGGGTTGTTGTAGGGGCTCACGGACTTCCTTATCGTCACCACCCGTATACTCAAAGTGATCACCGGTTTTCTGAGTCTCGGGTGGTAATTCAGAAGAATCCTGAGGTTTTTCAGCAGAAGAACGAGGAGGAGACCTTTGTTGTGCTGGAGTCTGTTTGGGTGGAGGTGGCATTGATGAAGATTCACCAGACTTCTTTGGGTGTTTAGGTGCAGAGTCTTTGTCCTTATTATCGTCGTCTCTTGGTCGTTTTGGTTGAGTTGCTGATTCTTTGCATGAAGACTTGAGTTGATAGTCTAATAGAGTCTCTAAAAACTTAGCTTCATCCGAAGTGAAGGATCCGACTCTTTTTGACATTTTCATCACCAATTTAGCGATTAACTCAGTTTCAGAAAGGTCAGATTCTTTGCTCATTATATTTTTAACCAATGCAACGATGTTTGGAGTAAGTTGTCTGGAGAATACTTCTCGAGTCACACAGGGGATAGTATCGAGAAGAAACTTGTAAGTATATTCTCTTGCTGTCTTTTCCAATTCCTTTTGTAAATCTGCAATGATAAACTTCTGGGTTTGTTCCCTTTCTGTCAACAATTCATTTATCCCGTTTTGAAGAAGGTTGATTCTGTCAGCAAGTTGATTAAGCTTTTTGTTGGTAACATCCTTCTTTCGTACTTTCTTGACAGCCTTAACAATCCTTGTTTTAGCACGGGATAACCAAGAGTCTGTTGGTTTCTTCACAGATTTAGATGTTGATTTGGTTGATCTTTTAGATGGTGGTGGTGAGGAGTGAGAAGATGAATCTGATGATGATGAGATGTGAGGAGATTCAGGGTCCTTAGGAGGTTCAGAAGTTTTCTCCTTGGAATGAGTTGGACTGTCTAGAAGAAGTTGATCATAGTTCACTTCATCATCTTGTTCAGTTTCAGCTTGTTCTTCAGCCTGAATCCTGGCTTCTTCATCTGCTTTAGCTTGAGCTGCAGCTTCTTCATCAGCTTTATCTTTCTCTGATTTCTCAGTTTCTAGTTCCTCAATGTCATGCTCAGTAGAATCCTCCACAAGCTTTTGCTGTTGCACAAGAGTGGTGGCACCAGTTCCCTTATCGGGTCGATTAACCGCATCAGGATCTGGTGAAGAGTGGACACCACCACTTGACCCTCCGGGGCCACGCATTTGATCTTGTTCAAATTCTTTAGCCTTTTGAAGGTGTCTAACGATTTTAAACTTCTTCCTGTAGGATTTATCCAGTTGCTCTTCATCACTTTCAGAGCTTTCTTCATATGGCACAAGTACAGGAGTCTTCCCTTTTCCTAGGTCAGCTGGAGGACTAGGAGGTTTTGCTACTGAGGGAGGTGGTACGGTTGCAGATTCAGAGTAGTGGACCTCCTCATCTGATTGTGTATCTTCAAAGCTTTCGTCCAGTAGCTTTCTTGGTGGTTCAGGTGTAGGAATAGGAACAGCTTCCTAAGAGGGAACTTTCTTCTTTGGAGTAGGTTTCCTCTTTGGAACCTTCCTTTGACTCACTGTGCTTACTGCACTTCCAGCACTTCCTCTTCTGGTTCTTCGAGTAGGTGTTCCAGAAGGCTTTTCATCGAGATGACCAACTTTGCCTTCTCTTACTGCTACCCGATACCTTTTGTATGTTTCAAGCTTCTTGATTTCGTCAGTCAGTAGGTGATCAGGTAACACAGCACCCTGTTTCTTTGTTGACGATTCCTTGATTCTGACAGATAGGATAGGCTCAATCAACATGTCGTGATTGTCGGGGTCATTGAGCCTCTTGGGGATATCAGGATGAAGTCCAAGTGCTCTCTGGATCAACAGTTTTGTGTATCTGACATAGGAAATCTTTGAGCCAAGCTTTTTGAGAAACGTCATCATGTCATCCCATATCAGAGCTTCAATCTCGATGTCCTTCTTGTTGATTAATGACCAGAAGATTTGCAGTTCCATGAGCTTGGGATGCTCATAGCCACTGTCACGACCAGAGACTGATTTGGTGATGATGATGTAGAGGGTTCTCCACGGTTGAGGAATGTTCTTAAGCTCCACATGAGAATGCTTAGAGATAATTCCTGAAGCTTCATCATAGCCAATATCAATCAAGAATTGTAGAACTGTCTCCTCTATAGGTGTGGCATAGAAGTCGGTTGGCACGATTTCTGGAATGAGAAGAACAGCTCGTAAGTCTGCATGAGTGATGGTGACTTGTTTGTGATTGATAGTCACAGTCACTGCACTTTGACCCTTGATCCTTTGCATTGAATTCCAGAATTGTTGAATGTAGATCTCCGGTACTGTAGCAGAGTGTGAGAGCATGTTCTGGTAGGGATGATTCTTAAGAATATCCACAGCAATGAGACAAGAAGATTCTGAGCATGTGAGGGTTTCAAAGTCAACCCTAAGGTTGTTCTTTCCAATCTTTCTTGGATAGCCATTAGGGAAGATGTCAGCAATTGTGAGAACTTCTGGTGCATCCACATTCATTTTAGCAGCCATGTCGTGATCTGAAATAACATTAGCCAAAAGAACCAACATATCAAAAGACATAATGTTAGTCAACAGAAGGTTTTTATTGTCTAATTATTGAATATACAGTGTCACAGATTGTTACGAGTCCAAAGTCACTTGTTTGTTCAATAGTCTAATGTCGTCGTGATAAGTTTCGTGAGTTAGTTAACTTTAAGTCTTTTCTAAAATAACAACGTATTTTCTAAAATTTACCGAGTTGAAACACATAATTTTTTATTAACATATACACCCATGTACTTTCAAATTTTGTTCCGACTTTACTCATATTGTAATAAAATAATATTATTTAATATAATATTATATTAATATAAATCGGTCATATGGGTGAAGTCGGAACAACATTCGAAAGTACGTGGATATATATGTTAATAAAAAAATATGTGTTTCAACTCGGTAAATTTTAGAAAGTACGTTGTTATTTTATGGCTTTTACCCTTTAAAGTTTATGTTATCACTTATTTAACACAACATATTAAACGATTAAGTTTATTAGTGACATTATTGGTTTCGTGACCTTATGATTCATTTATTTACAAGTTTGCACGCGTAACAATTCATAACGAAGGTTTGATCAAGGCTTATGCGTAGGAATAGTAGCTTATGCGTAAACAGGAGAAGTATACGCGTAGACGCAAGCTTACTGATAAGGTTTTAAAAGGTACCTTTTTAAGGGGTCATTTAAGCCCTTATTCGATCACTTCTGTATCCGTTATTGCTTAATATCGTTCCTTTTCACTTTTTAGGTCTCTTGAAGGCAAAATGCTGGAATGATGCTTATTTGGACGAAAAGGCGCGAATATACGAAGAAAATGGCCAAAGTCAGAATCGAGACACTCAAAGCAGATCCGGCAGACTCATTGCTGCCGGATGAGGAAATCTTGGACTGCAGCAGGGAACTTTTGTACGTTAAAGCGAAGACTGGGCAGCGTTTTAAGGAAGGGCTGCCGCAGCGTCTATACGTCACTGCGGCAGCGGAATACAAAGTCGTCGAAACTCACAGAGCTAAGACTGAAACCGGTAAAAGAAGCATATAAGCGCGGAAAAGCAGGTTTATTCGTAGTAAGGTCGTAAAACGGAAGTTCTCTGGATTTTTCACTTTTCCTTGCTATAATTCGTTATTGCCTATGTCTTCACTAGCTTATTCCCGAATTTACTGGGGAATTTTTCCATGGAAAATTTTGGAATAGTCATTCGAACGCAGATGCGCATATGAAGAGGACAAATGCGTATTCGATGATAAGGATGCGTATTCGGAACTAGTTTGGAAGCAATACTTAACAATGCGCACGTTTGAACATTTATTTACTTAGTATTCCAGTGCTTTGGTTATTACAGTGATTATTTGAATTAGCAAATTATACAACACAATTTATTCACTATTGTATTTGAAATTTCCCATTTTCGGTATTTTATTGTTGCATGAAAGATTTTAAATG